>JAWNLC010000638.1:600000-1043029 GCA_035041535.1 Drosophila cognata
TTGCGCGTTTTGACATGGCCCAAAACAGAGCCACAGCCAGAGCCAGAAACCCGGCAATGGTCGAGCCAAAAAGATTTATTATCTCTCGCACTCTTAGCGCGGTCTTCGCGAAAGTGTTTATTAAAATATTACATTTGACATAATTGGAATTTATGTGACACTCTCCCGAAATCATCACAGAACAAAAGAAATGCCAACCACAAAAAGTAAATCATTGCCAAAAATTAGATTACGTTGTCAGCGGACCAATTGAACGGAACATTATAAAATTATAATATTTAAATTTGTCCCAATCAAGTGGATGCAATGATCACATAATCCGACTCACAAATGTTTACAAAGTAAAAGCTAATTAATCATTGCATTTAGTGGCTAGGATCTTCAGCGGTTTACTATTAAAATAATAATAATTTAAATAATTAATGTGGTAAATGTCATGCATAAATGAATTGGTTGTATTCGTTTTAATTTTCTGCATCATTGTTATTGCTCTTATTATTTGTAGTGAACTGAAAGCTATTAAATTAAGTCGAATATTGAATTAACATTAAACTAAATTATATGTTATCAATAAGTAAAGTTCTTAAATGTGGAATTAGTACAAGTAGTATTATAGGAAGTACTTATTTTGCTGTTGATTTAAGAATCTTTGCTAGCATTATGATGCGATTTCAAAGTAAAGAATGAATTCTAATAATACTGAATAAAAACGAGTTAGAAATGAAGGTAATGCGTTAGTTGTCTCTTTGATTATAAGAATTTGCAGTTATACAATTATATAATAAATATTTGAGATTAAACAAAAGATGGCCCAATTAATGGGTATCTCTAGGCAGCTCGAGACATTCGAAAAGAGTTTTAAGAGCAAGCCATGAAGCAATAAAGATTAATATAATTTGTGATGTTTTACATAAATGCCCGAATGCTGCAAGAGTTATTCAGATTCCGGGTACACCTTGATGCCCATTGCCCAATTAGAAATCATTTTAAGCGCCTTAAGCCAATTGACATGGCCACCACACAATGGGCATTTACAAACAACCGACAAGCGGCAACCAAATAACAAAATAACCAAATAACCAAAACAACCAACAACGAGCGAACAGCGAAGAGCAACCCCATGGCCATCTTAAGCGTCTGATCTCTTGTCTAAACGCACATAAAAGTCATCAAATTCACTGAAAACAACATTTGGCTTTACTTTTACGTTTTGTTGTCATTGTCACCGGCAAACTGGGTTGCTTGAAGCGGGGCGATGGCGGTGGGGATGGGAAGCAGGTCGACGCGTTTGGGCTTTTAACTTTTTTGTTGCTGCCATCGAGCGTCGGCACACCCCGCAGTAATCAACAAGAGTGGCAATGGCGACAATGTGCACTGCGTCCTGGCGCGTCCTGGTGCGTCCCGGCGGCAGTGGCAGCGACGTTGCCCGCCCTCAGGGAAACGTCAAACAAATGACAGTTGATTAGACAAACATCTCGACGGCAGCAGCACAGCACAAAACGAGCATCAAATGGAAAATTGTGAAATTATGCAATACGCTTTCGCACTCACCTCTACAGCCTCTCCCCCACCAACATGTAGAGCGAGTCAAATGAAGTAGTTTTGGACCCGGGCGATCTTAGCTGGCTGATAAGATTAAACTCCTGCGTACGCACCACAGCAGTTCCGACACCCATTCAGCCTACTAACAAACCGCCAGCCACCCGCCTGGCCTACGGGCAGACAGACAGGCTGGGAGACAGACAGACAGACAGGCACAGACACAGATACAGATACAGATACAAATACATGGAGGAAAACACAATGCCGAAATAATTGAATGCGATGAGGCTCATAGCCATCGTTGGCGTCGTTTTTTGCCATCAAACCGTTAAACAACAGGCGTAAAGAACAACAACAATAACAACAATGCGGAAATGGGAAACAGCCAAGCAAGAAAATGGCAACAACGGGGCACAGAATGTGCCTCCGAAATGGGTCTCATAATAATTTGTGAAATAGGCAATATCAGTCAGGCCAAGTAGTTACAATTACTTAAGTGCCTGCGAGCAACTTCTATCTGAGAGAGAACGAAAGCAGTTGTGGTTGATCCTAAAGGGGACTTAGCCCAGTGAAGTGGCACACTCGAGCGTTTAGCTCAGATTTAGGACAAGAACTTGAAATAACCACGATATATTTGTCATCGATATATGAATTGGAATAGAACTTAATGCAAACCAAGTAACCAAGCAATAGTCGAGATAGCTCGATGAGGAGAAATCTTGAAACCAGTTGAAACATCTAATTATTAAAGTAGAATTTATAATGTCACATATATAATATATAATTGGGGGTTATTATACATAAAATGTTTGTATTAAAAAGGAGTAGTCCAGGAAAATGTTTTTGGTTTCGTCTTCTTTAATCTTTTAAAGGAGAAATTATATTTTGTCTCTTCTTAATATAAACTATTTGTCGCCCAAGCACTGCAAACTGTGTAGTCTCAGGCCAGCATAAACTATTTTGCAATTCAAGAAATCGGCTGTTAGTGGAATGCATGTACAAACAACAATTTATCATGTCCCAAACACATTTAGCGTATGTTTTAGAACAAATTCAAATTCAGCTAAAAAACAGAGGCCAGGTACGCAATCATTGAGCACACTCTAGAGGAAAAAAATACAGAAAACAAACCACCCGTAGTCGGAGCCGGACCCGGAGCCGGACCCGGACCAGGACCGGACTCGGCCCCGGACCTGAAGCTGAGCCACAAAATGAAAACAATGCAAAGCGCAGCAGTTTTCATTTCTCTACCTTTGTGCAAGATTCGCTCAAATGAATGAAATGCAGAAGCACCAAGAGCAGGGGCAATATGAAGCTAGCTGCAGAAGAGGACATGGCACAACAACAGAAGCAGCAGGAGCAGCAGGAGAAGGAGTCGCAGGACGAGTGGCAGCAGAGAGCTCAGCTGCGTTGAGTGGAACGTCTGTTTCTAGAGCGTTTGTTGTTTTTATTGTGGTTTCACTGAATGCGAGCAGCAAAGGGAGAGACAGAGAAAGAGAAAGACAGAGACAGAGAGATTGAGGTACATAGAGAGTTAGAGAGAGACTGTGCACAGTCGACGACTGCAACAAAAGCCAAGCGTAAAAAAAATGTCTCCTTCTGTTTCTGTTGTTGTTGTTGTTGTTGTTGTTGTTGCGTGGGCGATGCTTAACAAACAACAGAAGCTGCTGTTTCCCGTTTTGTTGATGAAATAAAATCCGCCTTTTGTGCATTTAATTTTTAGAATGCCAAACAAAGCGCAGGCAACAATAAAGGGCGTACTAAATATAACGCAAGCGGCAACAACAGCAACAACAGCAGCAACAACAACGACAACAACAACATCACCCACAACAATAGTCGCTCACAATGGGCAGCAGGACACTAAAGCTGTGTGCACATTGCACACACACACACACAAACACACACACACTCGGAAATCTGAAAGGTTGTCGTCGCTCTTCTGTACAAGAGCCTCCTGCTCCTGCTGCTGCTAATACGCTTGCTTGTTCCCATTGACAAAAGGAGCACCAAGTGCAGCAGCCTTGCAATTTGATGCCACAAAAGGGTTGAGCAGCAGCGGACTCAGGCTCATTTGCTGCGTTAGGGCAACTTAATTATTGGCACGCGTTGCAATTTTTCTCATTGACTTTGTGAGCTCGTTTTTCGTTTTTTTTTTTTTTTTTGTGTGCCTTTCTTTGCTTATTTGTTTTCGCAGAGCGAATTTGAGACGCGCCACGTGTCGTATGCGCAACCTTTGACCGCAACGATGGGACAATAATAACAACAATAATAACAACAGCAGCAGGCGGGCAGACAACTGTTAAACAATAAGAAAGCTACCGTAATAGCAGCAGCAGCAGCAGCAGCAGCAGCAGCAGCAGCAGCAACAACAATAACAACTCCCCGCGCGCTCGTTTCGCTGGCCCATGAAATTGGTGAGCGTGAAGCCACGGCGCCAGAAAAATCTCAAGACGCAACATTGTAAAAATTACATCAATGGACTTAGTCCGGGTCCTGGCTCTCTTATCTTGGCAGCTCTCGCTCGTGTATTCAATGTGAAAATAATTTCTTTATCCTTTTTATGTGCCCATTTGGCATGTGCCGTTATGTGCCAAAGCCAAGCGGTGAAATGGAGACGGCGACAGCGCGGGTGAAGAGGACAGAGCGTGTGAAGAGGGCATGGGATTTGGGGTGTATAAAAGTCGGCGGGTTGGCCCGTTGTTATAGTAATAACATCCCCCAAATGGGTCATTTGCGTATCCTCAAACAGCGAATAAAAATCAGTGAATAAGAAAAACAGGAAGTGTCAGAGGACATCCGCATGTTTGTGACTGTTTGTAGCTGTAGTTGTTGCTCTCACATTGTTCACACATACACACATATAAGTATGTTTGTGTGGGCCATAAAAGGACCACAGTTTTTGGGTCTCAATACTTTTGATTAAGAGTTCGACATCGGAGCGCTGCTAATTGCAAACGACGCTCGACCTCACGATTTATGTCATGCCCTGAAGTGGTCGTCCTGCCGGCTCTGTCCAGCTGCCTGCAAATGGACAACCTTCTAAATAGGCATGTCTACTAATTATCGGGGGGCGTGTGTTCTATTCAAGTGTGTCTGTGTGTGTGTGTGTGAGTGAGTGTGTGTCTGGAGTGCAAAATGAGTGGTGTCCCGAATGAGGAATTTAAAACACACCGTAAATTATGATGAGAATGGGAACGAGGAAAACAGTTACAATTATATGGTTCTCATTTGTCGAAAGTTACTGAAGTTGTGATGACCACGAGACTGGAACATTAACAATTAATGGGAACTATAAACTTAATCAGATTAATACTCAGATCATAGTATAAATATTGTGACAACTCAATGTGGTTCCATTATAATAAATCCATATAATCACTAGAATATTATTTCCTTTTGGAAACATCTCTTATCTATTTCAGTGAAAAGTTTGGATACTTAAAATCTGGGCGCAGAAGAGAACTCTCGACTTGATTCTTGTTACATGCTTTTAATTTTTTAATAACAATAAGGAAGCAAAATTCATAAACCTTTCAAAAACAAGGGAACGCGGGACTTGCTCGAAACATTATTAATTTGGTAGAAGAACACTTAATCGATTTCATCTCAGCCAAATCACTCCAAGTTATACTAAGTCACTGATCTCACAAAGTACTCAAGTCGTTCAAAAAACTTTGAGACTAATCAGAGAGGCATCTTTCTGTTAAAAATTGTATTCTGCTAAACAGATTTAAAAAAAATCACTTTGTATAATAATTTAATAATATTAACTTGTATTCTTCAAAATTGAGGTATTTCACTTCACATCAGAGACAAAGAAAACGTGACTCAAGCAAATTATCTTTATATTGTGTATGACTGAATTTTAGATGCCAAAACTCAAAAAATTCTATTTTATTTCGAATTTGAGTTGTGCATAATAAATGTTTTCTGCTGCAATATTTTATGAATAATCTGAAGGTCTTAAGGTGTCGATCTGTTTGGGATGCATGCATTCCCAGCTAATACATATGCTAATCTTAAGAGCTATTCATACAGTTCAACTTTCTAAACGCTGCACATGTAATCTGCAGCGCGTCGTCCCATCGTCTGCCTGTAATCCTTTTTTCGCAATTAACAACACATACGCATGTCAACACAACACAACAGGGCATCAGCGGCAGCAGCGGCAGCAGCAACAACAACTAATGGCCACAAGGCAGAGGAGATGCAGACACCGCCAACCGACAACTGCCGCAACCGAGAGGCGAGAACCGACAACCGACAACCAACAACGAACAACCGCCATAGCCATCGGTGCTCCGTGTCTGGGTAAGATTAATGTGCGAGTTGCGTTTCTGTTGCGGCTGTGGCGCGTCTTGGCGACTTATGGAAATTCATCACTATCTGTGACTCTAGCCGGCTGCACATTGCGTTTAATGAGTTCTCAAGCGATGTTCAATTCAACTCATTAGCTGCATTTCCCTGCTAGCCAAAAAGTGAAAAACTCCCTCGGTCCTTCACTTGGTTTCTTTTGCATATATGCATATTAGACTGGGACTGGGACTGGTACTGGGACTGGGACTGGGGCTCGTGTGCGTATTTGTCACTGTCAACATTGGTGTAGAACATGGCGATGGCTTCTTCTTCTAGTTGCTACTTACTAGTTGCTTGTTGCAGCTGCCCCGGCTTTCACGCAGGTGATTAACATAAACGCCAAATGTCATGTTTTGCACTTTTGTCAGCAGCAAAGCAAAGGCAAACATCGAAGTTAAGCTGGCCACGCATCTATTGCCCTAACAAATTGTCTAAAATGTATGAATTGAAATGACCAGCAACCCCGGCAGAGCCCCGTCAGAGCCCCACTCCCCCGGTTAGCTAGCTGGATATCCCTAATCCAAGACTTGGCACGCGTTGAGTCCCATAACAAACGCCAAAAACTTTGAGGTCATAAATCACGGCGCTTGCCAAAACAAAACAAAAGCCCGCCCGGCATCCTCGAACCGCAGCTAGGCAAACAAACAAGCCAAGGGGGCGGAGCGGAGCGGAACAAGCGGACAGCGCCAGCACCTTGATAAATTCAAAAGCACGCACTTTTGATTTAGGCAAATCCCCACAAGGATATCACAACACAAATGCTCGCAAGTCCGACATACGTGTATGTATGTATGTATGTGTGTGTTGTGTGTGTGAATTTGTGTTATGTGTGTGTGGGTTTGCTGGGCTACTATATCATGCATTGGCAGGCAGCGCTCCAGCCGGAAAGAAAGAAATCTCCATAATATATGCCGGAACATATTCCGCACACAAATTGCACACAGCAAGCGTCCAGACCGAGGTCCGAAGGAGCTATCGTCCTTGCTGCTCCTGTCAGCTTCCAACTATGTACTGAGCAACGGAATATTATAATTTAAATTTATGCAGCCAGCGAACCCTTTTCACACGCACTTTCTTATCGACACCATATATGATTAGGAACGGGACATCAACGACTGGCAAATAAAGAAAGAAAAAAACTTGTTTTTTTCGCCATTGCCATTAAAATCGGTAAGCAGGCAGAGGGCGGCAGGGTGGAGGAAACGGAAATGAAGCCAAACGGAACAAGCAAAACAAATTTACAAAATGAAAATGCCACACACACATTCAGAAGGACTGGGGAGTTGGGCGACAAGGACAGCAGAGCAGCAGCATCCCCACGGTATTCGTTTGGCGATTTGCCTGTCACAGGGCTGCAGCAATGTTCGCCCACCTTCCTTCCACTTTCTGCGAGTCGCCTCTGCCTATCCTTGCCAGAACCCCGGCAAATAGCTTCGCTGTCGCCGTCGATGCTTGTTTTATTTATTGCTTTTTTAACCCTTTTTTGGTTGATTTGCTTTCGGTGTCGCTCCTTGTTTTCTTGGTTTCCTTTTGCATTACCCCGCCCCCGTCCCCCTTCACACAACTGCCGCCCATTGCTATTGAACTAACAGCAATGATAGCACCACGCCTCCAACAACGCCTCCATCGCCCCCATTCAGCGATTTAAGCCTTTGGCCATTGGCAAGTTTCACTTTTGCGTACTGTAATTCAACGGCCGCTTAATGAACTGAACTCCATTCGAAATGCATCGATTTGCAGCTGTCCCAGAAGTTTTTCGCTACCTGCAGCTTGTCGTTTCCACTTTTTTCTACTTTGTTAGTTTTTGGCAAGCTTTTAGCTAAATGAAAAGAAAGCAGAAAGTTCTACGCTTTCTGCCTTGTTGCATTTACATAAGTTCCCATTGGTGAATAGTTGCCGGATTGGGCAAAAATGGTGGGAAATATATAGGTGCTGAAATACGAGGGAGGTGTTATCAAGTGCTTAAATAACTTCAAGCAGATGCTATCGCTTAGATTGAATTTATATATGGTTCTTGAATTTAATTGAATATATATGTGTAACAAATTAGAAACATTGTAACACCTTTTTTGCGTTGCTAATGCCTAACAAAACTATCGCAAGTGGAAAACGACGAACGTCTTTTAGTCGAAACCTTCTTAATTAAATATAAATAGGGACTATAAATAACAATCACAATCTTACTCATTCAGACCTTAAAAAACACCTTCTGCCTTAGTTATCTGAGCTTTGCTTTAAGTCGGGTTCTATTCTCTATTGCTTAGGAACTGTGCGAAAAAGTTTATTGTAAAATAAAAATATTGTAAGACACACAGATTGTTATTCGTATTGGCCAATGATAGTCTCATCGCAGTCGAAGATACATATCGTCCAAGTTTTCTGTCAGCTTCCCAAATGTCATCGACTTAAGAATGGCAAGAAACTTTTTAAGTGCTTAGATTATGTTAAATTCGCATGTTATCATGCAGTCTTTTGAGTAAGGTTCCTCAAAATTCTTGTAGCTTAAGTTGTAAGTTTGGGTTGAGCAAAGGCTTTTGGCTTAAATCTCTATAGTCTTTGGCTTGAACATTTTGAAACCTTGACCGTTGTTCGCTTTCAGTTATTATCGATGCTGCTTAACATTAATAACTTTATCGGGCAACAAGTATTTCTCATCTTGATTGCTGCATACCAAATATTAATGATACTCCACATTCATAGCTATGCCTGTCACATATACCAATCGTGAAATGTGAAACTCCAACATAACCTGATCGCAACTCCACAGTTGGACTTGGTAACTGCTCTTTTAAAGACTGCATCGAGCAACTTCATTAGGTACAGATTTCTGAGATTCGCTGACTCTTAATTAAGATGCCATGTTGCGAGTAGACGCAGTTGTTGTTGCCTTGCCAAAGTTAACAATTTTTTCATTAGTTATTATTTATTAAATGGCAAAGCTGTTAAATTTGCCACCTTGCAGCGCCTGTTTTGTGCACAACTAGGGGCAAGCTAACTTTTAGTGGATACAACATTTCATTTGTTGCTGTTGCCATTTTTATTTTGGCACTTTATTACAGATGATGTATGCTGCTACTGCTGCTGATAATAATGATGATACTGCTGCTGATGATGACCTCATTGCCTGTGGAACACACACAAACATCTCTGGTCGGGATTATGTTGTTGCCTATGCAAAACCCAACGCTGGCCAACTCGCCTCCATCGCCATCTGCCTCATCTTGGCTAATAATTTCTGTTGTTGTTTGCTATTTTTTTCGCGCTGGCTGCATAATGACAAAAGTTTCTGTTTCTGTTGCTGTTTTTGTAGTGTTGTTGCTGCTGGCGCTCATCTGCCTTGCTCGGTGGTGGTCACTGCTCAGTGTTCAGTTGTGTCCAGTGGCCAGGCGCGCACAACAACAGATGACAATCATTTAATTAGAAACTTTCCCATAGGCTCGAGCCAGCTCTCAGTGTTCGTTGTTTCACTTTTGTGTTTTTTCTTTTTTTCATAAATATTTCTTTTTTTTTTTGTTTTTTTTTTGTATATATAGTTTTGCGAGCTGTTAATTAACTTGTTTGAACAGGTGTGAAAAAGTTGTCAACGCCGCTGCCGGGGCTGGGGCTGGAGCTGGGGCCGGTAATTACAGTTGGCCAACTTTTCAGATGCTTCTCAGATGCTGGCCCAAAAGCAGCATTGGCCTTTGTCTCTCATATTTGCATACAGCTGCAACAACAGCAACAGCAACATCAACAACAACAACTGCGGGCCTTATGCATTCTGCAGTGACATTCATCAGACAAGGAGCCACTGCGTCGACTGAGGCCTTGCAGAAATTAAAAATTCCGATTGGAATTCCCCGATAAGTTGCCGCCGCAGAAACAATTAAATATCGCTGGCGTCGCAAACGTACACGACACGATTGGCATTTGTTATAGGCGCCTTGGTGCTCGCAAATGCGTAGCAATTGGCGCTACATTTGGCCACAAACTGCAGCGGGCGCTACGTGACCGATCGCTATTCAAGATATGGGCGCAGGAAAGCGACAAGCCGCCAGTCTCCGGCAAAGAGCCCAGGCAAAAGCCCAGACCGAAAGCAGCACAACACAACACAAGACACAAGACGGTAAAACGACCAGAGACAATCCAATCCAAGACAAGACAACTCAAATTGTCAGGGCGCCGTTCGAGTCTTGGATTTGCAATTTGACTGATCATCGTGATTTCGCTCCGTTTTCTACGACTACCGACAGTGCTGAGCCTTTTCCATGGTGCTTGGTATTCAATTCAGTTCAAACCCAGTTCAGTTAGCCATTATTTCAAGTTAATTAATACGAAACACTACTAAGTACAAAAAGTCATGATTTAATTACCCTTTTACTCTAGTTGCAACAACTTGGACTTAGTGACCTGAATCGAAGACCCATTTAAATATTTGGTTGCATTTTTGCATTTAATTATCTTAAGCGAGTTCAGCTTTTACAAAATCTATATATCTACTTAAGCTTTATACTCAATTAATCAATTAACTTAATTTATTTTCTTTTATATATATTTATAATCTCTTAGTTACTACAAATTAACTTCAAACCCACAAAATATTTGGTCTGACTATGTTTTCTGGGTTCACATTTTATTAATTAACTCCCCCAGATATCTTATATTTTAAATTTGAAGTTCTAAGTAGAATTTTTTGGTAGTTTTAATGTTCAATTCAAAATTTAAATTCTAAATTTTTTTATTTGTCCAAATTTATGCACTGTCTTTACTCCACATTGGAATAAGTAAAATAAATTTCTTATTTTATTAATTTTATGATCTGGCTCAGTATGTATTCGGACTTGGTAAGCTTATTCATTGATCCAGATCACCATTTCCCTGCACCTTGAGTTGTCGTCCGGTTAGATCGTTTCGTGAGCATGCTCCAAAAGTTCTTGACATGATATCCAGGGTGCAGCCAAATGCCCCTTTGGGTCTGTTGCAGTTAAGCGCCGCCATGCGATCGTTCATTAAGCGAACGCTTTGTATAAATTATGCTAATGATGCTTCAATTGATTTGTAATAAAAATCCAAAACGCTGCAGCGTGAAGATAAATATGCTCGAAGCACGCACTTTGCAGCACAACAAGGAGCAAGATCTGCGTCTGCGTCTGCGACTACGTCTTCGACTCCAACTCCTCGCCTCCGATTCCTGGATAATGTCTGCTCTGCATGTCTGTCGTCGGCGCTGTTGTCGGCCTCTTCTGCATGGCCCTGGGGCAGCTGCTTGTTGTTGCCGTTTCTGAATGCTGGGAGAATTGCATTTGCCAAAGTAACCAACACAATAGTAACAACAGGCAAACAACAACGGCAACAACAACGGCAACAACAACGGCAACAACAACGGCAACAACAACCACTAACAACAACAGAATTTACATAATTAGAAAGCTGGCACATATGCTCACCGCCCACACCAACGTCTTTCACATCACCAACACCATCAGCCGCCGCAGCCGCAGCAGCAGCAGCAGCAGCAGCATGAGGAACTGTAACTCCATTGCAACCACCGCCAGACAAGTTCAAGTTGCCATTTTGAACCCTTTCAACCAATTTGAAACGGGGACCGCGCCAAACATTTTGCCGTTGCCCAGCTGCTGCAATTAATGCCACAGCCGTGTGCTCCATGTGCCCAGTGGATTGAGCATTAAACACGTATGTATTTCGTTTATATATATATGTGTGTGTGAGTGTGTGTGTGTGCAAAATTGAGAAAACATGCCTAATTTCGTGTAATTGCTATTTGATTTATTACAATCTACAAAATTTGACTTTTGGCGCAGTCTGCGTCGCCGACAAAGTCCCCAGTCGCTGTTGCTGTTGCTGTTGCGGTTGCCGCTGCTTCTCGGGATTGGAATTCGTAGTGGGATATGCTAGCCCACCAGTCTGAGTAGTTGCTACACAGTGTTGTATCGCATGTATTTACAGTTAGACGTGCCTGGAGCTATTTTGCGGGAATTGCCACCCACCAGATGCAGAATGCTGCTTGTTGCTGTTGTTGCTGCTTCTGCTGCCAGGCGCACAAATTTTCTAATGAGTAATTTGCGAGTGAAACTGAGCTGCCTTGTTAATGATGTGCGTGCTCTGAGGTAGAGGAGGGAAAGAGAATAAGAGAGAATGAGCGAGTGAGAGAGAGAGAGAGAGAGAGAGAGATAGAAAGGAAGAGAGAGCTGAATGGCATTGGGATGCGTGATAAGATTTCTGCATTGAGTAATGACTTATTGCTAAACAGCTGCAAGCACTATAAGATATTATAGCTGTCAGGAAAGCAACGAACATCTAATGATATGCTTTCCGACTCCTAAGCTATGCTGGAGGCTCCAATGCACACTCAACTATTTGTATCAATTCAATATTAAATCGGAAACTCAACTCTTAAAGCGTGTTATTGCTTCTCCATGCATTCTCCGAATATATCAAATGTATTATGATTAATTGTAAGTTGCTACAATTTTAGGCCAAGTGAACATAGTTGAACAATACGCATAGAAGTAATTATTAGAAACTTAAATAAGGTGTTTTTTTTATATACGGTTCGTTTTGGGAGACTTTAAATTCAGCTCACCAAATCTTAGACAACCTGAGTGAATATTGATTCTTTCAGCAAATGTCAAATAGATGACTAAAATTAATCGTTTTTTTAATATTAAATATTTCTAATGAAATCACACTTTGACCAAAGTACCTAAACACGTACATATGTATATACTAATTGAACTCAAGAAGCTGTTTCTCTGAATAAAACATCAGATTTGTTGCCTCATTTTCATTAAGCATTAATTATTATTCATCCGTGTGTCTCTTATTATCTCGGGTTAATATACGGATAATACTTAAAATCAACAATGACAAGTTTAAGTAGTTTAAGTAGTAGTATTTTCTAGGCATGTGTATTTTTCGTATTGAACCACAATCTGAAATGTGTGCCATTAGGTTTATAAGTTGAGTAAACTCATAGAATAATTATGAAGTCTGACCAAGTGCCAATTGGCGATTGTCAGGTGAGTGTGCACACTTTAAGTGAGTATATTAACACATGTGTGTGCATAGTTATAAGCCAGCCATCCCCACGCACTTTAATGAAGCCTATTCACGTTTCAGGGTCCCCTGTTGCCTGTGCCCCCTCCAACCCCGCCGATGGCCTTTTAGCAGGCTCATGCAGCTCATGTCAGACGGCTTTTTGCGTTGACAATTTTGCTGGGTGATGTGCTCAAGATTGATGGGCCGCAATTATCGCCAGTTGAGTAATTTATATGAATACCAAAATGGGCGTGGTGCTCATGTGACAATGCGCAAACACACAAGCGAGTGTGATTACGTGTGTGTGTGTGTGTCGCTGTGTGCGTGTGTGTAAATTCAATTAAAATGAAGTGCAATGCAATATTTTATGCAGTAATTTGAATTAAAATTCAAAACTAAGTAAATATCGATTACAATGGGGAACTGCGGGAAAGGATTGAAAGAAAGAGAGCAACTCAGACGCACACACACCCAGAATCCCCTTATAGAATAAAGGTAAGTGTAAGTGTGTGTGTGTGCGTGTGAGTGAGTTCATATGGCAATAACACAAATTACACAACATATGGTGCCAATGATGTCGACGTTGCCCTTTTCGGTGGCAACAACAAAAGCCAAGCCCAAGTCGAAGTCGATGCCACTTGTGCAAACCGTTATTGTGTGTGCTCCGAGTGTGTGTGTGTGTGTGTGTGCGGGTATATGTACCATATGTATGTGTGTGTGGCACAATCCTTTTGGCTGCCTGTCAGTGATTTTAATGCCTTTATTTCTCTCGAGCGCAAGTAACTTTCCTTTGCTGGTTGAGTTTCCTTTTTTGTTATATATTTTTTTTTTTACTTTCGACAAGCTTTTTACTTTTTTAATCTCAGGTGACGCCGCCTGGGTGTCGTAAATCACGCCACCCTCGAGTTGCAACCCTCTCCATCGCCACCTTATCGAGAAGGGGTTGCCACTTCCGCAATATGCAAGTGTGTGTGCCTGTGTGAGTGTGTGCGATAATTGAGTTGTGAATGTGCCTTACAATACTCGTATATTCTTCGGCGCGTCTCCTTTCCAAGAAATTGATATGCCGCTCAGGATGTTACGAATTATCGCATTATACATTTCTGATAAAGGAAATAATGGGGAATGAACAACAGCAGGAAATGGGCAAAAGTGGATCCATGCTAATTTTAAAGTCTACTTATGTATTTCATGTATTACAGGCGCCTTTGGCACCACCACCCGCTGGGGCAGGCTCTCATTTGCTCTAGGCCCGTTTCCATTAGTTAAATTTCACTTTGCCACTTTGCCCAATAAAGAATTATAAAATGTCTTAATGGTCGCATAACAATTTCAACAATGGAACCCGACCAGAGAAGCGACACTAATCGCCAAACAAAATGAAATTTACAGAAAACTTTTCCCCCTTTTGTCTTGAAGATGCCTGACAAAGGCCAGATAGCTTCAGTGGCTTTGCCCGGTTTTTGTGGTGCTTTGCCAGCGGAAAGTGTTAAACATGTCAGGGAATTTGTTTATTGGGCTTTTCAGAGCCACTTTTAGACTGGCTGTTGGTGAAGGGGGTGGGGGATGTGTAGCATTGGAGTGGGCATCTGTTTGGTTTGCCAAAAAAGCAGCGAATGGCGAAGCCAAATTTTAATTACCAGTGCTGCAAGTTTAATTAAAATTTAACAGAAATTGAGGCAGCCGCCTCAGTTGCCCGCCAGGTGGCGGCATATTTCTTGTGTGCAATTTCGTAGCTGCTACGCTAATTTTTAATTAGCTGAAATTGCATAAATTGCTGTCCGTCTCCTCCAGAGCCCCCCTCCAGAGCCCACAACACGCAAGCCCCTACCCACAAACCCAAACCCAAATTGCCAACCCGCAACCAACGTTTCCAGCAAAGAACCGCCAACTAAAAATACATTTCAAAATGGCGGCATACAAGCGCAATTACAATTAGCGTTGCATACTTTTCCGCTGCGTACATAACCTCAAAAGTGCCGCTGGCAAATGTCATTAAATAAAACTTAATTGACAATTTGAAAACTCACTGTGAAGTCGGGGTCAGGCACTGCAGCAGTCAATTAAGTTTACCCGTAACGTACAAAAAATAAAGAATGAACAACAACGGCAGCCAACATTTAACTCTTGCATTTATTTGCGAAAATTTCAACAAAATGGCACAAATTAAAAACTGAATTGGTAATAATTTAGCACTTCTCTTGTATGTGGTTGAGGGGGCGTCCATCCGAATGCGGGGCACACAATTGGCATACAAACAAAATGGCGTTTTAACGCTAACTGACAGCTCAAGTTAAAAATGTCTGCTTATCAAATTGGGAATTATTTAAATATGCGTTGCTAATTAGGCGGCAAACCAATTCGTTTATCGAACGCGCTATGTACAGTTCTGCAGATAAAATTCGCTCAATAAATAGACGACCACACATACATACTGATAATATAAAATATCTATTTACAGTTAATGTTGATAAATTTATGTAAAAAAGTTAAGTTCTATTTGTAAAAATAAGAATCATATTATGCAATTGGAAGTTGGGAACTGATTTTTTGAAGTCCCATTGACTGAAAATTGTTACTTTATTTTTAAGAAATAAAGGGCCACAAATGAATAAAAATAAAGATTTGTTTATTGTCAACTTAAACATATTTAAATATTTTGCAGTTCATTAAAAATAAATTAAATATTTTTGCTGCAAAAATAAAAATCAGAAAATATGTTTTGGAAGAGAACGACTGATTTTTGATGTCCCATCGCTTGAATTTCAATAAACAAAAGATCACAAATTAAATACTTTTCTCCTCAAAATAGAAATCAGAAAGTGTTTTGGAAGTGAAACACACCTCTCGTACCATCAATTTGAGAGAAAAGGGTATTCGTTAATCGACTAATCGGATTGCTTTGAATGAGATTCTCTTTAGCACTTTTACCCCTACCGCAAATCAATTGGACTGCCTGTGCCAATTGGACTGCTCGAAATGTCAATTTAGTTGCAGGATATACGCTAAAGTTTAATTATGCAAGCAGTCAGTGGAAAAAAAAATCAAAATTGGTAAATGCAACCAAAAATGATATACAACTTACTAATTTATTTTCAATTTTCGGAAATCATGAGCGCTATTAAAATTTAGTTGCAGACCGAGCTAACTGACTAACTAACGGCTA
The DNA here is from genome assembly GCA_035041535.1 of Drosophila cognata. NCBI lineage: Eukaryota > Metazoa > Arthropoda > Insecta > Diptera > Drosophilidae > Drosophila > Drosophila cognata. The sequence goes on from JAWNLC010000638.1 coordinate 616,106, forward strand.
ACTAACGGACTTCTCTCTCTGTCTCATGTATAATGAGGCGGTTCGCATTTGAGAGTGCAGTAAATGTGGCATGAAATTTGCGCAGGATAATGCTGCAGACTGTGGCCAGTTGTTGGGCAAATTCCAGGAGGACTCCCGCAGTTCTCATGCGGTATTCTCGTGTGGTGACTGCCAGGGCGGCCCTTGGCTGGGGTGTGAGGCGTCCGTGGTGGCATTTTACTTTTACATTAACAGCAACAAACACGACAATAAAATGACAACTGAAATGTCCGATTATACACACACACACAACCCACACCCACTTACACAGTCACAGGCGCAATACGCAAATATTAATGCCATATTATTTTATTTTAAAGAGTTTGTGGGGGGCAGCTTTTGGGGTCGGAGTCGTGTTTGCTATTCATTGCGCTGACCGGCGGCCATTGTCGGACGGATGTTAACTTCCACTTAAATGGCTTCGTTTCCGCTTGTCGTTTATTTGGCTTTTTAATATAATGTACATAATTTTTCAATTTTTATTTATGCATATGCATTTCGTTTGCATGCATTTCATTTGCAATGGCAGTTGTTGCATTATCGGCCAAATAATAATAATAATGCATAATAAAAGCGCTTTTCACTCGAACCACAACTGCTCACAGCTCGATTGTCGACACAAATCAGACGTCAGCATTTTTCACATTTCGCCTTTTTCTGCTTAATTTTGCAATTTTTGCCACAAAGCGCAACTCGACTCGACTGCCACGCCCCGTTTTAACATTTAACTCACCACCCAGCCCCCAAAGTCCATGCTGCCCATCCCATCCACATCCATCCATTTACGCTCCTGGTCAGTCTCTGTCTCTCTGTCCAAAAATGTATGTCCTTCTGTCCACATGTCTGCTCGTCTGCTTGTCTGTTCGTCCGTTTGTCTGTCATTTCATGTGCAGCTGTGTGCGTGAATATATGACTTTCATGTAGAGACACATGTGCACACACACTTGCACACTCACTCGCACACACACTTGGGCATTGTGCATTGTTTATGAATTTCAGGCATGGCAGCCCCTCGTGACAGCAGCCATTGCCACAGCTGTGCGCTCTTCAATTAAATATGAAAATTTGTCAATTATTTTGTGCAACATGCGACAATTGTTAAATTTTTAATTATTTCTGTAGGCATTTTTCAGCGAATTAAGTTTTACACACACACACACACACAAACTCTGAAACATTTGTTCACATGTTCAAATACCTTAATGACACCGAAGGCTCTTAACAAGCTGTATCCATTCAAAGTGGATGTGGCGGGTATAACGAACTAGCTCAAATGTATTGATCAGCCAGAGAGGATACTTCGGATAGAGGCCAGGACGAAACAACTATCTTTCGATTTCATTAGCTTATTTTTATCAATTATTTGTCCCTCTTAAAAGTAATCTGTAAATATTCTTCGCATGTATATTTTTGCCATTTAGCGCTGCTTACTGGGTATATCTAATTCGGGCACCCGAGCACACTAATATTTTTTTATTCTCGTTTAACCTGCATATATAAAAAAAAAGATATATATATTTACCGCTGCTCTTGACTTTTTGACCTACAAAGATTAAATTATGTACTATAGTATAGTTAATAATGTCAAATTGCTTTTGCAATTATAACAAAAAGTTCTTGCTAGATTTAATTGTCAATTTCTCATTCATTTACTGATTTTTTCAAACTTACACATATTGCATACATATCTAAAAATGTTCAAAAATTTCTCCCATTAAATGCAAATAATAATAAATTAGTCTTGGAACTGTTTTTCATTCAATGGAGAATTTTGCGCTTAGACAAATAAAAAACAGTTCTTTATTTATAGGAAACTAGTGAATAACTAAATATTTTTAAGCTACAGTATTAGGTAATTTTCCAAAGTTTTGGGTTCCGAGTCTGTTTAGAGTCTGCTCACTTTATAAGTGATAGATGATAGTGCTAGTTTTTCAGGCAATTAAATTCATAAGCCAAAATAAGATTCAACGTTTGTTGGCAAATATATTTACGACCAAAATATTTGTTAATGATACGTAAAACAAGTGTGTTTATAAAAAAACCAAACATAAGCCAAGTGGAAAACACATTTGATTGTAGGCCATGATTAATGCAATATGCACTTAGGCATTTTCACATATATAATACGTAGGACTGCATTTGGGCGCCCACGCCTACCGTATCGCCATTAACCATAGTCATCGTCATTGTCCACGCCATCGCCATGGTAGCAAGAAATACACACACACACACACACACATACACATAGACCTCTCCTCCCCCCAACTCACTTGCAAAAACACATTCAGGCAACTGGAGTTTTGAAACTGTTGTTGCGGTGCAACTTGTGGCCGTAATAATTCTGCAGTCATATCTGCATGTGGCGACATTGAGGCCGCGACGTGCCTAAAAAGAAATTGCTGTTGGTTTTTGCTTGACATGCGCTGCGCTTGTTGTTGTTGTTGCTGCTGCTGCTGCGGCTGTTGCCTTATGTGTGTGGCATTTAACACTATCAAAAGTCAAAAGTGCGTATTGTGTGTGCCATATGCACTTATAGGATAGCAGCGCCTGTGCCATGGCTAACTTAACTCAAAAATGTTTGCATGTTGCGTGCCAAGCAAACATTTTCAGCCAGACCATGGTGCCGGGTGGAGGGTGCGCGGGTGCGGGTGGTAGCTGCAGGCGTCCCATTTGCATGCCAGATTGGGCGCGCGCATGTCCAACTTGGCATTGGTGTTGCTGTTGGTGTTAGTGTTGGTGTTGGCCATGGCGACGTTGTTGGCCATTTGCCCTCTTGCAGCTGAGCAGCTGCTTGCCCGTCTTCTGCGATTGGCTGCTTGAGCTGCCCTTTTGGTCATTTTCGTGTGCATGTTGATAAGCCAAATGCATGCAAAAGTTCTCCCAAAAGGCCAAACCCCAACCACAACAGCCCGTTACCCGAAAAGTCGACGACTCCATGCATTCCCAGTCGCACTTGGAATGCCATTCCTGTTGCCCGTTTGCCGTTTTGTGTGACATTCAATCACAAAATGGCGTTTTCTTGTCAACGTCTGCCACAGCAGCTACCCGAAGCATGTCACGCCCACGAGCTCTCGCCCCATTCCCCATTCCCCATGCACCATGCTCCATGTCCCGTGTCCAATGTCGACGTCTCCGTCGACGTCGACGTCACAACAAACAGCCAAGCGCCCAACAATAAGTCAAATGAACAAACAGCAACATGAAAACAGAGCGACTGTTCAGTTCATCTTTCTCACAGCGAACAAATAATACACTTGTTCAACTTTGATTACAAGAATGTTTGAGAACGAATCATAATATATATAATAATATAACTATAGCTATATATTATCATAGGTAACATTAGTAAATTTAATTTTATACATTTTAAATTGCAATTTTCAATTTTTCTTCATTTTGCTTATATTTTCAATTGTAATTTTAGTTTTCATTTTTTAAGTTTATTTTAGAAATTTATATTTGTTAATTTTTAATTTAATTATTAATTTTAATATATATATATTTATATTTAAAATTTACTGTCAAAATTGTAGTCAAAGTTATGTAAATTTGTGGTCTACATTAAAGTAACAAATATATTTATTATACATTTCATTTATTTTTTTTTCAATTAAATTTAAACAGAATTACTTAAAATATTTACGTAAACATTCGATTTTGTCCAAAAGCATGGAACGTTTGTAGTTCACATAAAATGAATAAATAATAAAAATAAACATAATCTGATTCCCCAAGGCTACTCATAAATGAATAAATATTAATAAAAATGTCGCTCTTAGAGTATTAGGAATCGGAATATTCATGTGAATGTGACTGCTAACTGGGAACACGATGATGTGTAGGACAAACAGGAAGAGAGCTGGAAAAGTGCTGGAATAGATTTGGAGCTAAGGAGGCGTTACGTGTCTCACCACCATCCCCAGCCCAAGTCAAATGTACGCGGCGACGCTTGCTGCAGCTCGTAAAAATGCGCAAAGTCCAAGAAATGTCAAATAATTTTAGCAACGATATAAACCCATTTCATGTTTACGAGGAACGTTGGGTCACCGGGTGGCCAAGGGCTGGAAGGGGGCATGCAAGGGCGCTGGCAACACAGGGAAATTTGCATGTGGCACAGCTATTGCAGCCCCACACACTTCTGTTGCATGTGCGCATGTGGAGGCGTTGCTGGTTTGGTTTCACTTTGTGCCTCTGCCGGCTCTCTGCTCTTTTTTAATGTCCTGTCATGTACTTTATGAGATGTCGAGCGCCAGCGCATTGCCAAAGATGGTTAGCTCTGTTTTTGGCCAGCGGCGGCCGTGCGCGTTATCGTGTCAAAATGAAAGGACAAACGACAACAACAACAACAACAACGATAACGACGAAGGCAAGAATGAAACGAGGCGAATGCAACCACAATATGCCATGCGGGGGAACAGAGCCTCTTTTGGCTTGGTCAACTGCCGCTGTCGCTATTTCTGGTACTGTTTCTATTTCTCTACCTTATCCATGGTCTCCTCTTGCTGACTGTTGGTTTTTGGCGTCAACTCTCATTTCTCGTAGGCTCTGCTCTTTGCATTTGCCTCTGTCTGACATGGGTACAAGTGCAGCTTTGGGCTGCTACACTGACAAAAAAAAAACATTTAATTCAGAAAATCGACGTCAAGACGTATGTGTTTCAGGCGATATTAAAATGTGTTTAAAAATGGAATTGTAAGTTACAATATTTCAAATATATGTATTTGATTTGAATTTTGTAACTCATTTATTTCCTTTTGAAAAGTCTATTTTCAGAAAGAAAATCAATGCTTGTTGGAAAGCCATAGCTTCCAGTTTTACTTTCGCACTTCCTGAATAGTAAGAATTGTAGTACTTGTTCTCAGTGTACCATCAGTGGGCTGGTGGGCCGTGGATCTGCAGTAGTTGGCCAGGCCCAGTCGCATTAGCTTAATTTGTGTGGGAGGCGTCATTAGAGACGGCAGACGAGCCGCTTTGTAATCAAACGCGTTGTACAACGACAGAGGGCAAAATAGAATGAATGCCGTCCAGCCAGCAATCAGCAATCGTGAAAGATGAGAAAAGCCATAGGCCATATGCCCGTCATTGTCCAGCACATATGGTCCATAAACTGCAAATAGTAAGAGGAGAAAACCAACAAGAACAAACTTTATTCCATTTCATATACTCGCATTCTGAACGAACAACTTGAAACAATGTTTATTTCAAGTGCAACAATATAGAAGCGAAATTTGAATACAAAATAATTTTCTTAACTATACGCGTTCATTGTTGCATTTAGGGCTTCAGTAATCGTAATGGATATCTAACAGAAGATAATTTTATATATTTATGTCTTATTGGTATGAAAACTTGGCTTTAATCAATTTAAAATTTCTATTATAATAATATATATACATGTCAAAAATAAGGCTAATGATATTATAAACGATCAGCCCTTGCAAAATCTGATCATTGTATATGCACGAAGTGGCGAGACAATTGATTAGACACTTTAAATAAGATTTTTGTTTTTATATACACTTGATTTACGGCTAATAGATTTTTTGGTAAATAAAATTTGATAATCTTTGGGAATTTATAATCCCAGCCATCTTTCGCCTCTGCTTGCAAATTTCAATTTCTCTATCAGACAGGCCATCGACTCAACCCGTAGCGTTTTATGCATACAATCAGAATCCCCACACTTTCACATTTCCTCATACTCATCGCATACATTTTTTTGTATATATTCTGCCAACTGATTTATGCATGAGATAAAACAAACTTTGTAGACATCCAAAGGCGGAGCAGCGACAACAATTTCCATGAGGAAGAGAGAAAAAAATGTATATTAGAGCTCGCAAAATATGCATAATATTTGATAATGCTTTCAGCGACATATCCTTGTTTTTGTTGTTGTTGTTGTTGTTGTTGTTGCTACTGCTGCTGTTGCTGTTGAAGTTGGTGTTGGTGTTGGTGCTGGTGTTATTTGTGCCAAGACTTTCGGCACGTCTACGCACAGGCAAATTTACTTTTGGCCCCCGCGGCACGAGGCAGTCGAAGATCTTATCCGAGGCGCCATATGAGCATAAATTTGGTCGACGTTGCCATCACAAGAACAAAAATGGAAAAGGTCACGAGCAATATGTGCCTGCCCCCAAGCCCTGCCCCCTTTCAACTTAAGTGAAAATATACGCGCCTAAATAATGCAGGCAATAACCAGCAACCAGCGAGAAGCCCGGCCAGTAAATGCCTTTCAAGCCCTCCAAGATGAAGTCCAGTTGCACCAGTTGGAACCAGATGCAGCATTATTGAAACAGCCGTCTTGCCAATTGGCCTGGCCGGTTGGTCGGGTGGGCGTGGCATTTGTGGCAGTCGCTGCAAGCAATTACAAGACGATACTACAATTATTTCTAAGCCTTGGCTGGCATTGCTATAACTATATGACGATAACTGGAAGCTGCAAAGTTTTGTTCGTCGTAGCAATTAATACCAAAAATTACACACTTCCATGAGAGGGACGCGAGCCGCAGGCAAAGATTTGAAGTGCCTGCTGGTTAGTTGCTTGTTTAATCGCTGATTTCCTGCCGGACTCGGCAAAACGGCAGCCAACTGAGATGGGGAGGGGAGGGATTTGGTGGTTTAGAGATTTCAAGCAACAACAGCAGCAGCAGCAGCAGCAGCAGCAGGACCAAGTTCAGGGCGTCCGTTTCCGTTTGCACTTGAGTGATTTTGTTTGGGCATTGGTTGCCTGGTTGGTTGCTGTTTGTGGGTTCCTTTCTTTGTTTCTGCGCAGTCGGACAAGCTCATAAATAAATTTACCAAACAAATAAATTCCATGCTCATGACTCGTTTCATAATCAAGCGCGTTGTCTTTATCGCCGCTAAGTATCAGCCAGATAGCCAAGAAACTTTTCGTATTTCACTGTTTGTTGTGTGTGTGTGGGTGTGTGTGCCCCATTTGGATTGATGCCTTTTTGGCCGCCTTTTGTCTTCGCAGTGGCGCACGCTCTTATCCACCCGTCCTCCCCGAGCCACTGAAGCGTCAAGGTGTACCAATTTGCAGCGCATGCTTCACTGCGCCTAATAAGTAAGTAAGTTCGCCAACCGCAATGCCAACAAAAGGCCACCGCCATCGAGAGAAGTTCTTTTATTTATTTATTATTATTCTTCTTTCTTTTTTTTGGGGGGGGGACTGGTACAAAACTTGTCGGGCCAGAAGAATAAATTTTAGTTGGCATCGCTGTTCGAGAGGGCGATGCTTTTGATTTCCAACTTGTCGCCTGATTGTCACACGTAAACAAAGCTTCAAATTTGGTGATCCAACGAGGGAGCCAAAGGGCGAGGGGAACTGGTCAAGCTACCCCAAATCCCGAAACACGAACCCCGAATCGAGCATAGCCCTTGGCTGCCCGTGCGCAGCAGCGTGCAAATGATTAATGGACGCTTAGACAAATGGAAATTGTGTGAATTACATTAAAGTGTAGTTAGTTCGAATTTGGAGTTCGGCAAAGGGGGAAAATTGTCCGGCAACGGGCAAGAACTTTTAAATCGAAACTTGAAATGTCAAAGTGCCTGTGGCACTTGCTATGCACTTGCAACATTTAGTTGGACAAGGGTACAGTAATCGAAAAGAATAATTTTTCTTGCTATTTACCAAAGAGTCCGTTCCCTATTTGATGGCTAATATGTGTGTAGTTACTGTATAATAATTAAAATAGTTAAACAAATATTAATATTAAATGTAGTAATTATAATAATGAAAGTAAATGATCTGAAAAAGTTTCTTCAAAATTTTCAATATAAATAATTTTGATTAAGTAAGTGGCAATTGAAAGTGCTGGTAAAAATGGATAGTCTCGAGTTTTATTTATCTGCCACCTTGCACAGAGTTTGCTTTGGGCTATTTAACAATTTTGGTGAATAACAAACTATCATCACTCCAGAGATTAATAGATGGGAACAAAAATTAGCTTTAGTAAATATTTCATAGTAGTAAAATTCCATTGACTTTTTCCCACCTCGCCAACGCCAAGCAACTAATTTGAGGTCTGTGAAAATTCAAGTCCCTTCTTTTTGAGTTTTCAAATTTGGACAAGTAAAATTGCAGTCAAATGTAAAGGAAAAGATGGGACTCAAGCGAAAATTTATGATTTATGACCGAAACAATTACGCCGAGACCGCAAAGATGTTGTAGACATTAGACGCGGGGCAGAATGAAGGGGCACACAAACAGAGCTCAACTGCAACGAAAATTAAAGTCGTGGCTGGCAGCCCCTTTAGCTTTAATTTCCGATTAAACTGAGGAAAAAGCTAAGTGGGGGCAACAACAACAACAACAATAATAACGACAACTTATACAAAACTCTGGCACAAAAAAAAAGAGCAGAACAAACTGTAACAACATAAGAAATTGGCAGCAAACAAGCCAAATGCAAGTGGACCGATGGACAGACAACCGGACGGATGGACAGTCTGGAGTGAGCACAGCAAACGGCCATTGCAATGGTGTATCATATAATAATAACAACAGCAACAACAGCAACAGCAACAAGAACAGGGCAAAACAAAATTATTACAAAAGGCCAGGCCAAGCAGGCAAGCAACTTAACTGGCTCCGTGTCCGTGGCCAAGAGCTGGCAAAAGCTCTTGGCCAACAACAATTCGCAACTCACAACCCGCCACTCGCACTCGCATCATTTTGGAAAATCTACCTTGAAGGTAATTATAGTAATTACTTCACGAATCGCAAGTAGTGAACGCTGCTGCTTCTGCTGCTTTCTGCTGCTGCTGCTTTCCGCTGCTGCTGCTTTCCGCTGCTGCTGCTGCTGCTGGTGGTGGTGGTGGTGGTGGTGCTGTTGCTGCTGTCGCTGACGACGTGCGACCGCCTAAAAACATCAACAGTTGCCGGGCAACAGACACCGCGAATTGCAAGCCGTTGAGGGTCCAACTTCCAACTACAGCTCTACTCCAGCTGACCAACAGGCGCAGCATTTTGGGCTGGCAAACTCATTGATACCCATTGCTGCGGGCTGGCCTCAGACTCTCAGACAGTCATGGCTGCTGCTGCTGCTGTTGTTATTATTGCTTCTTTTTTCGTTTTCTTTTTTTTTTTTTTTTTGTTTGTTGCTGTTGCAACTGGCTTATCTGCGAGCACCGCGGGCATTACTGTGGAACGTTCCGCGGTCTCAGCTCCGTCTGAGTCTAAGCCTGATCCAAAGTCAAAGTCGTAGTCGAAGTTGGAGCCTGTTTTCTGCGCATGCTGCTTTCGGTCGCAATCGGATTGGATTTAGTTTAGCCCTTGATTAGTTTTCGCTGAGGCTGTGGATACCGCCAAGTTGCTCTTATTATTATATAAAAGTTGTTTTATTTTTGTTTTGTATTCTTTTTTATTTCTCATTCCTTCCTTTCTTTCTTATTGGCTGACTCGTTGTTGCTGGTCGCTGCTTGCCTCTTGGCAAGGAATTGCAGCCGGGCAAGACTAATTTTCTTGCACACGAAGCAATTTGAATTCGCAGCGCAGGCGCACAGATCTCTTAAGGAATGTGTTGTTTCTTTTGTTGTTGTTGTTGTTGTTGCTGTTGCTGTTGTTGCTGTTGGCGGGCGCTTGTTGCCGATTTGTTGTTGCTGTTGTCGTTGGCCTGCTTGCTGCTGCAAAATTGCTCTGAACTTTGCTGCACTTTGGAAATTTGCAGTTTCAGATCACGATGTAATTTTGGAAATTGCCATGTTGGATATTCGCAGTTGGAATGTTGCGAATATTGGCAGCATTGCTGTTGTCGTTGTTGTTGTTGTTGGTGCATTTGTTGCTGTTGCTGTTGCTGATGTTGTTACAATGCACCTAATTTGTCACCAGCTGCAAACATGAAACAAAGATTCAACACTGTCTCAACTTAAGCCTCGTCCCTTAACGAGCTATGACTTCCCGCTGGCTTCGCAAACTGCCATAATTAAGGCTTGTGTTTCAGGCAGTTCTCATTGATAAATTCTAATTGTTAAATTTAATAGCCATATCGATTGCTCCTTTTTCACAGGCAGCAACTGCAACTGCACAACTGCAACGCGCACCCATTCGAATTTATTGGTACAAATGGCATTGTTAATGATGCTCGGGTTACCACTGTACCATTGGATCGTGGCACGGCGCCCGCTTTCTGTTCCTTTGTCGGCATCCGCGAGGTTCACTTGAAAGTTGTCGCAGTAGCCGGCAAAAGGAGCCACAACAACAACAGCAGCAGCAGCAGCAGCAGCAGCTACAACTGAAGCCGACATCAGTTTTCCCAAAGCATTATAACCGATTTTTATTGCTCTCCATATATTTCATCTTATTGAGTCGTTGGCCGACCCTTTGCGGCAGAGCAGCGTATTGAGAATGATGACAAGTGCACCGGCTACTCATTGTGAGAACCAACCAGGAAATGCTCTGGCATCTAAAAAAAAAACTACCTAAATATCTCATGTATCAATATAATAAACTTCAATTAAAACGAGGAAAGACTTTTCGTAAAAAGAAATTAATATTAACATTAGGTATCGAGAAACCTAACAACTATTTCAATGATCTTGTATCCTCATTATATCCTATTACATCAGAGATTGAAAATCTTTTGAATTTGTGTATTTAATTGAGTATCGTTATAGTGTGAGTATAAGTTAATCAGGACTTAAATCACAGGCAGGATTTGAGTGTTATACAGTCTTAGCTGAAGGTGTTTACTTTTTCTCCAGTTTTGGAGTGGCAAGTAAACCAATTAGCTAACTCTCAAGGAATATTCTAAGTTGTCTAAGCATAGCTGAGGTGCATTCATAATTATTATTGTCATTTGGCTAATGCAATTGATATAAGTATACGGAACATTTTGCCATCGATTGCTAAGATGCTTTCACATTTTAAACAATTAATTTTTAATTTATACAAAATGGTTTAACAGAATTTGAAATAGAAAATTAAAGTTTTAAGATAGATATAAACGGCTCTTTATAAACAATGATTAAAATTCTCTTAATATTCAGTACTATCACTGTTAATGCATTGCAACTATTGGCAGGGCTGATACCCTTATTTAAAATCTTCTGAATGTATGGGGTGTATGAGAATATTTGAATGCTTAACTTAATTGATAATAAGTTAAGCTCATCTGTGACGCATTCCTCTTCAAATTAGTTACGCGATGCACACTCAGACGAGACCCAAACGAATTCCGAACTTGTGAGATCACACAAGGGAACCTGACATGAGATCAGCTAACAATAAGACTTAGCCACACCCGGTCTGGCAAATAATGGCACAAATTTCTGACTAGTAGAATTATCCGGCTAATCAACACAAGGCCAAACTATTTGTGCAACAACAACCACAGGAACAACAACATATCTGGAAGGTATGACTGAATGAGTGCCCTGCCCAGTAAGTAGCAAATGATAGCCATCAACAGCATTGGCGCGTAACAAACCTAAAGAAGTGCGTAGGCTGAAGCCTGAGATGAATATGAGGCTAAGATGGGGATGAGGATGAGCCAGCAAGTCGAACAGCAATGCGAAGCCAAAGCTAAAGTTGAAGTAAGAGACATTTTGTGGTCTTCAGCGTAGTCGTGGCCGTTGTTGTCTCTAATTTCGCTGGACCAAATAAATGTCGTTACAAATCACGATGGAATTCAAACCGAGCCGTGTCGAAGACGACGTCGCCAGCAAAGCACAGCCAAGGGAGCGATAAATGGCAGACAGGCCAACCAGTTGCCTGGCTGAGAGTTGACTGCCTGGCTGGTTGGTTGCCTCATTATTTAATGGACTGATCGATCATAAAAAATGAGGTACATGTGAGCGCAGTATGTAAGTACAAGTTGTAGTTGTACCTGGACACAGACAGATTCAGTCGTAGACGTAGACGTAGACGAAGTTGTCGTAGGAGCGGCCACGTTTCAAACTCAAATAAAGCTTGTCACGTCTGGGGTCTGCATGAGTTGTACAAATGTTTTGGGCCACAATTGGAGCACTTCTGTTTGACATTGCGTATGATTTATGTGTGCCTGCTGTTTGTTGCTTGCTGCTGTTGGACAACAGCATTCAAGCTGCCAGATAGAAAGAGATACAGATAGATAGAGAGAGAGAGAGAGAGAGAGAGAGAGAGAGTGAGAGATAGAGAGAATTGCATGCTCACTTCCGGCGGAATTTTCAGAGTTGACTTTTTGCCGTTCAGCTGCTTTATAAATGCAACAGCTTGTGGCACTGTGAAATTGCACACAAACTGCGGCTGTTTAACCGGCTGCGAGTAAATTAAAGGAGGAGCTTGAAGCAGCCTCCTTTGTAAGTTTATTAGAGTGTCCCGCAGGACTTGCCTGCCACTTGCCCACTTTACATCCGCAACAACAACAGCAGCAACAACAACAACAGCAACAACAAAAACAAAACAACAATACGAAGTCGAGCAAAAGGCAACAAACAAAATTCAGTGAAGCAATTTCTATGAAATTTATTTCACATGAAGATTTATCGCGATTTCAGACAGCACTGGCGACACCTGCCAACGCCTACAAATGTAATTTATTGCTCTCCCGCATTATGCACACCAAACAACACTCACACAGACACATACACACAACACACACACACACACACACACACTTGCACAGCATGTGGCGACTCCCGTTCCCACTTCACTCATTTAATACCAAAATGCTCATAAGCGCACGCTTGGACCCGCTCCCCGACCTCAGCTCCCGCGACATCCGACACCCGCCCACGGGCCACTGCATAAAATATATTGTGGTATCTGTCGCAAAATTTGACTTTTAGTCATTCAAACTGCATGAGGCGAATGCATTTGCAACATTTTCTTCTTTTTATTCCTTGTTGTTGCTACCTACGTTCCTTACTTCTCCTTCTACTCAGCAGACATGCCGCGAAGGGACAAAACTAGACTCTTTTTTTTAAAAAAAAAAAAGAAGTATGATTTCGAAAAGAAACTAAATTTGTTGGTAGTCATTCTTATTTTTTATTTATCTATTTTTTTTTAAATTAATGTGAAGGAATTCATTTAAAGTTAACTGAATTTACAAGTTAAAGATGATGCAAGCTCGCTTTAAGCTGTTAAAATCTTATTTAATATCGCTTAGAATTATTTCAAAAAATATATAACCTATTAATTAAGTCTGGCAAATAAGCTTTTCTAAAAATTAAATTAATATTATCTTGAGAACGGCTTAAGAGTGATTGTCGAAGTCAAATATTTATCTTGTAAGCGTTATTTTAGCTGAAGCTAAAGTTCTTAATGTACTGTCAAAAACCACTTGGAAATCTCATAGAATTTCTAATGCTGACATGCTGACTCGTAATATTTGCCAAAGTTTGTTCAACTACAAATTGATATTGTTCACAAGAACATACATGTAAATATGTATGTAAATATGTAACAAATGGCAATTTTCTTGCCATCAGAATCTGCATTCGCTGTCTGCGAATAAATTCGTAAGTAGCTTTATCGTCAAAAACCCCCCATTAAAGGAAGCCCCAAACCGACGGCAACTCGGCAATCCTTTGATATGTTGAACATCATGCCACTTGGCGCAGTTCTGGCTAAAAACTGTATACATTTGCATATGGCAACTAAGCACTGGCATTTCACAACTACAACAACAACAACAACAATAACAACAACAACAGCAGCAGCAGCAGCAGCGGCGACTGTCACTGTAAGCTTTTTGAGAAATTCATAAACTGAAAAAGTGGATTTTCATATGAAATTTTGTGTATGCAACTCAGAAATTTAAATGCGACGCAATGACAGTCGCACCAACGTTTCACCTCCAGCTCCTCATCGTCCTTCATCTTGCAAAGAACAGCACAGCGTGTCGCACGCATGAACACCTCGTCTGAGGGCCGAGTTTTGAAGAGAGAGAAATGTTCCTGGACGCAGCAAACAACATAAGTCGCACTAATGCCCATAAAAGTCGCACTTGGCCCTGGCAACAACAAATGAAACAACAAGAGAAACATCAACAGCAGTTTCACGGCTCCTTCAGTCAGAGTCAGAGTCAGAGTTGTAGTCGTAGTCATAGTTGGAACGGAGTCGTGAGCTCGTTTTGGCCAAGTGCTTGAGATAAACTTGAGCACCTGGAATAGAGTGACAAGTGGGCAGCATTTCATACAAATTGCTGTGGACGACTCAACGAACGACACTTTAATGATAAGCATTCTGGGTCGGAGTGTTTTTTCTCTTCTTTTAGTTATAACTCTAAGCTATGATTGTGGTTCTGTTTCTGGCCTTTGGTGTTTGGACTTAGGTCTCTGATCTCGTTGCTCGAGTGTCTGGTTGCCACAACTCAATAAAGTTTACGACTCTAAAACTGTTTGCAACAAAAACGCAATTAAACAATTAACAGCACGAGCACTAAGATAGCTGGTTCTTGGTGCAACAACAGCAACAACAGCAGCAACAACAACCAGAGCGATGAACGACAACGTTTATTATTGTTATTAACATTTTTGCGAGTGCCGTAAGGTGAGTTTTAATTGATGGTGCCCGTGCCGTGCCTCTAATGCAGTTGTACAATAGCTGATGGGGGCCCCAGACTGGTCGATGCGCCCTCCTCGCACTTTTGCATGTGCCACGCCCCATCATGACGGCTAGCAGGCAGCAGCGCCATCTCACTCGCACAAAGACAAAGTCGTCGGCTATTACGAAATTATCGGTCTACGGCTGCCAAGCCAAGCCAAGTCAAGCCAAGCCAAACCAAACCAAGTCCAAGCCAGTCGAAGACTGGCCCTGCGGCAGTAAATACATGTACCGAATGAGCCGACGTTCTCTTGTTGCATTTGCAACCAGAAGCTGAAGCCTAATTGCAATTTACCTTTACCTTTGCCTCTATTTCTCTTTTTCGCCCTATCTCTCGCTCCCGCTCTCCATCTCTCTCTCTCTCTCTCTCTCCCCATCTCTGTCTCTCGGTAGTGCTCACTCTTTCTCTCTCTCTCGCTCCCTGTTACTGTTGCAGTCACAGTCTTTGTCTGGGAGCCTCAAGCCCCGCAAGCAGTTAAGAATTTTAAATTGTTTAATGGTGACTAACTTACGATTCCGAGCCGAGTTAATTACGTCGGGGTGCATATTTGCCGATATGGCTGGACGTCGCGACTTGGCCTCAAGGCCCATAGAAATGGGAACTGCTGGACACTCTCACTGCCCAACCAAACTGGGGGAAGAATCAGCAAAGTCGCTGACGATGGCAACAGGTGCGTGCCCCGAAGAAGGAGAGTGGATCGGAGTGGGACTGTAGCAGCGGCGGCAGCAGCAGCAGCAGCAGCAGCACCATTTGTGAAAAATTAAACAAAATGAATTTGTAATTTCATGTCATAAATAATTGACCACTAACTTGGCGTCGTCCAAGTTGCATTCGCCGTTGGAGACGCACAGTTGCAGTTACCGTCGAATTCGAAATTAAAGTCATCGCAACTCGCAGACTTGGTAGGCTTTGGTTGGTCCAAGCCAAGTAGTAGGAGACCTGGAACGAGGCCTGGCCACTCGACTGGAGTCGAGTCGAGTCCAGAAAATTGTAAAAGCTAAAATTACGCTAAATGCTGATTAAGTGAACATTTATCATCGCTCGTTGGTAGCGAGCTCAGTTTTGCAGCTGTATTAAGGAAATGGAAGTGAATGGGAACGGCGAATGGGGCGCTTCTTGGTTGGGTTATAGTTGATTTTCTTGGAAAACCGACTGGCAACAGAAGCTGTATCTGTGGCTGTCACTGCTCCTGCTGCCACCAGCAAGCGGTGGCAGTTGTATTTTATTTTAGCTGAAAAACAGCTGTTGCGATCGCTTAACTAGAATGGGTGCATAAAAAGTTATACCAATAAAGTGCTCAAAAGGCGATTTGAGCAAAAGATACTGCTTTTAATAAGGAAGACATTCTGGTTATTAAATGCGTCTTAATTGACTCATTTCATCGTTTTTAATAGCCTTCTGGGCGTGGTGTGCAAAATAAAAAACACACACACACACACACATGAAGTGGACATTATTCAGTTGACAAATGCTTCGAGATTCTGAGAGAATAATATTAGCTGACAATCGTACGCGTAGGAACACTTTTTTCCTGTAATAAATAAAAATGCTTAACTTAACGCTTTAGATAACTTTGGCTTTAAATTACTGTAATAAATGTTTGCAACATGGGTTTTTTCTCAGTGCACTGGTTGTAAGCAAATAAGCATAAGGAATATACATTTTTATGTTTAAATATGTATCTAATCCTTAATGCATTTATGCAAATAACAATAAAATTAAAATGACTTGCTTCAATATAATAGTTTTAAATTATTGTGAACACTTATAAAATTTATCGCTTCCCATAACTTCAAAGTATTACTTAAGTGTTATCCAGCTCGCATTTGATATTTGTTAGTATATAAAGTAAAAAAATGTTCCCAAATAAAACTATAAAAATTCTAGTTTAAAATAAGTAGTTATTTCATTTTTCCAATGCATTTTATACCCTCGAGAGTCTTTGAATAGTGTTGTACTATATCTTATTTCGGAAGCCATAGAATTTTCCATGACTTGTTTATTTACAAAAAGAAAAGGACAAACCTTCGTTTACTGACTTGTATATTGCTTGCTTTCCCGCCAATCTTTGAGAAAAGACAATGCGACAATCATACAATATAAGGCAGCCGAAGACAATTGACAAAACATACAGCGACAGATACTTACACCAAAAACTGCCACAACACAAAATGCCGGCTTATCAAAGGCGACTGACCGGTGTCCACTCCAATGCCCATAGACAATGACTGCGACTGCGGTGGGGTGGCGGTGGCAGTGGCGGTGGCAGGAGCGGGAGCGAGAAGTGGCAGGAGTTGAGGAAAAATCAAAGACAATGACAAGTAGCCACAAGATGAAAATTCAAGAAGATGCAACGTCAATTTGATACATATTTATGATAATATGCTCAATGGAAGCGGCCATAAAAACAGCCTGAGGGGCAGCCCCATATCCAACCAGCCAGCCAGCCAGCCAACCAGCCAGCCAACCAACCAAGCGAGTGCAGCCAGCCAAGGAGGCAGGCATGCATGCAGGACGGCAACGGCAATGGCAACGGCAACTGCAACGCAATGGCAGCAGCGGCGGCGGTAAACAAACGAAACGTAACGTATCGAAAAAAAGAAACTTTGAACGCTGAATGTTGAATGTTGAACGTTGAACGTTGCACGTTGAACGTTGAACGTTAAACGTTGAACGGTTCCGGTGACGATGCCTCTGCCGATGGCGGGGCTTGTTAGTGAATGTGGATGTGGATGTGGACGACGTGCGGCGACAGCAACCGCTAGTCGCAGACTCAGTCTCAAAGTGAAGCTGAAACTGAAGCTTACATTGTTATCGAACTATATCAAAATGATCGGCGACTTTGGCCACATTTGCGTACCCAAGTCAGTGATGGTGCTGGAGCTGGAGCTGGAGCAGGACCTGGAGCTGTAGCTGTAGCTGGTGCTGTGATTGTGCCGAACCAGCCAAAGAAATAAAACAGGTAGGAATGCTCTACTTGGGAGAGCTCGACTAGGCGATACCCTATCAAAACCTAGATATTTAATTACATAATCAAAACCACTTTTAATTTGTACAGCGATAGTCTCATTTGCACCAATGGTTTGAAATGTGTTCTTACTTTTTTTGATAATTAGAGAATTGTGCATCTAATTTATCGATTTTTATGAAAGCGGGAGAAGTTATCGATCAAATATAATAAACTTGCTCTCCAACAACTTTTACTTTAAATGAAATTTGTATTTCTAAAGGACTCTCACCGATAGAATTACATTAGGCAAGGGCTAAATCGACCCGGCTGCTGACCGAGAATATATGCAACATTTTAGAATATTAGAAGCTTACTTCTGCTCGTCACATACATTGGCACACATCATCATACCCATTTTAAATGGATTTAGGGTATCAAAAATAACAAAAACAGCTACAAACAATCGCCGCCGCCGATCTGGAGGCAAACGGACAAACGCTTGCTTGGTATGCAGATCAGCAGCCAGTTGCAAGGAGCAGCAGTCGCATTTGCATGCTGAGCCACAAGCAGAAGCACTGCGTCAAAAAGAAAGACAGAGAGAGAGAGAGAGGGAGAGATAGAGAGAGAGAGATGCGGAGTGGTAGGGGTGCTGCAAAACAGGAGCGCTCTCTGCTCGCTGGTATCTGGTCTCTGGCCCAGACCCAACGACGACACTGTGCGGATGTGTGCTCCCGTGCTCCAGGTTCCAGGCCAGCCAGAGGAACGATGCCGATGATTGCTGGCGATTGATAAAGCAGCAGCGGCTGCCTCATGTACGCGCTGAAACTAAAAACTAGAAGCATTTACCGCAATTGTAATGTCGAAAGTACATGATATAAGATCATAGATAAAAGCTTCAGATTCTGTTGCATCTCCAGACATTGCTCGCCTCACCACCACCCATCCCTCCCACCACTTGTCGGCTTGTTGTGTAACTGCGTTTGTTCTTTATGTTTTTTTTTTTTTTGTTTGCTGCGTTTTTTGTTTTTTGTTTGTTGTGCCATTCGAATCGGGAGCTGTGCTTCTGTCTTTTGCTCAGTAATCCACGCCAATGTTGAACTGGTTTCGCCATCACCATCGCCTTCGCCTTTTGCTGTAGTTTTTGGTGCGGTTCGGTTTCGGTTTTATTAGATCATTAGTTGTCTGCAGTTCGATAAAGATCACACAGACGCTCGCTCACCTGATCACCTCCAGCTCCAGCTCGAGCTGGAGCTTCAGCTTCAAGTTGGACTCCAACTTTAGTTGTTTCATCGACAGCGGCATCGATGTGTGATTGCCAAAGAGCTTCGTATTCGTATCATTTTGGCTCGTAGAGTTTGCCTGTTTCGGTTCGGGTTGCTCTCGTACTGTTTTTTGCTGTCCATAAAGTCGTTTTGTTTGTTCTTAATGACTGCGTTTAGATCTTGATAGTTGGCCCACATCAAAGAGACACTGCCGCCGGCGCAGTTCAGACAACACAGAGCCCATATCCACGTTGTTTATGGTGGGCTCTTGGCCAGCTCTTCATATGAGGCACGACTATTGACTGAGGCTGCGATTGTCCCAAACCCAACCAAGCAATATTGCAGAAGACAAAAAAAAGGCTCACACAGGTGCTGGTGCTGCACACAAAACTCGATTCCGTTCGATGCAACTTAAGAGCTGATAGTGCTCAGTTTATGTTTATCATATGTGAAATCTAGCTGCAAATCTGATAATAAACATGGCTCAGCTTTTTCTGTACATATTTTATATTCAAAGAGATTTATTTCTCAGCATTTGTTAAATGGAGTTTCAATTATCGACATTGCCTTTAATCATCCATATGTAAGCTAAATTACAAATGGTAAATGATACTATGCAGAACATCACATTTATTATCTTAATATGCATATTTTGATTAACTTAAGAATTTTTAAATATATTCATATTCAAAAGTGCTATGTTGTAATTATAAATACGCTACGCTGTATGTAAGTAGCAAATTGTTTTCTAATCAATCACAATCAAAACAATCATTTTAATGAAAGTCTTACAAATTTTGAAATCTTTGCTTTATAATTTATAAATTCCACTTAGTGCTCTGGGATAATAAGAACCAATAATAAATAAATATTAATAAATTAACGTATCGATGTTTATTCCATTTAATTATTGATATGAAATGTTGCTTTGAAAAAATACCTGAAATAAAATAATTTTATAGCTTGTATGCTAATATATTTGAACATTTACTGAATTTAATTACATTAATTTTAAATTGCATGAAATTAAATTGATAATGTCTTATATGTGTGTAATTAAATTGTTTTGATAAAAAATTGAGGAAAATTATTATTTTATTTGTAAATGGATTACTTATCATAGTTAACTGCTTGTATTTCGATTAACTTATCTAAAATGACATTCCTTTAAGCGTGTGGTTCTTGTTGAATCTAAGTCCCCATTATATTCTCAGTCACCAACTTGTCAAGTAGGCTGCTCCCACTTTGATTAAGGGGCATAAACCAAATGCCTGCCGGCTTATGCAATTGCCATGACTTGGGGGAACATGTGGAGGACTGGGCTGGAACGCGCCATTAAGTGAACGACGATGAACAGCAGCTAGCCAAAATGCAAAGGTGCGGCCGGGACAGGGAAACAAAAAAAACTCCGACATTAGAGATGCTGTGAAGTGCATAAATCGATGAAACTGGCAGAGGCTATGCCACTAACAACCTAATAACAGCAACAGCAACAACAATCGAGAACCGACCACCGACAACCGAGGACATCTAATCATGGCCAGGAGTATGCAATGTCCAAGGTAAAGCCACTTGCAGCAGCAGCTCGGACAGCAGCAGGCATTGTTCTCCACTGAGCAAGGCGTTTGGCCAATGTCCAGTGGCCAGTGGCCAGTGACCGAAAGACCAAGCCGTGGGCGTCCCCTCACCTCTCTCAATCTACGGCACAGCTGTGCACCGGTAAATTTTGCACTTTAGCAGGCAAAATGTCATTGGCAGCAATGGACGCAAAAACCGCAAGTACACTTGAGTGCTGCACTCGAGGTGCCGTTGTCGAAGCAGGGAGTCGGTTGCCTGGGCTGCCTGGGTTGCCAGTTGCCAGTTACCAGCACCAGTACCAATACCAGTTAGCGGGTAATGGTGTGCCCGTCGCCTCCATGATGTGGATATAAACGTGGCGGCGACATGCACGAAGCTGTTGATGTCAAGGCATAAGCACATAGGCATAGGCAGGTCTCAGCTCTCTTGGCTCTAGGCGACACTGATGTTCTCTGTGTGTGTGTGTGTGTGTGAGTGTGTTTTTGTCAAGGCTTCAAGCTAAAATGCAGCAGACAAGGCCCAAACGGGCCAACGGCGAGAGATTTCATGTGAAATTAGCATGTCGTGACACAAATGACTTAAAAGCACTCAATCGCACCGAGCACCCAGCATCCAACACACAGAGAGATAGGGACCGAGAGAGAGAAAGAGAGACAGAGAGAGAAATTTGTACAGTGTGCACCTGGATGTGAACCTGCATATGGAGCTGGCAAGGAGTCGAGTGTAGGTTAACTCGTTGCAAGTGTCGCTCGCCCGCTGCGTGCAAAATAATTTACATTCACACGTAGAGTTCATCAAGTGTTTGTGGCAGCAACAACAGCAACAACAGCAGCACCAGCAGCAGCAGCAGCAGCAGCATCAGCATCAGTTGCTGCAGTCCAGCAGGCACAACTTAATTAAGCCAGAAGCATCAATGCAGCCGCCACGTCAGAGACTTGCCAACTCCATCTCCAGCTCCAGCTCCAACTGCAACTCCAGCTCCAATTCCAGCTCGCATTCGCATTCGCATTCCAGACAACATCCCATTGATTGCATTAATGTATTTCTTCAAAATTATTGTTTGCCCAGGCGCGCCTGCTTATCATAAATTATGTAAATGGAAAAACGCGAACCGGAAAAAAGGCTTGGGCTTAACAACAATTCTCAATTAATGAAACCCACGATATCAGTCGCCAGTTGCAGATAAAAAATAAAATGCAAAAACAACTGCGCAACGAAAGCGACATCAGGGACTCAATGCGGCAAACCCGATGCTCGGCTCTTGCTCTGGCTCTACCTAAGACTACCTGGCCACAAAAACTTAAAACTTGGCCGAGTGCGCCAAAAATTAAGCAGTGACAGTTGATAATTTGTCAAAGCTGTAGAGAACCCCTGGACTCGCCATATCGACTACACAGCGAACAAGAAACTTGTTCCACTTACTTTCGGGCCTTCGATTAATGGGCTGCACAATTTTTCAATCATGTTTGTCTTCTGAGTTTTTTTTGTTTTATTAATAATCGATAAGCCTGATTGATATGATGCTACTTTAATTACCACTATAAGTAAAAATATGTTAAATATATTTATTTACTCATTTTAAATGCAGTCTTTTCCATCATTGCAAGCCTCAAAACATCTGCAAGCTATTTAAGTTATACAAATCCTTCGTGTATATAGTTGGTGAGTACAAAATGATATCTAAAGAGAAACATTTGATTTTAATTTTGTTTAAATACACTCTTAATGAAATTTGATATGATTTTTCATGAATTTATTTTTGTAATTTAAAGATTCCTTTTTTAAACTCCAGTATAGTAAGAATACCGTCGGAATTCGTCTTCAGCACTGTCAAAAAATGACACAACATTTGTTTTGAGCATACAGAGATTTACATACAGAGATTGCGTCCAGCCAGTTTCTATGTTTTCCACTTTCATATTGTTTGAAAATCGATTTCAATATCCGCAATATTCAGTTGTTTTTTTTTAAATTGAAATTTTATAAAATTTGTATAGATTTTTAAATGAACAAAACTTAAACTGTTAGTTAAATGTTGATGCGATCAATACCAATCGATGTGGTCGGCAATGGCCAAATGTTAGCTGTTCAGGACAGAGAGGGTATCTGTGTCGTCGTTTCAAATATTAGTATGTATATCAGAGCAGTGTGGCTTTTAATGATGACGACATGCGTTCGGTGCTCATAAGCTGGGAGGACATGGACACGCATGCGTAAGTTGTTGCCAGTGTAAGTGTCAGTTGGTGCTGATAATTAGCGATTAAATTTGCCGCGCACTCAACTGTACGTGTATTCGAAATGCTCGCAGTTGTTGATGTTGCTCTTGCTGTTGCTGTTGCTGTTGCATTTGTTGTTGCTGTTGCTGTTGCTGCAGTTTGAGGTTAGGGGCACATGTGGTCAGAGGCAGCGGCGCTGATTAACTGGCAGCGGTTGCAGCCAAGTTCAAAGTAATGGTGAACAGCAACCCGAACAGGGGTTGGGGCTGGTTTTGGGACTGATATCGTTGCTGGAACAGCAGGAGAGCTGCGACGCTGGACACGCACGCACATTTTGAGGTTAAGCACGAACATTTTAATGCGATAATTTAACCAGAATTTGTGGTTACATTGACTAATTGAACAGGTGTGGCTATTAAACAGCCGCAGGCGGCGGCAGCAGCAGCAGCAGCAACAGCGAATGCAATCGCATTTCAGTCATTTGCATGCTAAGGACACCATACACAGGACTCGTCCTCACATTTGCGTGACATTCCCGGCGACTCGGACTCCGACCAGCGACAGCTTGATAATTTGTGAGCCTGTTGAGTTGTTGCTAGACGGTTAGCAAAGACCTCTCAACTTGATATTATGTGCGAGTGTGTAATATTGCTTTGGTGCCCCCTGCCTAATTCCCCTCATTGATGTGCTCGGGTTGGGGTTGCCTGGTCAAAGTGCATTGCGGTTTTGGCCAGGTTGCTCATTCGATTGTTGCATGTGGCACGGACGCATAAGTAGTGAGGACTCCCAAAATTAAACACTGTTGACAGCTCGCACTCACACACAATTTCAACAATTTGAATGCAATGTCCGTGACTGGCTTTGAAACTCCGTAATATCTGACCGGGTAGGACGGAGTCTCCACAAGATGTTTGTATTTACCATAGCTGCTCAGCATGTCAACGAGCGGCTCTTTTGTCTTGACAGTTGCATGAAACTCGGCTTTTACACTGTATGTTTGTTTCTCCTGGCCATTGTATTTGCGGTTGCTGCAAATCATTGTTGTTGCTGCCGAACAAAAGGCTTTGATTCCATTGGAAAAACGGAATACCTATTTTTATAATTGGGTAATTTGAGTGGTTAGCCAGCGTAGCTATGACAGCCAATTAGTTCACTCAAGCTGATCACTGGAACCTGGCTCATATAATTGGGAGGTTGCCCCAAAATAAATGTGAGAAAGCAAAATGAAGTTCATAAAATAAGAATAGATACAAATAATGTGAAAAGTGACTATATAACTACATATTTGTGTAATCAAATATACGAGATATAAACTTTTCATGTCTCATTTTGGTATTTTTAATTTAATCTACAAGAAAGAAAAGACTGCTTGAGGAAGTGATAAATTAGAGGAGATTGATTATATGTCAATTAAATTTAGTCTGACAGATAAATGGACCAACAGGCGCAACAATATTGGCTCAGTTACTCTGTGTGCATATTTAAACAATTTTCCTCAAAGTCAGATATAGCAAACTTAAACATGCAATTTTTATTTTTTGAAAGTCAAAATATTAAATGATCAATTAACTGATTGCACAACAAGACTTACATAACAATTCTGACGTTTTAATGCCATTTTCAAATAAACACTTTTCAGTTGTTTTAACCTGCCTGCAAATCATGGCTTCAATGCGAGGCACATCCCCCTCGGCGATAATTCTAACACAACCAGCCGTCCAGCCAATTAATTTGAACTTTCAATGGACAAAGAATTACTATTTAAGCTATGCCAGAACAACAATAACGAACAGCAACAAATAACTCTAGATAATTTGAATTGAGGAATTGAAAAGCGTACAATCAGCATTGTTGCCACATGCAAGCGGTGCACGTCTTTACACACTCATGGACACACACACACACACACACACACACACAACCACATTACACTTCCATATAAAAGCTGTCATTGGTGCATGGTACAACATACATTGCGTATTGGGTATCTCTGTGTCTGTGTTTGTCTGTGAGTGTGTGTGTGTGTGTGTGTTCATTTGCATAGCCAACGATTTTTTGACATGTTGACAGTTGATTTTTCTGACAATTTAACTGGTTTCAATGTAAAATCAGTTTCGAAAATTACACTCAAATGTCGACTGACGACTTTAAAGGAATTTTACAGTCGGCCTCCGTCAGCACTGACCATCGCGTGCAGTAAATTGTTCATGTGTGTGTGTGTGTGTGTGCGAGTGTGTGTGTGGTAGTATGTGTGTGATTCTCTCAGTTTTAGTTACAGCGCATGGAAACAATTATTTTCCAAAAGTCAGCAAGCAAATTATTTAAATTGTTATTTAAAAGTTGTAATTATATGCCAAGAGTAATTAGTTTTTAATCTTTTCTCTTTTTTTTGTATTCAAGCCAAGTAGAAGGCCAACAACATGCGAAAAGGCAAAGCAACAACAACTTCGCTGGCATTTTGTGTATGAAAAAGCTCCTGCATACTTTCGGGGCGTTAGCAAAAAATTGTTTGATATTCGGGAGAGTTGAGTTATTTCTTATAAGCATCATAACAGATACAAAAAAAAAAAATGGGAACTGCTTAACTGGACTTGACTTTACATTAGAGAACACTTGTTGTGTGTGTGGATTTTTTTAAAGTAATTTAATCATTTAAGCATTTTATTCAAGTGGAAGTAGCTCGTAAATTTAATCACTAAAATGCCCAATTGCCTCTCAGCTTAATATCACACATTATCATTGACAAATTCTTTAACTTATCT
The DNA here is from genome assembly GCA_035041535.1 of Drosophila cognata. Lineage (NCBI taxonomy): Eukaryota > Metazoa > Arthropoda > Insecta > Diptera > Drosophilidae > Drosophila > Drosophila cognata. The sequence goes on from JAWNLC010000638.1 coordinate 641,444, forward strand.
CATATTTTAATTATAAATACCTCAACTAAATTCTGTACATAAATACTTACGGCTATCAGCTGTATTTTAATATGTTGATGCTATTTAATATGGTAATTTATTATGATTTTTTTAAATCGAATTAGCTCAAGATATCTTAAACATTAAATAATTATTATTGTTTAATGATAAGCCGCCGAATTCGAGGTGTACAGTCGAACTATCTTTACTTCTTAAAATCCTAGCCTTATATAGCTAACAATGTTCACTTATTTTCTAAGCAGGCGATCATTCTAACCACTTCAATGATTGTTTTTTACAATGTGTCTAATTTTACTTAACTCTATTATGTACTCAAGGGAGCGCTGCAGCCGTTTGAGTACCTGCTAGACATCTTCATCTTAAACATGTATTACGCATATTTTGGTTATCTTAAATATGGTTCATTATAATCATTCTCATTCCAGATTTGATTCCAACTGCTATTAGCGAGGATAGTAATTTAAATCTATTCATTTTCCAAATATTTTTGGCATGCAACAAAGGATTTTGCTTTAATCGATAAGCAATATACTGCGAACTCGCTTCTCAGCAATTCAATCTTTACGCTTTCTGACCTGCTTACAAATATTTATACACAATCTGGTACAAGCTTCGCAACAAAATCATAATACCAAAGGCAAGGGTATAAAGATATTTCAACACCTTCAGTTTCAAAATGATCTAGCAGGGCTTGTGCAATTTTAGCTGCACGCGCTATTTATTGAGCATTGCCGAAAATGATGCTGCAGCTTCGCTTAATTAATTAATGCACTCTAGCAATTTATGAAAATATATCAAAAGCTGACAAGCTGGAAATTTATGTGGCCAACTAACCGACCAGTCGACAGTCGCACAGTCACAACCTGAAATGGCAGCAGGCGCCGATGCCAATACAATTTTGGCTCGTTTAAGCAACAGCAGCAGCAGCAGTAGCAGCATTGGCACTGCCTGCAGACTGGCTGCCTGCCTGGCTGCCTGGCTGCCTGACTGCCTGACTGCCCAGTTGCAGTTGCAGCTCTTATGAGCAGCAAATGCAGCGCAACTAATGCGCCTCAAAATTCCTGACTCTCCGACTCTGACTCTCTGCTCTGCTGTGCTGTGCTGTGCTGTGCTGGGATGGCTGGCTGTTCGCTGTCATTCGGTGGCTTTCGCCTCCTTTCCAATGCATTGTGGCACTTGTGAACACTTTAATTATATGGTAAAGAGAGTCAGCGAGTCAGCAAGTCAACGAGTTGGGGCCTCGGCCTGCTGAGGTGATAAAACACTCGATAATCGCACAGATCGTTTTGCAGCCGTTTCGTTCGCTCGGTCGATTCGTTGGTTGGTTGGTTGGTTGTTTGGCTGGTTGCCTCTTCAGCGTTTTTCACCATAGCCATCGCCATCGCCATTTGCCATCGCTGCATGCAAACATTATAATTTAATTGACAAGATTTATCGCGTACGCAATTAGCGTGGCAAATGCTGCCATTGCCGCCGTTTCCGCGTAATTCGGTGGAAGCTGCCGCAACCGCAGTCGCAGCCGATTTAGACAATTTTTCTGCACAGCTTGCATAAATCTCTTTGGGTTGTTGCCAGTCTCACTATCCATCTCTCTCACTCTCTCTCTCTTGCTCGCTCCCCCTCTCTCTCACTCTCTCTGTCTCTCTCTGGCAATTATGCGCATTTTGTTTTAAACGTCGAAATTAATAATTTTCACTTTGGTAATTATGACATGGCTGCTGAAGTGACAACGACGACATCAAAGACGCAGAGGAACTGCCTTTGGAAGGCAGCCACCCAACCCCTTGGCCCAAAACCAGTCCAACTATATTTACCCGTTGCTGTTGGCCTCATCCTGAGCAATGGTTTTTGCAATTTTAGATCACCTAGCGAAATGAACATAAATTCCAGCAATGTGTCTTTCGAATGGTCGGAAAAATACAAGAAAGGCATAAATTACAAATGTATCTAAATAATGTGACAATGATTTCAGGTTTTCTAAGAAATAACTTTGCTAAACTATCACTGTTTGTCTTGAATTATGATGACAGATTGAACTGAATAAATTGAAGAAGCAAATTTCAGCATTTAAAAGTGCATCTTTATTGTTCAGCTGTTGCTTGTGTAATCTTTTTGAAGGTCGAGCGTAATTTTGAGGCTGTGCCACCTCAAAGTGTCACACATCTTGTAGCTATCACAATGTGGCACATAGCCGGATTCTGGTGCAGCACGGGCCGCATTCTCACGCCAGCTCATGGCACAGCCTCATAGCCCGAAAAACCACAAATGCTAATATTTCTGTCAGAACAACGCCATAGCTACGAGTGGTGGTTTGGAGTTTGCAAAAAGGGTTTGGGTGGAAAAGCACTTTGGATTTCAATTTGTGCAAAACGAAATATTTCAGCTGAGCTCCCTGTAGCTAACATTGTTGCTTTAATCTTGTGGATTTCTTAAAAAAAAGAAAGGGCACAACAACAACAACAAAAAAACATAGATAAACCAAATAGATAAACAAGCAGAAGGAGCACTCGCACTCGGGATCCCAATCCCAGACTCAAGCAGAGTGCGCGGCACGCGCATGTTATCCTTGGAGGCACCTGCTTCGGGATCCCGCCTTGTCTTTGGCTCTGCCTCCAGTTGTTGCAAGCTCTTTGGTATGCATGAAATGTACGCGACGCCAAATTTGTTGTGCGGCGAGGCGAATGCTCAAAATGTTGCCAACTATGTGTGTGAGTGTGTGTGTGTGTGTGTGTTTGTGTGTGTAATTCACCCACACACTGGTGTCTACATATATTTTCCAATTCTTATTGCATATAAATTCGCACGTGGTGCGACTGTAATCAACATGGAGGACACTTTACTCCTTGCCCCATACCAAAAATATTTCTATTTCTGTTATTTTTTACAATTTACTTTTTTTTGAAATGCTGACGGCTTTCGCTTCTTCTTCCAATTGGGTTGGCTCATTAATCTTGCTAATGATGCTGGCCAGCAAATTGCATTTCAAGCAATGAAATGAAACTGAGCGCACAAAAAAAAAACAGAAAAGAAAAATACACAATTTGAGCGTGGAACAAGATACAAAATCAGTCAAGCAAAAGCCAAGACAGCAAGTAATGAAAATGATAAGAAAATTTCTGCAGCAATGCACAGGACAAAGTCAAGGGAGTATAAAAGCGAGCAGCTCGAATATAATTAAAATACCTTCCATCATTAGTTTTTCGAAAATGGAAAATGGAAAATGGTTTGCGTGACAGTTTCGGGGCGCTGCTGCTGCTGCTGCTGCTGCTGCTGCTGGTGGTTCTACTGCTGCAGCCAAGCACAAGACTGCGATAAGTGAAAGGACGCTGAATGAAGGAGCAACAAAAACGAGAACAATAAAACGACAGAAGGACTATCGCTGGGCGAGCATCAAAAAAGTTAAATTAAGGCGACACCCGACACAAGAAAAAAAAGGCGAAATTTTCATTAAAATTAGAAACAAATCAATATTTTTTTTGCGTTGCTTCTTGGTGAAAAAAACAGGAGCTAAAAGCGAATCAGAAGTCAAGCAAAACAAGAAACAAGGATAATTAATGATTTCTATGCGCTTATCTGGCGGCAGGAGCTGAGGAACTGAGGAGCTGAGGAGGCACTAACCCAGCTTGGAGACGGAGCAGGCAGCCAGCGCTGGCTGACAACTTTGCCCATTGTCTGGCATTATCTTTTTGCTGGCTGTGTGTGTGTGTGTGTGTGTGGGTGTGTTGGTATTGGTGTTTGTGTGTGTAGCCAAGCACAAAAAGGTAAACGGGCAAAAACTTGCAGCCACATTTGACCAGGACGAGCGTGCGGAAGGACATGCGCCTAATCTTTAAATTCAAATCTCATTTTCTGAACGAACTCTCGCCCCGTTCCAACTGAACCGCACCCACCCCCTAGCCATCAGGCAGCCCGGTTGTTTTGTTGTTTTGTAAATTAAGAGAAGCGAGTTGACTTTTTTGTTCGTTATTGTTGTTGTTCGTTGCGTTGCTCCATTGTTTGATTACAATTTAGCATTTCGTGACTGAGGCCCGAATGAAGGATCTATTTGTTGTCGCGTAATCTTGTGCAATCACTACAAAACGGCAATAAATCAGGATTATGCGAATGTGGCGCGATGTGTGTGTGATATGCTCAGGCCCACAGCCAATGCCTAAAGCCAGCGACACAACCAAAGCCAAAGCCAAAGCCAAAGCCAATGAGTCCAAAGGCGAGACCATTCTGGTTTTCAAATTTCCCAGCACCTTTGTGCTTGGGCTCTGCGTGTGCCTATCTCCCACCAACCCTCACAACAGGATCTTGGCAAGCCCAAGGCACATCCCCTCCCCGCACCATCCCTCCCATCCGGGCCCATCCCATTGCTATCGCAATCGCTGGCGGGCAATGTGCGTGCGACCGCCGTGCCATGATTTATGTTTGTAAATTTGAATAATTTATAATTAAAAATGCTTTGCATAGAATTTGGTTACTTAATGTCGTTGACTTTGGCTGCATTGCTTCTTTTTCATTTTTTTGTTTTTTTTTATATTCTGTGTATTTTCTTTTGGTCATTTGCCTCTCGCATATATTCATTTCTTGGGCTTGTTCTGGGCTTTAATTACTTTTATCCTTTTGTGATTTGCTTTGTTTTCTTGCATTGGCTGACATTTCCGCAGCTGCAAGTTCCTTTTTACCATTTTTTTTGTCTGTTTGCTGATTTGGTAATCTAGTTAGAACCTTATGGCTTTTAATTTCCTTTGCTTTCTCTCTCGCTCAATTTATCATTTTGCTTTTGGGTAAACAATTTTGGGCAGAGCCCTACTTCACGATATCTGCAGGCTACAGCACAATTTATGTAATGTTGCAAATGAAACAGTTTCTTTGTATGTTCATTGATTCTTAGCATTACAAGTACTGAATTTTGAAAATAACTAATATTTTTATGATTATCTCCCAAAGTCTGAGTTGCATTTTAAGTAAATACTTAACATTTAACCTGATGCTTACGTTCAGAAGTCAATCGGATAAGGAATAGATTAGATTTATAAATTTCTGACTTAATGAATGCATAATCAATTTATTGAAGAATATATATAAATATATATATTATAGATTTATTGTCGTTCTCTAATATATGTCTGCATGGGACTAAAATCATCGAAATCACAAAGATAATTTTTTTAAATGGTTTATAGTGAATGTTTGAACTTAGCATAACTTAACAGCTTGAATAACTTAAGTTGAAAAAAAATGACCAATAGCCAAAATGAATCAATCTATTGTAAAGGTTATCTTATTTCAAAAAGTGAACGGTTTTAGTCCACATTAAATAAATAAGTATAATTAACTTTCTCATCCGCTACTTGGCCTTTCTAAAGCATATATCATTTTTTTAATGCATATTTTCACAAACAGCTGGTTTTCTTTGCTTTGTTTGGTTTTATTTGTATCTTTGTTCGAGTTACTTGCCATAGCTCATAATGCTGTCCGGTTGCCCACTTACTCATATCTAATGACTTCTCAATCTGTGTCCCCAAAGTGCTCTCCACGCTCTTTCAATGCAGCACTTAACGGCGACTTCCGTCCCAGCATCGGCTCCACTCAGATGTGGCCTTTTCATTCATGAGTGGATGGTCAGGTTGCATCTTCAGCTCGTTTGGGACTTTGATAAATGCGCTTTTCGGGTATGTAAGTCAGTAGCCAGTTGTCGTTGTTGTCTTGTTCTTGTTGTTGTTGTTGTTGTTGTTGTTGCTGTTGTTGCTTCTGTTGTTGTTGTCCCCCTCGGAAGACGTTTCCTTTTCGGTGGCTGAAGCGATCTTGGAGCATCGCTGGGCGAATGTGAAAAATTATTATGCGTTGCTGAGGCTTTGAGCAGTCGCCGCCGACGCCGCTATAGATTAAATAAATTCAGTCAGCCAAGCGGGCAGGCCAGCAAAACGAGCCAACCAACCAAACCAACTAACCAAGCCAAGCCAGGCCAGGCCACTGAGCCACAGACAGAGTCAGCTTAATCTCGAAAAAATCCGCAATCCTCAGCAGCAGCAAAAACTTGCAAACTCAATTGGCAAAAGCTACAGTCGTAGATGCCAACGTTTCTGGTTCTGGTCGGCAGGATGGGGGGAAGGAGCTGGGTGAGCTGGGGGCTAGAAGGTAGAGGGGACAATACGTAATCCCAGTTGCTCCATCAGTCTTGTTCGATCAATTGCACATGCGCACAGGTTCTTGGCATTTTCACATTCGACTCTGACTCGGAATCGGAATGGGACTCTCATTGTTTGCAGTTGCAGTCGCTGTAGCTGAAGTTTTTTTCTTTTTGCACCGATCTTTGCGGCATTTTGCGGCTGCAAAAGGATTATGTTTTATTTATGCGCCGCACAGCGAACTTAACTTCAATAAATGTCCGGCAAATATGTGGAGCATGTGTTTCTTGGCAATTTTTGTCGTAAATTTTTATGCTTGATGGCCCGTTCGACTTCGACTTCGACGCTGGCTGGTTGGCTGCTTGGCTGCATGGTTGGTCATTGTCGGCGGTTATGTTCTACATTTCGTCATATTATTCGCAGCATTATTGTCAACTGTCTGTCTCTTTGGCTGCTTCACAAAAAGTGATGTGAGTTTGGCCCAACAACAACAGTCACAGCAACAACAACAACAACAACAACAGCAACGAGTTGTTGTCCGCTTCCTTTGGCGGCGCATCTGAGAAACGTGGCCTTCAATTGGCCTGTCGCTAAATTGTGAAATGCAATTACGTTTGGCAACATTTAGAAATGGCCAAAATCTACGCCCACTTGCCAAACCAATTTTAATATGAAAACCCAATTATCGAGTCTGCCCATGGGCCACGGCTGGGCATTGGCATTGGTAGCGGTGTTGTTGGTATTGGTATTGGTCGACCGATGCCTGAGTGACGCTTTTGTCTGTAATTGACTGTGGTTTAATTATAAAACGCCTCTTTCTCGATTGGGTTCCATATATGCAAAACCACAGCCCTAACTGGACAGCGATGATGCTGGGCGACGCTTCTCGTAATTCGCCAGCCGTTGTCTGTTGTCTGTTGAACTGTTGGTTGTCGGCTTGTTAATTTTACACTCACATAAAATGCATTATCAATACATTTAAACCATTGTCAGTTTTGGCTATTTGAGAGCAACAGCAACTGCAGCTGCACCTGCCTCGCGTCTCATGCCACTACAGTTGCACAGTTGCAGCAACCACTTCGCCACAAAATATATTTTGTGCAAAAGCAATTATGATTTTGTCATTCAGCACTGTATCCGAAAGATACGAGCTCTCTACACGACATTCGAATGGTGCTCCTGTTGTTGTTGTTGTTGTTGTTGTTGTTACAGTTGCTACCGTTGTTGCCGCCTGCGGCAAGCGAAATTTTCGGTCTCCTAATATTTTGGTTTGCAAAACATTTCTGACATTGCCATTTCGTAATATACGTTTTGAGTTATCACGCTCGACGAGCCTTTCAAATGATTACATTTTCATATGCGCTTTTCCTATTTTAATTGCCCAGTCTGTGCATAAGCTGCTCCTCGCCATCACTCCGACTGTTTGTAACTGTGGCAACTCAACTGTGTTTCCACAATGTTGCAGCCGTAGGTGCATTTTGTCTGTTTGCTTGCCTGCAATTAGCTGCTTTACTTTGTTGTCGGCCGCAGTGCACTGAAAACAACTGACAGCCAAAATGTTAGAAATATGTTCAGTTTGGATTTGGATTCCTGCTTGTTATAAAACCAATCGGAACTTATGCAAAATTCACTTATATTCTATAATCAAATTTGCGTATTAAGATTTATTTATTTTATTTTTATTTAATGTGGACTTAAATAAATTCCACAATTAAAAACGGACAGTTGTAAAAACTAAATAAAATTACATAATATTAAAGAGCATTAAATAAAATAATAATAATAACATAAAAATATAAAAGGGAATAACATTTATTTAAAGAATTAAGGAAAACGTGAATACCCCCAATCAGGCCAAATACTTTTCCATGGGAACTTTCTCTTCCCCTAATTGGAATTAACTCGATCCAAGTTAAATTATTTATAAACGTTCGACTAATTTACCTAATATATCCCTAATTTGATTAGAGAACCACGAGCATAGAACTGCATCAGTTTCCATTTCTATTACAGGTATTAATTCAGTAATTCTGATTTATATTTGAGAACTCGAAATACCTATAAACCCCAGAAACATTGACCAAAACTTGCATTTGGTAATTGGCAAAACTGCATTTTAATATTCAAGGAACTCATTTTCATTTCTTAACTTAAGTATTTTATTTTTACTATAAACAGTCTGGGTAGATTTTAGATTTCCCCTGCAAAACACATCAGAAACTAAGAATTCATACAATAATTTTTTCTAAATGCTCTCAAATTAGTTCTCGTCAATGCTTTATTATTTCACCTACTCAGCTGCAGTTAAATTAAAACTAAGTAGATTGCATTAATAATGCTTTTATTTAATGAAACATTTAATTCACTTAGTACCACCTAATGGAGTTAATAAAAGTTTTACAAACTTGCAAAGCCGCCTTGTAATAACATAACGCAATCCCCAATCGAGTCCAAGTTCTTGCCATTCTCTGAGCAATGGCCACTTGATTAATGTTTTCTTATATCATCAAAATCTGCGCTGCGAACAACTGGCAAAAACAAAGCAAACAGGCACTGCTTTAAGTATTGTTCCCCTTCAGAAAATTACTTCTAATTACCAATGTTAATGGGAAGTCCTTGGGGAAACTGGGGGACGGCCAAAAATGTCGCACAAATCAAAATGTGTGCAAATATGTATGCATGGATGGGATGGACTCAACAGCAAGCTTAAGGGTTGCTCGGGGTCAGTCCATAGTCATAAGCATATTCATAGAGACATCGAGTCCGTAGAACTGTCCACCGTTTAATCACCCTTTGAACTTTGCACTTAGCCAAAAACCAGTCATAAAGTTATTCAAGCCGAACTCGGGTGCACTAATTGACGAAAGTGTTGAATTTCATTTGCCGGCGTTTAAAAATGCCTCTCAGGGTTGACATTAAGTAAATTATTTTTAATATGTTCATAGACTTGCGTATATGAACTACGAGCATATAAATTCCTCAGTGTGTGTTGTAATTATGTAATTTTCATATGGATGTGATTTAATTACCGTAATGGGATTTGAGCCAAGCCTAAGAGACGGCGGCGCAATGTGTAATAAAACGCTTAATATGATAAATGATGAATGAATCAGCAAAGGGTTCGCTCACTGAGAGACTGCCGAAGACTGGCGAAGTGGTCTGTGACCCTTGGCCCGTGCCCCGTGGGAGCTGATATGTTGCCTCTTCTAGCTGGTTGCATACCATGTGTGCAGTTTCCCATGCACCTTTTAATTGGGTGCGTGTGGCAAATTGCTCCAATTTATTAACAAGACACAACTTTATGCAATGGGCTTTCAATTCTAGTCCTGGCTGACATTTGTTGGAATTTCCGAATATTGTTTTGCCGGTGCGAGGCAAGCAAATTGCGTTTCGTCCTGCTGTCAATGTCAAAAGAATTTCATGTTACATTTTTCGCAATATAATTTTTTGTTTTCGGGAGTTCGTTCTCGTGATTTCGTGTGATTTTCTCTAAATCGAAAGTCAAAAAAGTTAAATTATTCATAGCAAAAAAGCAATTTGGAAGCGCGGCTGCAGAAACTTTTGTAAACGCAGTCAAATTGCAATTAGCCTTTTGTTGTAGTGCAACGCCGTCTTGGCCAAATGGTTGTTTGTTGCTGTTGCTGCTGCTGTTGTTGTTGCTGTTGCACATTGATGCATGCGTGCCGAAGCCATGCCACGCCACAAACCAACCATGCAAGGCTTGACTCAAATTTTCTTCTTGGCCCAACTGACAGCAATTTTCCAGTTGTGAATTATGTGAAATTTGCTGGCTGCCATGGCTAATGGAAATGATTGCCAGCTAAAACGCAATGCCCAGCCGGCGGGAGTTCGGCTGTTGTTGTTGTTGTTGTTGTTATTGCCGCCTGTCAGTCGGCTTTAATTTAATTTTGCACACGAATTATAAATGAAATCAGCAACATAAAAAAATACAAAAAAACGAATAAAACATGACCAGCTAAAGTTTGAGAGAGGTTGTGAATTGTGGCGTGGGGGGTGGGGTGGGAGGAATGTGACGCCAACAAGCGCAAAGAAATGTAAACAATTCATTGAATTTGCAATTACACGCACATTTGGCACACACACAAGCACACACACACACACTCGCACAGCGATGCGTGTAATGTTTGTTGTCTGCTGTTAAAATGTAAAGGCTACCAGCGATATTTACTCCGCCCGTTGTTGTATTTATATGGAATGTATCTCACAGATACGCATCATATATCCGTGCGTATGGCAAGTACTATCGCATGTTGAATAGAGGACACAGCCAGTCTCTCTGTCTGTCTCTCTGTCTCTCTGTCTGTCTGTCTGTCTGGCTGTAACGACGCCATTTAATGTTTGCACACGTCATGAGGCGCGATACGCTTTTGTAATCACAAACCAATTGTAAATACAATAAAGCCAAACAAAAAGAACCAAAAACAAAAAAAAAAACACTACTACAAATATCATGTAGTATATTTATATACGCTTCAAGTACAGTATTCGACGCAACGTTGAGTTGCCAAACATGAAAGTCGCAGTATTTTATATGCAAATTTAACTGTATTGAAATTTATGCTTTAAGCTTGTTTAATTAATAATTATATACTTAAGTTAATTTTTTTTAATTTTAACTTCGAATTAAACTAATCCTTTTGAATTTATAATTTCAATATTTTTTTGTTTTAAGTTCATATAACCATCTGTCCGTCCGTCTCTCTGTATGCCAACTAGTCCCTCAGCCTTGATCTTATAATGAAACAGCAGAAGGCAGTACAAAGGTCACAGCCAACTAGATCGGACCACTGTGTGATATAGCTGCCAGATAACTTTTAAGTCGAGGAACTCGGATTCAAAAATATATTCAACTAAGTGAAATCTAAACAAAATCCAATAAATACAATATTATCTCTGAATTATGACTTCTTTTTAAACTTGTAATGAAATGCAGAAATCTTAGCATAAAAATCAACTCCAAAAATTATTAAATTACCTTTCGAAATATACCTAAAATTATAATTACTTTAAATACTCAATTTCATTTCATGTATAGACATGTATTGACCGCATTTACTTTCTACGGCTAAGAGTAAAAAAATAGCTTATTAAAATGATGTAGATAAATCATTTTGTGTGCAGCGAAAAAAAATGCAACTGAGCTATACTATTAACTGTTCCATTACTGCCACTCTCGTCCTTAGGGATGCAAAAGTTTAGAGGTAAGAGACGCCATTGTTTTTTTGCACAAATGCAATGTGCATTAGAGTTGAGTCGAAATAACTGCAACACTCAACATGATTAATAGCCAGAAGTCGGTCCAACTGCTGGCTAAGCCATGGTGCGTGGGGGGGGGGGGGGGGTGGGAGGTTGAGCTCTTTGCTGAAGTGTTGAGCAATTATAAGCTAAGGCCTGCGAAACATTAAGAATATCTGGCAGACGTCAATCAAAAGCCAAACTCGCACTCGGACTTGACTGCATAATGGACGGCACAAAGGCCAAATTAATAAAATCAAAGTGAAGCAACAACACAACGAAAAAATTTAATAAAAACTGCTAGAGACAAGTGCAACATGCGTGTGTTGGCAGAGGGAGGCGGGTGGAGGGTGGAAGGTGGCTTAGCAGGGGGTGTAGCTGTGGCAAATAAGATTAATGATTGCAATAAATCCAGTGACAGACGGGGGCAGACAGAGAGGCAGACAGACAGACACACGCTAATAGTGCCACCAGCAAGGACACAAAGGATACACTTCGCTGCTGCTAATAATACGCAAGTAGCAATCGGGCAAGTTTAAGAAATCGGTCCACCAGCAGGACATCTCAGTCCCCATGTGAGCCCATGGGCTAACGTACCATTACGCTGATTAACACACGCGTCACCAGCGGCAGTGGTTGGTCCGAGCCCCCCGGCCCTGCCTCTGTCGTTGCTCCGGTTTGTGCACTCAGAAAAATCGCATTACAATTTGTAAATGTGACCTTAATTGAGATTTGTCTTACAATTTCTTTTTAAATTTACGAAAATTTTCGAAAATAAATTACAGCTCGACTCTGTTGTTTTTTTTCTTCTTGTCAGATATATTTTCAATTTTGAAGAAATATTTTCTTTAATTTTAGTAAACATTATTTAAATTAAGATAGATTTTAAATAATGCTGGCAAATGAGATAAACAACAATTATAAATTGAGTATATTAGTGAAATTACTGGCAAGACACAAACTATTGTTTTAGTAAAATTAGTTTGATTAAAATGCAGTGCATTTTTTTTCTGAGTGTGGTCAGACCACCACTACGGGCAAATGCGCCTGCTGATAACGTCGCACAACATGCCATAAGCTGCCCGGCTGCCGGCAGCGATTGCTGGCCGTGGATTGCTCATTTGGCCGTGCCCGGTCTCTGGGCCCCGTGGGGTGCGCAATGCGCACGCAAAGGATGCGAACGCCGAGAGAGAGAATGAGAAATTCATCATCTTGCTGTACCGCTGGTGCCATATCCTTAAATCTAATTACGACTTAATCGACGCCAGTGGCGACAGTTGCAACAAAAACGAGCAACCAACCACCAAGCCACCCTGGACAAGCGCTTATGACGCTCAATTGATAAAGTCAAACCCCGGGCACAGGCACAGGCACAGGCACATGTGTGCTGCATATCCTGACTGCCAATGCTGCTGCTGCAAATCCTGCATCCCCTCCCCCGTTGCGATGCTGCTCGCCAACTGTGTCGCTTACATGTGTTAATCACAGCCGCCGCTGCTCGACGTCGGCTCTTTTGTCTGTCGACCAGCCGCGACGCATTGTTAATTTTAATTGCCTTAAAAGTGCTTCAAACAATGCCTAGCTTGAAGAAGAACTTTTGCAAAAATTTAAATAATAACAATAAAAACAACAATAGCAGCACTTTAGTCAGAGTAAGCCATGATTTTCACTGCATTGGTTACATGTCAATACCTAAATAGTGAGTTCAATTCTTACACGGTAAAAAAATTATATTAACTATTTTTAATAATTATAATTAATTAGTTAGTCGCCAGTTTTGAATCCTTGGAGCACAAGAAACGTTAGCAAAGTAGGAAAAATTAATCAAATAAATAATAGCAAGCAAACAGAATAATATATTTAATATAATAATAATAATATTTGTATTTTGAAGTATTCAAAGCAAGTGTGTCCAGCGTTCTACAAAATAAGATAACCAACATGATCAAAGTGAGGCCCCCAAGGCTACTCTAGCTTACTTACTTACTTACTTACTTTCTTACTTTCTACTTACTTACTTAGCAGCCAATTACATATATCACCAGCAAAAAATCAAATATTTGTGTTATTATTGTAGTTATAAATAGGCAGAAGCAAAAGAAAAACTTTACGAGTGGTTCCACTCGATAATCTGTTGGCACCTTAAATTATAATGCCTTCTTAGAGCACACCTTATGCATGGAAATGGGGAAATTGCTCTTAAAATCTTTTTCAAGTGGTTTCACCTGATATTAGCATTAGCTCCTTCTATTAACATACTTATCATATGAAGCTGCACATTTAATTTGATAGGAACAACTAACGCTAACTACGGGTATACCGTATAAAATATATATAATACTACACCCAACCACTAAAAACTGTACTACTTACCACAATTCAAGCAATATATACAAGCCGTATATCTGCTTTACCAACTTTGCCTGAAAGCAGTCAAAATCGCAAATATGGTTAATAGATGGTTATCTTAACAAGGCCATCATTGCAGCGCTAACATATTTACAGTGTACTTACAGTGTGTGCACAAGTGTTGCTTGTTGGCTTATAAAAAGAAGCGTCAACATTTGGCGTTAGTTTTGTTTTGCATATTGTCCGCTGTTGTCTATTGGCCATTGTCTGCTGTCCGCTGTGTGTATTGGCTTGTCTCAATGCCGCTTTTGTTTTCTAACACCCGCAGCGACACACATGTGCTTATTGTGTGTGCTTCTGATTTCTGCTGGTGGTGTGCGTGTCTCTGTGTGTGTGCGTGTGTGTGTGTGTGTGTGCGCGCAAATATCGTTGCATACGTGTGGGCGTAAATGAATAAAATGGCTCGAGCCGCCGAAAAACGATAAATTCAATCGAAAATCGTTACATGTCAATGCATTAATCGGCCATAATCCCATTATGGCGCAAGGATATGCCGGCAAGTCCTCCGACCGTCGCTCTCACTCACTCGCTCTCCTCCCCTCTCGCTCGCTCTCTTGCTCTATCTCTATATTGCTGTGTGGCGCGTGAAAAATATTGTTACGCATCCTTTTGTTTTTGCTGTTGTTGCTGTTGTTCTTGTTATTGTTGTCTGCGTGTCGCATTTGATATTCATGCACGCGCATGTTTTGTTATTGTTGTTCTTGCTGTGCTTGTTGTAGTTGTTGTACTTTTTGTTTGCCTGTTTGATGTTTGTTTTGTGCTTTCCGAACGGTTTTATCTGCGGCTCAGCGTCCGCGCATTTGGCAGTGCCGCCGCCGTTTCGCCGCACCACCACACCACCGCACCAACGCACCATCGCACCGCCGCCGCAACGCTTCACCGATGATGGCGACGCATTTGACAAATGGCTTCTGTTTCAGGACTGCCAGGACAGCGATCTGGGATTGGGTCTGGTGGCTTTACCCGGATTGGAGGCTTGTGGTGCTGCCAGATGCTCAGCAATTGCATTTTGCTTTCATTGTTGTTTTACATGTGATAAAAATGCCATCTATTGTGCTCGCATTGCATTATATTTACCTTGCATTTCCCAATACATTTCTGCTCCAATGAAACCATCACAAGCACCAACAACAACAACAACAATAATAACAACAACAACAGCAAATACGACATATAGTTGACATTAAGCTGCACAAGCGGAGGCATTAAATTGAACATATGTACCAGAGAAGGAGTTAAGAAGCACAGGAAACCATCGAATGGTAAATCTGTTAACAATACAATACTTAAAATACAATACAATACTTAAAATACAATACAATATTTAAAATAATGTGTATTTCATTTAAATGTCGCAACATAAATTAAATTTAAACTGGGCAACCTTATGTCACAGTGAATTCATTTTTTAGCAATTATTTTAAAAATCTAAAAATAAGATAACATATTTGGCTATAAATACTTTTTCTTATTAACAATTAAAAATTCCCAATAAATAAAATAAATTAATAATAATTATCAAGTTTCGAAGCGCAATTTTATTATTATGTTTTTATTTTACTATATTTGTGCAAGTAAAAAACTAAAATTTTGTGGGTTTAGTAATAACAATGAGAAAAATCATCTGACAAGTATTTGCAGCGTTAGCGTTTTAATCGATCTACCGAAATTTGTTGCCATAATTGTCAGCTCAAGTAAAATATATCAGCAAAAACATTCCATATAAAAGTTAAGACATTTGTACGTTTTCAATATTCGAGCACACACACACACCCAGGAACGGTGTGGGCGTACACACATGTGAAAAAATTTATTAATATATTTCAACGAAAGCTGCAACTTGAACTTGGCCCCATGTCATATATCAGAAATCATAAGCTCCACGCGACAACAAATAAAAAAGAAGCATGAAATTGTAATAATTCCAGCAAACCGAAAAGTATGCTTCGGGTGTGGGGGAAGTTATTTGGGTTGGGCGGAGGGGAAATGGGCGGGGGGCGACGGATGAAGCACGACGACATTTGAACGCATAAAAATGCCAGAACCGGTGCGACATTGTGCCTTGAGGCCGATTTTTGCTACTTTATATCCACTTTATATGCTCGCAGGATGTCCCAATTACTTTGAGACTCACATACGCACACGCACAAACACAGCGAGAGTTATACACAGAAATGATGTGTGTGTGTGTGTGTGGTTGTGTGCGTGTATCGTATTTCAAGTCAGCCATGTGCGAATAGAACTTAATCTGCAACAAAATGTCGCCAAAGGTGGTTGTCAGGACGAAGCCGTGTGCTCCAGTGTCTGTGCAAGATTACTTTCTATATTTTCTAACGTCTTTTACTCTAGCCAACATACAACATGTGTGTATTTGTGTGTGTGTGCTTCTGTGCGTATTCCATATAGCTACATAATTTTTTTCTCATACTCGGAACGTTGCCTTCGGAGGATTTGTGACGGGATTTCCTTTTCTATTATTGGCATTAGGCATGTCCTGTGTGTGTTATGCATTTAAATTGCGTATTTTTCTCAGCGATTTGTCTGCTTATCGTCGGGTCGTAGCCCAAGCATGGGGCATGGGGCGTGCCCGGATGGAGGAAAGGGGCACCGAAGGCGGACTAAAATTTCTTAATGTTTATGGCCGCAACGTTTTTCATTAAATTTTTTGCGTTTATTTTTTTTTTTTTTTTGCCTTAGCCTGGGCATCGCAGGATGCATGAACCTGACTCTAACTAGTTTACGATGCCAGCTGAAAATATGGCAGTTAAATGTGCGTTTAATATTGCTTGCCGAGTTTGGCCTGATCCTTGAAATCCTTTTTTTAAATACACAGCAAATTTTATGTAATTTTAAAACAAACAGTCGACCAACTGGCCATCCTGGCATGCTACATTACACAAAAACACACAGAGCAGAGACGGAAGGAGCAGAGTCAGTGGGGGAAGTAGGAGTGAACTGAGTAGACCCGCATTATCCTTTTATCCGTCCGGTGCTTGGCCAGTGCCTGGCCATGTTATCAGAGACAGCAGCGACCGCAGCAAATTTTGCAACCCTTCTCATTAGAGGATTTCGAAGGATAAAACGCGACGCTTGCCGCTTTTGTTGTTGAGTGATACTTTGCGTACTCTCTAACCAGAAGTGATAGTGTGGGAGTGGTCGCTATTTTCTAGCACTGAACTTGCTGACTGGCCGCTGGCTATTTGGTTTCCAATAGTTCTTGTCCTGGTCAGCTTCAACTTCAGCTGCTACTGCTGCTGCTGCTGCTGCTGCTGTTTTTGTTGGCTCCAAATGTGAGGGTTACATTTCCGTGTTTGTTTATTCAAACGGAAGCAAAGTCGTTCTGTTACAACGCCGGTGCCAGCAGCCCAATGGCAAAACCCTGTCCCTTTCCTCCCCTCCCCCAGCCGAGCTATCAACAAGAACTACATCCACATTTACATTCACATCCTTTGCACCCTTTGTTGGGCATATCCTTTCACTACGCCCTTGCCACTGTTTGCTGCTGCTGCTTTGTGCATGCAGGCGATCAAAGCTCAGAGCAATTAATCATTTTGTTTGCCCTTTACACCCATTTATTCAGCCTGAACGCCCCAAAGCCCAAGCTGGCAAGCAGGCCGGCAACTTTCGCATCGAAGAACTGAGGCTGCACTCAGAAAAAAACCCTTTGAAATTTACAGAAATTTACTTGATTTCGTGTATTCTTTTTCTCCATATCTATATTGTAAGTTCGATTTTTTCGTACAACATAGAAAACAATTTCCATTTTCAATTGTATTTCAATCAATAAACTAAATTCGACTTAAATATATTAAAAAAAAAAAATAGTTTAATTAGTGTGTTAATGATCTGCTGTTTATATAAAAATATTTAGAAAAATATTTATTACCAATAAGTATTATTTGTGATTGGGATGTGGGATTTTTTTCCCAAGTGTGAAACTAAGCCGAACCCGGAGGCATTGTGGCACCTAAGCAGCACTCAAATGGATGCTGGCATCAATCTCCTGCCTAAGCAACATTTTTGGCGCTCATTTCGCTGTCGAGCACAAAAATCACGAAACCAACACACACACACATACACACATACACACCCACTCGTGGAGAATCTCTCACACACACTTAGTAGTTTTTCATCTTTGACGCAATTTGAAATCGTTAGCCAGCCACATCCCTTGGAACAGTTCCTGTGCCAATCGCAACCCGCCCATTTTCATGTCGTCTGACCAGCCGCTTACTTTGCCTTGACTTTCAGTCCGTGGGCGTGAGCGGGCTTTTTACACTAATGGGGGCGTGGCACTTCATGGCAGTCGTGTTGCCATAATGAGCTCAATTCTCAAAGAATGTTGTTGCGGAACATACACCCAGTCCAAGCCATACCAATACCAATCTGAAACCCAAACCCAAACCCAAACCCAATCCGAGTCCCAGGGCCCATACTCCTAATGGCGTCAATGGCGTCAATTATTTCATTGTCGTTGTTGTCGTGTCTGTTGTTTTTGTTGCTGTTGTTGTTGTTGTTGTTGTTGCTGCTGCTGGTGCTGTCTTGTAACTGATGACGCTGCTTTTCGTTGCGTTGAAAATTTTGTGCTGATTTTGCATTAAACGATTTTGATGTCAGTGCCTTTTTTCCAGTTGTTAGTCCATGGCTTCGTTTATGGTAAGAGTTATTGCTGTTGTTGTTATTATTATTGCTGTTGCTGTTATTGCGTAGTTTGACAGATTTGACAGCATATAAGTTAATACCCACGAAATCAGAAAAACAGGCCGAAACAAAAAAATTAATGAATGTGCGATACTTACTGATATGGATCGCTTAAGCAGCGCAACTCCCACGATAACATTATTTATATTAGAAATATCAGTTATTACTTAACTTTATTATATATACAGGTATAAGTCAGTTTAAGTCAATATTTGAAATGTTATTGTAATCGCAAAATGATTCATTGAGACTCGTTTGAATACACTTCACAAATTAAACTTATTGCAATAGACATACATTTTCACAACATCAGAAAGATTTATTGCATATAATGGTATTAGCACATCATTCAGCTATCCACATTTTCTTGGTTAATGTACAATAAAATCAAGAAAACAATACATTTATTTAATTTTTCCTCTCTCTCTGGAGTTACGAGTAACAACCAAGAAGTTTGTATAATATTTCAATAAAATTTCAAATCCATATTCCACATCTAACGAATTAATTCATCATTGGAAATAGACAAGTTGACTTATAATATACGGGTCAATAATATGTGCTTATTTAATAAACAACAAAAATATTTTTAACCAGCTATAATATACGGCCTGTTCTGATTTCAAGCCTAATCAAAAACCTATTCCATACAAATACTCTAACTTAGCTGGATTTAACTGCTGTTGAAACTTCGCCTGACTCCATTAGATATTATTTATTATTTAATCATAAACGTACGAGAGCTTCCTCTAAGATATAACACTTATTTTGTGCATTTATATGGTCTCATCAATCTGAAGCAATCAGAAGAAACAATGCATAAAAAGCTAATTGTCTCTTGTGATTGGTACAAGGGAAATCTTTTGAGCAATTCGCTACTTTTATGTTTAGAAACGCATTTCGCTTTGGCATGTAAGACTCGTTAATAACTTATAGGTTTGCCATGGCAAAGCAGGTGTTTTACTGTCACGCATCGCATTCGTATAATACGCACTCAGCATCGCTTTCCATTATTTCATTTCAGTGCCGTGTTTGTTGCCGCACTTCTTGCAGCTCCTTTCAGAAACTGTCACATTTCAACTCACATTTTTATTTATTACATTTATTATGAGAAATTTTGCATGCGCGCAAACGCAAGTGTTGAAATGCAATAAATGTGAGATGCCAAGCAGCAGACAAAATCCACAGCTCAATTCCCCCAACCCCGTACCCCCTGTCCCATGTCAAGTATCAACCCCATGAGTGAGCCACCCCAACCCTTGGCAACTACGTGTATGAATATGCGCTCACCTTTTCCTTTTTTCTTGTTTTTGCTTCTTTTTTGAGTTCTCCTTTTATTTTTACTTTTTTTTGGCTTTGTACGCAATTCGCATAATTTTACACACGAAGTAATTTTGCAACACCCCACGCAGGAGGCACTTGCAACACTCCTTTTGAATTTTCACACCAATTTTTCAACTCGACAAACCCGCTCGCAAAATAAGAAAAAAAGCGAAGCGAAAAAAAATCATCAACAACAAAAAGTTCATTTCATATATGAATGTATGGAAAGAAAAGTGCAAGAGGTGGAGGAGGGGAGTGGGTTGGTTGGGTTGGCGGGGCAGGCTGGCTGTCGACTATCAACGTTATGCCATAGGAAACGCACGCTGATGTGCGAGAAAAACACATCCGCCCGGTTGGAGCACCACAGAATCCAAAAAAAAGCCCCCTCTCGTATCACCCTTCTGTGCATGGCCAGTTCACTGGCTGGTTCGTCTGTTAGCCCAATTTGAATGCGCTGGCGCATATATCATTTCAGTTGACAGGACAATTCTCTTATCTGCGCAAAGCCAACACAACAGCCGCAGCCACAGAGTCAGCTACTGGAGCCCGAGAGCCACAGTCACATTAAGAGTCCGAGTCGCAATCGCAGTCGTTGTTCGAGTTGGAGTTGGAGTTGGAGTCAGTTGCTGTTCAGCGGATATGCGAGTGGTTCATGTCCGTGCTAAATGAATATTTAAGCAGAAAAGAAACGCATACTCATCAATGGTCAATGGCCAATGGCCAATGGACGATTGGGCGATTGGGCGATCAATGGGTTAGCCTTAAGGCGACAGACCACTGGCTCTTGATGAAGTCGCAGTCACAACAGCCATCTATTACAGACTCGTACGTGTGACCCATTTATCAAGTGGTCGAACGCCCCTCTCCAAACCGAGACAATCAAAATTAACGGTGGGCGTGCAAGTCGGTCTGGTCAATCACAAACTCTCACTCTCACACTAAGTGGGTGTGTGCGAGTGTGTGTGTGTGTGTGTATGTGTGTGCGTGTGTTCGTTCGTAATTTGTACAAGCTGCTGTTGTCGTCGTTGTCATTAAAAAGCCATTTCCCCCATATATCATCGATGGCACGCCCATTCCTCTGGTCGTCGGCATATAAATTACTTTATGATATTGTTTTGAACCTGCGCGACAAATAAGATTGTCCGCCCAAGGACTCGCTCACTCTCTCACTCTCTCTCTGTCTCCCTCTCTCTGTCTCTCTCTCTCGCTTGGTTGGGTTACACAATTTTGGAACTGTGAATAGGTCACGCCGTCAGCTGGCAGCATCGAAAATTGAAAGTTCTTTGCGATTGGGATTTAGTCAAGCGAGCGAAGCGCTTTAACCACACTTATGGCCCATTTGAATATCCTGTGACCGGGCAATAAAAACGTCACTGCCAACCGTCACACACACACACACATACTCACACACACACATACACACACACTCACGCACACACACTCGTTCCCCCATTCAGACACAAGGACAGCGACAGTTTTGTTAAGGGTCTTACTTATCAGTTGTATGGGAAACAGGCGGTGCCGAGATGCTTCAGTGTCAATTCAATTTTATTTTCATTGTGTCATAACAATAACATAAAATTAAAATAACATAAAAAGGAAATTGAGGATGCACAGCCATAGAACAGTTGAACAGCAAACAGTTCCCTTCGTGGAAGAGCAATCGAGTTGTCGGCTGGAAAATCAACTTGGCGTTACATCGTCAGGCCGTATTCTTAGTGCTACTCTTGTTGTTATTGTTGCAGTTGTTATACATGTTACATTCCGACTAGGATAAAAAGAGAGACAAACCAACAGCAACAAAGCACATGAGTTGTGCATAAAACAGGAAACGGAAACACATCAGCGGAACGGAAGTCAAAAAGTCGTCACATTCACATAACACAACGATATGATGTGAGCCGTAAACCCAGCATGCAAGACATTCTGCTTTGTTTTGTGCTGCTTTTTTAAAGCATAGTGGAAGCATGGGCAGTAGGGGGAGACATCCACCATGACGTAACAACACATAACGTAAAGCATGTAACGTAATAATGTCGCCAACAGTTACCAAAAAGCGGGCAGCTTCTTCCAGCTTCTGCTTGATTTTGGCACTGAAATTCCACCGAATGGCTGCCCCCATTTTTTGTTATCCTTTTTCCTGACGGCATTGTTTGGTGTGTGGCATTGTGTACGTCTTTTTGTCGTTGCCAGGAATTCATTTGGAAAATTAATAAAAATATATATGCGAAACAGAAGCCAAAACTGTTGGATACAGCCACTATTGTGGCCCCCGCTTAAGATAATATTATACGGGTGAAAACTGATATGACACAAAGTGGAAAGCTTTCACAATAATATGCATTAAGCCTTGATGACAGCCAGGCATCAGTGCAAGAGTTTAACACTTTGTGCATTTTACTATTTTTATGTAATAATTATTAATAAAAATATTCATGCTTCTATGAGGATCATCTTTCATATGAAAATAATAGTCATAAAATTAATTAAAAATAATTAATAAATATAGATAATTTATAAATAATAGTCATAGAAATGAGTGTTCATGCTCATAAAAAGAAAAAGTTAACCAAAGAAGTTGGTTTTTTAGTTTTTAAGCAAAGAAAAGATATTTTTGTTATATATTTGTATCCTACAGATTTATTTGTAAGGTCAATCGACACAACTTGAACTCTTAAAGATATAAAGAATAATTAAATACGTTCCGACTTTACTGTGACCACTAAGCACACATTGTCTGTCACTTGATTCATATTCCAAAAATATGTTTTGCAAGTCATTATCTTCGTTTGCCACCAAAGCCAATCAATAGATAAATTACACATTGCCCCGCATTTTCACCAACGTACTTTTGCTTAAAGCATTTGCATCAATACTTCAATACAAGCAGTGACATCATTAATGTCAACAATCTGATAACCGCAATTTTCTTTAGCAAGTCCTAATGCAAACAATCCAAATTTCTTTAACTAACACGCAGCCAAGCGATAATGGACGTAATACAATTGGGGACAATTTTTCAATTTTTCAATTTCGTATGCGTGGCGTATTTAGAATACAATTCGATTAGAAATGCCTTGCTTTTCGAAATAATAAATTAAATTTGTTGCGTACCCAGCCAGCACCCCCATCCCCCATCCCCCATGCCCTACGATGCCATTAGCACAGTGTATGCCAGAGGGGAGGGGGTAGCAACCAGCGCAGTTTCTTAGCGGGGGTGCAAAAGGTTGCGAAATTGCGCGACTGGCAGCCAGTTGGGGAATTCCTGCGGCAACGGTCCGGAAAAAAAAAATAAATGCGCCGCATGCGACGCCGAATCAATTTCCTGCAAAACAAAAATAAAGCCAGCATTGAGCCTTCGTCCTGGACGCTTTCTTAAAATAACAAAATTACTTTTTATATGCAGTCAAGTCAGAGTACAACAACGACAACAACAGCAACAACAAAAACAATAACAACATGCCATTGACAACCATTAATCATGGACGCCTGTCAGGGCGGGTCGTAGCCTGGGTGTGACTGAGGGAGGAAGGAGGGAGTCATCCTCGACTGTGTCTGCTGATTGTCCTGCGCTGCAATGTTGCTTTATTTCTATCTTTTTTTTTCCTTTAAACTTTGCCTTTTACATGCTAATGCCTGGCACTGGGGCTCAAGTCATGCTCGTGCTCGTGCCCATGCACAGCCACGCCCAGCTGCGAAATTGACAAGCAAGCCGAGTGCGTTGTGACATGACACTTGCAAGGGAGACCAGGCCGAGCACCACCAACAGCAGCAGCAGCACTATCATCATGCACTCACAAAAAAGAAACGACCTTAAATTTGGAAAATTAAACTGCGATAAAAGCCAGAAAGTTTCTCTGATTTCTAAAAATATATATATTTCTAAATTGACCGAAATAGACGCTTTTCCAAAATACTTGCAATATTTAAGAAAATATTTAGATAGATAGAAAATGCACAATTTTATTTTGGTTATTTATGTTCAATCATTTAATTATTTTTATACATTTTATACATAAATTGAATAAAAAATACTTTTGAATTAATAAATGAAAATCATTTCTTAAAATGACTCCCTTTACACCCTGCTTAAAATAAGTTGAATGTGGATTTCTTAAATTTCGACCAGACTTTTTTCTGAGTGCAGCAAGAGACGCTGGACGTGTGGGCGTGCATAAGGCGAGGCGACAAGCGGCAGGCAGGCAGCCAGGCAGGCAGTCAGGTTATGTATGCCATCATTAGACGTGGTCCGTTTGCCACGCCCGTGCTGTTGCCTGCTGCAACTGCAAATTGGCAGCTTTGGCAATGGACGGCCCGGCCATGTCATGTCACTGGCTCGAGCTGATGGTCTTGATGGTTGGTCAAAGTTCAATGCAAATGCCGAATTCCAATTGTCAAGATGCTTTTGCATTGTGCTGCCTGCTGCCTGCTGCCTTTGTGCGTGAGCAGAACATGTCTAATTGCTCAGTTTATGGGGGCTGCATGTCATAAAGTGCAAATGCATGCATGCCACTCCGCCTAGAAGCAGGCAACAAAAGTTGTCTAGCATTTTGGTCAGCTCGCCTGTGATTTGTGTGTGATGTTTGACATGCATTTTCAATTTGGCCAGCAGCAGCTTTAAGAGCCAGCCAAGCAGTCGTCCAATAATGAATTCCATTCATTTTGTTTGCCAGCCATCTCCGTGCACAAAGTTCAGATCCCCCCTCTTCAACTCTGAGTCGGGCAGGGTGCGATAAAACTTTATGCACTGCAACGGCCAGCATTGACATTTCAAGTGTTTGCCGCTTTGCTGTAGAGTCTCGCAGCCAGCACAGAAGGAGGTCCGGCAAGGCGCCATCAGTGAACATAGTTTTAATAATGCACAAGACGACAAGACTCCAACGGAAAGTAGCATAAAATGCAGGACATACGAGTGCTGCGCGATGCGATGGCAACAGCCAAGGCTGAAGCAAAAGCAATGGCATCGTTGGAGTGCCCATAGATAAGACCCCTGGACTGTCCAAGTTCCGACCAAGCACTCGTATAGTCGAAGCAGAAGTATTTGTGGCAAGAACCTCCCCCGTACCTCTGCTGCAAATGCAACTTGTCTATTCGATGTCAAAATGAATACTTTTGCATTATTTATGCCGGCGCATTTATTTGTTG
Source organism: Drosophila cognata (assembly GCA_035041535.1). NCBI lineage: Eukaryota > Metazoa > Arthropoda > Insecta > Diptera > Drosophilidae > Drosophila > Drosophila cognata. The sequence continues at coordinate 666,415 of JAWNLC010000638.1, forward strand.
TTCTGATAACGAAGTGAAAAGAATGCATAAAAATAGAAAAAAATATATAAGAAAAAACATTCGATGAATTTTTTACAAAGTCCACAGAGAATTGAGAAAATTATATGGCAAGCTTTAAGAATCAAAAAGTCAGTAAAAAGTGTATTTCTTTGTTATATTGGATGCAATCGATGAAATACTCACAATGGAAACTAAATTTTGCTTTAAGTCTTAAAAGTTTTAAACATGTGCAATTATCTGATTTATAACTATTCAATTTCAAAAACATAACCTTTTTAATATTTTAAACATATATTTAAATATTTAAAACTAATCAAATTAGCACCTATTTATTCATATTTATGTAGATGATCAAAAATCGCTCGTCTCAAAGCATTAATTCTAGCAAGCTGAAACTAGCACAGATGTTTCCGTTGTGTTAGTTATTGTTTATTTAATGTTTATTTAATAATGGGTTGAGTTGTGCACTATTGTATTATATTTTTCAATTCAATTGATAAATGTGTATATATTTCAAAACAATTTTACATATCGTCATTTCCGTTAAACTATTTGGCTGTTTGATCAAATCGAACTATGGCTGATCGAAGTTGGTATCTCGGCTCTGGTTTCTGAAGCCAAGCCACAAACCATTTTTATGAGGCAGCCTGAATGTATGCCGCATATTATGAAAATTAAATGCAGCTAAAAATGATACTATCGGTTTCTGCAGATTGCGCAGATTAGACAACATTAACTTATTAACCTTAACTCAAGAACTTTCATGAACAAAAATAAGTTAGTTTTGATGTTTAGTTTATTAAAAAGTAAACTTACATTGTTAGTAATTTTTTAATTCATCTCGTGTACTCAAACAAGTTTCAAATAATGAATCTTTTAGAATGCAAATCAAGTGATTTCATGTATTTTATATAAATCGAAATGTTTGAAATACAGTCAAATTCTCGCCGACATGCTAAAATACTTAGTTTTTGCAGAGAAATGCCAAACCTGTGTCAACCGAGAGCAAACTCTTTTTGGGAAGCATATTTTCCCAAGCTCAAATAAGCATTTCTAACCAATAAGTTAATCCAACTTTATTTTAAGAGAAAGGAGTCGAAATTTCCAGTGAGTTCATAACTAAAAAATAATAATATAATAAGTTGTATACCCTGTAAATGTATACACAATGAAATATATATATTGTATTAGATACATTGATTTCAAAAATGAATTTCTATTTAAAAGGTAATGTTCCTGGTGTATGTTAAAATAGTTAAAACACACAGTGAATAGTGGCAATGGCAATACCGTAAAGAGCGCCACACCTCGTGGTGTTAATGTGTTCGATCTTCAACATTGACCAGATGGTTATTACACATGCAACATAAGCAACAGAATCCATGTTGTTCGCCACGTCACAGACACATCCTCATCCAGCAGGCAGTCGAGTGCTTGTTCCTTTGCGGGCACAGACAAGTGCTCTTCACTCTTTGCCACAGGAGCTGTCGCAATTCCTTTGGGGCAGCGAGCAGAATCAATTGAGTCAAGTAGCTGGCTGTCCTTGTTGCTGTGATGCTTAGAAGATGCTGAAGAGGACACTTGGCCGAGATGACATGCGGCCGGGACCCACCCATCCCACCCGGAACACTTGAAAGTCGTTTACTCGTTTTGAAGGAGCTGCTCAATAGCATTCCATTGCCATTTATATTAAAGGTATCAGTGTCAAAAATATCTAAGGAATCACACAGAGCGTTCCACGAACTTGAACTTGAACGGCATGTTGGGTTCCACGAAGAACTTCTGCTTGAACGCATTCTCAATCGGGTAGTCGAAGCCAATGTCAAAGTTGCGCACGAGCCGGGCGACGGCAATCTCCAGCATCAAGTCCACAATGCGTTTGCCAGCACAGGAGCGCGGCCCGAACCCAAAGGGCAGGTACATAAAGGGCGTGGCCGTGTCGCCCACCAGCTCTGCGTGGGACTCGTCGCGCAGCCAGCGTTCGGGCAGGAATTCGCGAACACGCGGCACATACTGCTCCATGTTGGCCATTTGGTAATTGGATGCCATGCCCACATCTGTGCCGGCTATCACACGATAGCCACTCAAGACCACATCGACAGGCATGCGACGCAGTGTGCCAGGACCAATTGGATACATGCGAATACCCTCCTTGATGCACGCACGCAAATATGGCAACTGCTTCATATTCTCCATGGTCAGTGGAGAGTTCTTCTCGGGCAGCACTCCCCTAATCTCTTCGAGCAGTCGCGCTTGCTTTGCGGGATTCTTGGAGAGGCTAAGCAGAATGCCCGTCAGAGAGACGAGGGTCTAGAAAGGAAATAGAATTGTTTATTAATTTTAATGGATTTTACTCGATCACTTACGGGATCCACGCCGGCAAGTAAAAGATCCAGGGCAATAATCACCGCCACCTGGCGATCGAAGCGCGCCAACTTCTCTAGAATACTCGTCTCCATGCCGGGCTCGGTGCTCACGCGTCCAGCTCGGGTATCTTCCTCGATGCGATTCAGCGCCTGCTGAATGTAATTATAGCAAATGTCTGTGATGGTGTCCAGAGAACGCATTAGGGTCTTAAACATGGGCACTGGTAAATACTTCCAAATCGGTGGCATCATGTCCAGCTGGAAGCCCAACTCAAGTATATTCGCCAATGCCTTTATCATTTGCTTTGCCTCCTCGCTCTCCCGATTCTCCGCCAGCAGCCCAAGTCGTGTATTGAGTGCCACAGAACAAATGGATTCCAGGACAAGGCGCCGAATCTCCTCGACAAAATCATCAGGCATCTCTTGAGTCTTGGGATCTCTTATGGCACGTATACTATGGAAAATTCGAACAGCTCTCAATGAAATATAGATAGAAATAAGATTTTACCATCTCGACTTACCGCTCCAGAAACTCATCATTGACCTGCAGAATATTGCTTAGATATAATTTGGCATTGCGCGGCTGCAGTAAAATCGGATTAGCAGCTGTTCGCAATTTGCCCCAAGCAGGTCCATTTCTATATACACACAAACAGATAAATTGTTATGCATAAATTATCATATGTGCCTTGTTAATAGTTTTCAACGTGTATTTGGAAACTTGTATATTGTCTTATATATTGTTGAAATAGTCCTCAATTTAGTCAATGCCAATAAACTAGCTAAGTTTTCACTATTGTTATTTCTACTTTTATCAAATTGGAATATTAAAACGGTTCAAAATAAAACATCTGTAAAATGAAGAGTTAAACTAAAAAAATGTTGTGAGAAAGTAATTCGAAATGATATAAAATGGGTTTTGAGATTATCGATTCTGTAAAGCAGCACTAATGTTATTTAAAGCACACCAATAACTGAGGAAATATAAATATTCACATTAAACTTACCCTGATGTTAAGCCATCAGCACCGTCGAAAATATCCCGTCTGTGAACCCTTTTGAAATAGTCCATGGTCTCGAAACTGCGACGATAGGGAAACTGTCCCTCGTTGCGGAAGGTCGTCTCGTAATCCACAGGATTCATGGAAATCACAATGTCCTTGCCGGTAACGCTAGGCATACGAAAAATGTCTCCATAACGTTTATTCATATCCAAAAACATTTCATGCACCGGCTTATTGCTATAGCGACCTGCGATTGGTCATTGATAATGAGCAACAACAAGCCAAAACAGAGAAAGAAAGAGAAATATAAAAGAGAGTAAAGAAGTAAAGCTTTTTGTCTCTTTGAAAAAGTCTATTGTTATCTTACCGCCCGGCAAAAGAGAGCAAACAAAGTTGAATTTACTGGGACCAGGTATCTCCGAGTAGGGTTTTGCTTGATCCAAAGGCGTAGCTGATACGCTCTACAACATAATAAAAACAACACTAATAATATTAATTAATACAAATACTTCAATATGAAATAACCTTGGTGGCAAACGCCCTCTCAGCTTGTAGAATTCGAACGGAGATCTCTCTCGCACCGTGCAACTGCCTCGACAACATTTTGTATACTGATTTGACGCTCTTTTTTGACTCAAATTTTTACATATTAATTTCTCTGGCGCCAATTTTATGATATCACACAGAAAGAGAGAGAGCTTTTCGGGCTTTTGGCTCTCCCAGCGTGATGCGATTAAATAAGCTTTTTTTATTTTTGTTATTGTTATTGCAATTATTGCAATTATTATGACATGCATTCAATTGAACTTGCTCGGTAACAAATTATCGCAGAAGCTTTCATAAATAAATTTGATATTAGATTTGTAAAATTGGTGTTGATCGACTTGAATGTGCAAATCTTATCTTGTGTTGGGAATTAGTTTTCACTAATGAAATTTAACAACTATAAACTTTTTCAACTTAAATTCCTAAAAAAATCAAATACTAATATTATGCTGGAATTCCGCATATCTTCCGCAACTTTTAAGCTAAGCTCACTAAATTGTATAATCATAGTTACAAGAGTTCATCAATTTTTGGAAGATTTACGCGCAAGCAAATATTGAAATGAAATTTAAGTTGAACCACAGTTTTTCAGTGCGTAACATAAGTAGTCCATATGGTAAACGTTCTCATACATAAAATAGATATAAATGAATGAATGAATGAAATGAATAATGAATTTCCCAAGAGATTTGCTTTTCACTTGATATCACTTCCTTTCGAATCCTTCCCACCCATTAAGCATACGCACCGTTTTCACTTTCAGGCTTTAAAAAACTTACCCAAATAAGAAAATTTAAGCCTGTCAGTAGCAGAACTTAAACAGTTAGACAAAAGGCAATATCGCAGCTGACAGAAAATCTATATAGGATGGCAGACAAACGACTATAATAAAATCGATTTTTTATATTTGGCCACTGACAAGGGCGCGTCGCATTGGGCATTGGGACGCGTCTCGACCAGCGGGCACATAAATATATATGCACACACAGTCACACACGGACACAAACACACACACACACACAGAGAAAGCACAGACACGCCAACTGATGATGGGCATACAAAAGTTGACCTCGACTTTGAGCTGTCAAAGCCAAAAACTAACTGACCTAAACCAACAAAATCGACTTTGCAGCCTAAACACAAAGCTGAGCATGACAGGCCGACCGGGAAAGGGGGTGAGGAAGAGGGAGAGGTGTAGGGGGAGGGGGGTGGTGTGCCCGTTGTTGGGGGCGTTAAAATACAAAATATCAGCATGACGCAATGATTTCCGGCAAGTGAAAATGAAACCTGTTGGAGTTGACTGGCGGCTGTGGCCTCTGTTGCTGTTGCTGTTGCTGCTGCTGCTGCTGCTGTTGGCAATATAAACAAATTCAATTTGACAGCTGACAGCGACAACGTCGGCAGTAGCAACAGCGACAACAACAACAACAACAGCCACACACACTCACACACACACACACCCACACACTCACAAACAAAAAGCCGCAAGTAATAAACTTTTACGATCTGTTTTACGGCAACGCGGCACGTGCAACTAGGCCCAGAGCAGTTGACGCGGGTGAGGCGGCGGCATATAAAAAGGGGCACGGTTCGTTGCAACATAAATTTAATGAAGCCAAAAACGCGGCACGACAATAACAACAAAAACACAACAGCGCAGACACCAAAACAAACACACACAGCACACACACACACACACATGCAGGCAGGCAGCGGCAGCTCCGCAATGTAGGCAATAAAAATAAAATAAAAGTAAATTGTTCAAGGACAACAATATTTTATGCTATTATTCTACAAACGCAGCACCAAGCACTGAGCGAGAGCAGCAGCCCATTTTGGAGCAAAAGAGAGAGAGCGAGAGCCACACATAGATTCAAAGAGAGTGAGAGAGAGAGAGAGAGAGAGAGAGAGAGAGAGTGAGCGCATAAGAGTCTGTCCCCCTTTTTTATATGTCAGCCAAACGAATTTTTACTTTTTGTTTTGCCGCAAAAAAAAATTTACAAATTTCGCCTCAGCTCAATTCGGCTCAGCTGAAGGGGGTTGTTAGCCAGTGTTGTGTTGGGCACTGGGTGCGTCTGCGTCTGCGACTGCGACTGCGGCACAAAAACGTCAGCAGCACTCAAAAAGCATTCGCAGCAGTCTTGCTGCCTGGCTGGCTGCCTGGCTGGCTGCTGTCCTTGCCCGTGTAATGCCATTGATGGATGATTCTTTTGCCGGAGAGTGCCGAAAAATAAAAGCACTAAAACTTGCAATTTGTATGGAATACATCAGCAGCAGACGAAGAGGCCGATGCCGACTGATGCTGCTGCTGCTACTGCTGCTGTTGGCCAGAAAGAGGCGGCACGACAACAGAACCTGAGTTATAGAAAGCCATAACCTGCACTCTCCCTTACGGCCAGACACAGCAACCCAGTGTGTGTACGTGGGTGTGTGTGTGTGTGTGTGTGAGTTTGGGGCGCGCTTTATGATTGCCAGGCATAAATAAGCGGCAAAAGCACCCCAATGACGGCAAGGGTGTCCGCTTTCTATATAAGTATGTGTGTGCACGAGTGGGTGTGTGTTTTGTGTGTGTGCGCGTGTGTGTGTGTGCTGGCAAAGTGCACTTCCTGTGTCCTTTCAGTGTTTTGCCACCAATTGCTGCCAGCTACAGCAGCAGCAGCAGCAGGAGCAACAGCAACAAGACTGCGCAGCTTGCCTCGAGTTCACCTGCTTTACATTGCCACAGTCTGCGTCCTTTTCATCCAGCGCTTTTTCTGCTGGCATTGGCGCTGTCAACGCCGTCGACGACTGGATAAATGTGTATCTACACAGATACACTGCTACTGTCTGCGTATATGTAAGTGAGTGTGTGTGTGTGTATGTAGGTCTGTGTCGCTAACTGCCATGGGCCCCTGGTTCTGTATGGAAGTCTGCGCATCTCCTCTATGCTGCCCTAATGGCTATATGAACGTCTCTGTGTATGTGTGTGTGCGTGTGTGTATGTGTGAGTGGGTGTGAGTGCTGTGTGTATGTGTGTTAAGCAAAAGTAGCAATTCATCATAGAAAATGGCGGAAGTAATCGTCTCTTTATGGGGGTGTGCATGTGGCTAAGTGCGCGTGAGTATATCTGCTTATTCGGCAAGTCGTGCGAGCAATTAGAATTTTGCTTTAAGTCTATTAAAGATATATATATATATATATAAATGTTCTTTAAAATGAAAAATATTGTTCATTCAAATATGTATTCCATAACGCTTTGCGTCGCTTTGCTCGTATCAAATATTTATCTTCAAATTTTATTTTCTTTCTTCTTTTCCATTTTAAAAATCTTATAATATTTTTTTATAATCAATCTTAATTCTCTGCAATGTGTTCAAATCTCTGTGGAAAGTTCAAAATATGCTATAGTCCTGTCAATTTATTGTCAGTAGGTTTTCATAGCTAATATATTACTTAATACGATATATGTCTTCCTTATATTCCAAGATGTTCCTGTAAGGAACTTTAAATACAGCCTCAGATATAACTCAGAAAGTTAAACTTTATATTTGAAACCGTGGCTTTCTTTTCGAATTTTAAAATAAAGAAAGTAATATGTCGAAAAATTAAAAAAGTAAAAACTATTTAATCATATTAAATGACAAACTTTTGAGAATCTTAGTCCACACAATATTGTCGCTAATTTTGTTCCCAGAAAAGAGATATTAGAATAGAAATTAATATATGAAATAAAAGTAGAGCGCATTTCAAATTATTATACTCTCATATTGAGTATGTTAATTTTCTTCTGACTATCCACATGAGCGAAAATTTTAATCTAGAGAAGTTTGAAATACATATTCTCTTATAACTAACTTACAAATTGTATGCGGCGTAATAATAAGCAATGAAAACCTCGATATGCATTCAAGGTAACATCGATAAAACCTACTTTCCGTAGCAACTTCAAAAATTGTTAAAAAGTATGCAGTCACTATTTGATTGAACTCAGTGGGGAACGAAGGGCAAAATATATATTTCCAATTAGAATAAATAACATTTGAAAATTAAATGTGTAAATATTTTTATTCCACATTTCTAAAGTACCGAAAATAAATTCAAATAATTATTTTGACACAGTTCAAAAAGATATTGAACAAAATTCGCGCAAAATTGCCTGGAAATATCCAAGAAAATCCAAATACATATTAGGTTTTAAGAGATCTTAACAAAATCTGCTCCACATCAGAAGTCAATTAAGTTACAATGGGAAGAAAGTTTCATTGGTTGCTGAGCGGCCAATCTCTTATTGACTTTAAGATCCATAGAAACGTTGAGATCTCTCCTGAATATGGAATATCGCCTAACGACAGTCAAATCAGAACTATACTCAACAATATGTTCATCACTCGTTAGAGTATAGTATATTTAGAAGACAAATCCATACTTTCCAGACTATCAAGTGCATAATGGGATTTTCAGCAGCCAATTGAAATGGCCAATCCATTACTTGACGATTGGCCATCAAAACACGCCAAATGCCACATGCCCCAAACGTTTACTACCACAATGAACATGAAAAACGCATCTTCTATCCACTTAATGCCGCACAACGACTCTGCGCATTTTATAACCCACCAAAGCAAGTCACCCACATGGACCGGGAACTAGAATCACACACAGATCCCGACCAAAGGCCAAGTCATCAACATTGGCTCAAGAGTGGAGCATTTAGTTAATTTTAAATGCTTATTAGCGCAATTTACAGTTTCTCACATGGCATCGAGCCTGTAAAGCGAAGTGGGCGGTGGGAGGGCGGTGAGCCATAAACAGGCAGAAGACTGGAGACCCAGGGCAACACACACAGCGAAACCCATCCGCATAGACACTTTGGGACCAGCATATGTAGAGGCGAAATTATAATTTTATTATCATTACCAACGGCGAGTGTGTTATCACCCAAGTTTTACGAGGCCACAGATCGCATAGAGGTCATGTTGTTGGCATTGTTGTTGCCATTGTTGTTATCCTTTCGAAATGAAAATAAACTGTAGCTTAAAGCGTTTACGATGCGTTGACGACTTCGCTGGTCGCCGTCAGTTTGTCTGCCCTCGGTTTATGTGCCTTTTATGCGCTTTTTATGTTTCATTCTAACCTCAATTTAATTGTTTAGCCGGTGACAATCATTACCCCAATGCCCAATGCCAGTTAGCAGCCAACAGCCAACAGCATATGTAGCAGCCAGCAACAGTGGTCCGGAGAGTTTTACGACGCCAAGGAGCTGTCAATTTGATGTCCTCGATGTGCTCCATTGACAACACAGCTGTCGAGCCCGGGAATCCTTGTAATAAAAACATGAAGATTACGCTTTATAGCCCCCGCAAAACTTAACGGAAGTTGTAAAACACTCAAGTGTAATGATGCCAGCTACCAGCCCCAGTTCCCATTCCAATCCCATTTCCACATCCATTTCCATTTCTATGGCAAACTGCAAGCACATCCTTGGTGTGAAAACTAGCGACGGGCTTTTCATTTGCAGCTGGTTTTGCTGCGCAAGTTTTACGAGTTTGGCGATTTTACGATGTTGCGATGTTATCTTTGTGACGAGATGAACTCGCTTATTATATTTCTATTACATTATAATTTACAGCATTCACTGTTGGATTTTTACACCCATTTAATGACTGTAATGGGGCCAAGTCACAGATTTGTCAATGCCTCTCCAACTGCTAAAAATAAACCACAAGAATTTAGAGTCGATCTTTCGAGATATTCCAACTCAGCGCCGCAGCTCATAAAACTCCGCCTGAGTCATTGAGCTGTTTGTTTTTTATGGCCCATGTTGGTACATTATTTCCCTTTGCATTTTGCATTCTATTTTTTCTTCATTTTTTGTGTTGAACAAAGTGTGGTCTATGTTATTATCGAATGTCAGCGGTCGTTGTTGTCGTTATCCTTGATCCTTTTTGGCTTCGACTGCTGCAAAAGGTGTAAAAATGTTGTTTACCCGTTGCCATTACTATTATTGTTTTTACTGCTGCAATTGTTGTTGTTGTTGTTGTTGTTCTTGTTGCTGTTGTCTGTTGTTCTTGGCACTCTCTTGGCGTTCATTCAAGCGCGAAAATGGATTTGTTTTTTACGACTTGATTATTATGACTGCGTTTGATTACAAATATTATGGCACAAAATGCGTCTTACCCGCAAGTCTTTCGATTTTTTTTTTCTTTCTTTTACGTTGCTCAGTGAAGTTGTTAATGGTTTTGATTTTGTTGTTCGCTTTCACTTTATTCAGTTTGGCAATTTTCCGCTTATGTTTATTAATGAGACATCATTGTTCGCAGGCAGCACTTTTCTTGTCTGCACTCAATCTTCTACATAGCATATGTAACTATAACTACTCAGAAAATTACTTTAATTCTTCCATTTTGCGCTCAATCAATAGTTAAATGAAAATGAAGTACACATTAATCAAAAAGTATTCCCCTTGCCTTGATTGAATGGTGTGACAACTTGCAAGTAGATTTCATACACTCTAAACACATTTAAATTGTTAAAAGTTGAAATATTCGCTAAAACTAAAAGAGTTTCTACTGAAAATGGGCTTGAACAAGCAAATAGTTTAATCATTATCAACAATTAAATTTAATAACTTGACTTTCAGGAAAAAGTATACATTTTGTGTTGATCTTAGTCCAGGGTTACTCAAAAGTCAAATTAATGTTTTTATACGTTAGTATTATAAATTTGTCGTGACAGCTGTAACGCATTGAAGGTAACATCTTCGACCCCACAAAGTATAGATCCTTCAGCATCATCACAAGCCGAGTCGATTTGCGTTTTTCTTTTTGCTTATCTGAGCAAAGTTGAAAGGCTATATTTATGAAACTCGGTATATAACCGTCATTTAAAATCGGTCATTATGACATTGGAAGCACAGTATCAGTCCACTATCTTATATAGTTGCCATAGATCCAAGCTCACAAAATATGAGTTTTATAAATTATCATTATAATCTGAGCATTCTATCAAAGGTTAGCGTATAAGCCATCGGTGGAAAAATGAATTTTATATTGTTGAATCGAGTTGGATCTATCAATTTCACGCTTTCTAATCAAATTTAATATTTTCAGTTTACAGATAGCAAGTAAGTAAACGTAGCTTTAATAATTTATACCAAAATCCCTTTAATAAATCAACACTTACATACTTTTGCTGACCTCAACAATAAGATGTTTCGGTTTTTTGCTTTATTAAATAAAAGTTGACTCAGATTTAGTTGTAGACATGTAAAACTGAATTGCAATTGCAATTTTTACCTATTCCTTTTTGCATTTCAAATGAAAGACACAAAAGAAGCATTCATTCAGCCCAAAGACGAAAGAGGAAGTGGAGCTGAGAGTGTACAACACTTAGACAAGATACTTACACAATATAAAGAAACAATTTTCTTGCCAACGAACAGAAGTGCAATAAAATAAAATTAAATCTGCAATTTTGAGGTTTTTGTGCTTGTGCCATAAAAAGTGTCTGGCTTAAAGTCTGCTGCGGTCTGTACGCATTTACCTTTGACCCAACTAAATGACAGACATTGTCAAGACGTTGACGCCACCAAGGAGTGTGGCATGCAAAAAACATCAGCATCCAACTTGATTAAAAATGAAACAACTTTGCTGTGGCCCCAAGGAAGCAGCACTCCTGCCTCTGTCAACGGACGCTTTATGGGACTTTCACTTCAAGTTGCTGGCCGCCATAAAATTATGTTTAATGTAACAACAAACGAAATTGCTGTTTTGCCAGATAAGTTCATAAAGTAAATTACATTGTATGTAATTGAAAGTGCTCGCTTTGTGGCTAGTTAGTCGTTGCTTGTTGTTGCCTGAGAAATCGATGGGGCCTAAGCCTTTTGGTGCGCAGCAGCGCATAATTTCAAGTGAAAATCAAAAGTCAATTTCAATTTTAATTTCAAATGCTAACTGATAAGCTCAGCAGCAGCACAACTAACGGACTCACGGGCAAGAAACTACACTCAGAAAAAAAACCCAAAAATGTGCCAGCAAAGAAAATATACCTAAAATAAATTTCGGTGTAGACGATTGTTAGTAATAAATTGCATTTTTCAAAAAGTAAAACCGCTTGTCCCCAATTTAGTTTGTGCATAAATTTAAGAACATATTTTTAATAAACATTTTCGAAATTAATTTTGAAAACAGTTGTAATTTTCGATAGGAACAAATGCAAACTCTTACAGATAATATTTATAGTTACTTCCTATTTATTTTCTGAAAAATGTGCAATATGAAATAATATGTAAATTTTCAATTCTCCAAAAATATTACTCGATTTTCTTGGCAATTTTCTTTGCCATCTTCTAGAAGTGATAATTTTGGATAAGAACAAATGAAAGCACTTGATTTCAAAATAATAGAAACATTCTATCTAAAATGTTCACCTCTTAAAAAAATGCCGAATTACTCTAGCCAATTTTCATTGCCGTTTAGAATCAGTGATTATTTTTGGTAAGAACAAATATTTTCTATATATATATATATATATCTTCTAATATCTTTCTCAAATTCTTAGAAAACTTGGCTAGGTGTGCTTGGCCATTTTCTTTAATATTTTTTTATTTTTATTTTTTTTAAGTGTAGCTTCGTCTTATCAGTTTCTCGCCATAGAAAGACAGACAAAGGCTTGGGCGTTGATGACTGATGGGCGCTGCAGCGGCCGCAAGCATGCTACAGTATTTGTTGTACTCCAGTTCCAAACAGATAAGATTACCTAAGCTCGAATACCTCTCTGCTGCTGCTGTTGCCGCTGGCAGTTCCAATGAAAAATGAGTTAATTAAAGCCACGTTCCCAATGTTAAGACGATCAAATTCTTTGGGTTTCAAAAGTTAGAGATAAAACTCTAAAATGCTAAACAGTCACGCTTGTTTTTGTTGTTGTTGTTGTTGTTGGCCGAGTTGCTTATTAAATCAAGTTAATAACTTTTAGTGCCGCAATAAAAGTGTCAAAGATTATAGCATAGTTATAGGCGCCTTATGGGTGGAGGCTTAACTTTGACTATGGGTGTCGCTGTAAGGATAAAGCAATTAAATTCGCTTTAATTACGACGCATTTTTGTTTTCGCCAACGCGCCAGGATGTTTGTTAATTTCAACGCCTCATGCGGCTCAGATAAAATGGCAGCCAAAACGCGCAGAGCCGGAAAATTTTTGTGACCAAAGTCGCCAATGTTCATCCTTCGTCCATCGTCCATCGTCCGTCGTCCGTCGTCCGTCGTTCGTCGCTCGTCGTCCTTCCATCTCGCCGGTCTTTTGCTCGTTTTGCATGCACAGCATTTGCTGTGTGAGTTTGGGAGTTTGCCGTAGTTGGGTACTGGCATGTTTATCTGCACTCAGACAGATACGCCGCATACGTCGAGCAGTGGTAGCTGGCATAGCAGCCAAACCACCAGCCACAGCCAGAAGCCGGAGCTGTACACTCTGAGAAAAGACTCGAACTTTTATTTAGATAATCCGCATGAATGCAGAAATGTTTTCTGGCTTCTAAAAATAATTTCCAAATTGAAGAACAACATTCTTTTTTAGAAGCGCTGCCTTTCATCTGTGCAATTTTCTAATTTCAGGACAATTCTTTTTTTTGCTGAGTGCATTAGCCGAAGTGGTGGCAAGAGAGAGGAAACACAAACGCAACTGGCAATGCCCGTGGACCGGGGTAGTGTGTGCAAATGTTGTGCGAGCCATTAATCACACGATTTCATGAATACATCAGCCAGTGAAGCACAGAGTCAGGCAACCAGCCAGGCAGCCAGCCAGCCAGCCAACCACACAGCCAACCAGGCAGACGACGGTGCTGGTGCTGGTGATGGTGATGGTGACGACGACAGCACAGGCTGCAGCAGCAAGGACCTCGAAGCAGCAGCAGCAGCAAGGACGGGCAGCCAGCAAACATAAACGCAACAAAACGAAATGACTCAAAAATCTTATTTTCAGCTCATGTTGTGCTCGTTTGTTATTTTTTGCTGTCCCTGTTTGTTCATCGCGATGGGGTTGAACGGGTTGTGTGTTTGTGCCAGGGGTTGGGCTCATATCACATGCGTCCAGCGCATGCAAAGCATTCTGGGTCTGTTCGACGGGGGTTAAGGTTGCTCCCAACTGTGAGATGCTAGTTGCATTAATGACACCAGGACACCCGAACACCAGAACACCCGGACAAGCCGGAGACGCACAAGTCGAAGTCAGAAGCAGTCGCTCAAACTGCGGCTATGGCTCAGGCTGTCAGTGGAGGTATTCTGGTTCCTGGGTTCTAGCTTTTGGCATGGGCATGGGCATGGGTATCGGGTACGGGTACGGGTACGGGTCTGGTTAGTTGGCAGCTCAAATTTTACGTTTTCACTGTCCTTGTCGTTTCGTATGTGTCTCAGGCAAACCATTAAGCTCTTGACTTGTAACTGGCGGCTATTTTAAAGCCCTCTATTCCTATCCTCCTTTTCAAAGCTGCAGCTGTGCCCATCAACTGACTTTTGTGTGCTGAGCGATTCCAGGAGAGTTGCATACACCATTAAACAAGTATTAAGCAAAAGGAGCAAGGGGATTCTAATGAATGATTTCCTTTTAAAAAGTTCACTTTTCATGGCTGCTCGATAACATCATACTAAATTTGAATTTTCCCCTTGACATTTATTTTATTCTATTTACATTTAAAATTTTATCGAATTTATTTATTTGCATGTAGTTACTAAGTTGAATCCACAATAAATTTGAAAAATCTATTAAAATCAGAGGGAAATCAGCAAATTTGATAGATAAAATGAACATGAAAGAATTGATTCTACTCCAGTGAGTCAAAAAATATACAAACAATAATTTTATTGATACAATTATTTGAAATCTATGCAGGAACAATATAAATTGCTGCAATAAATCCAGACTCAATTTTTAAAATTGCAAATTTAAAATATGCTTAGATTATTATTAATTTTAGCTTTTGCATACACATATCAATATCAAACTAAACTAATTGGTAATAAATTCCACGCAACAATTAGACAACTTGGCATCATTTTCGTTTATAATTTAAACTCTAATGAAGACTCTCGTCTGCTGTTGTTATAATTGTTAGGTATGAGAATTTGCTATGATTTTTAGTTGCTTAATAACTCTAGGCATTAGCATATACATACACACATATCTTATGTCAAGAAACTTGCCGCCGAGCTAATTAAACATGCGAATTTGCAAAAAGTTTGCTGCACACAAAGTTATGCCAATTTGGAAGCTCATTTGCGAAAATCCTTTTTTCACATTCGTTCTGATAAACATGCCAACAACTTTTGAATATTCCATGGCACTCTTCCTGACTGCATAAACAACTAGAGGCACATGCACACGCACACACATGCATGTTTCCGTTGGAGACAAAGTTTTCTTTGGCGGCTTTAAAATAAAGTTTTTTATATTTTTAATTAGATGCACATGAGGTTTTACTTAGCAAACTTTTGACGGCCGGCACACAACACAAAACAGCAACTACAACAACAACAAGGCAGCAACAGCAGCACTCAGTTATGGCATCTTTAATGCCCCGGTCGACTTTTTGCACTCTTCTGTTGATTCCAGTGATGGCCCCATTCCCACCCAATACACCCACATGGTCGCCTGCAACTTCCGTGCCATTGCGCCAAAAAACTTTCTAACTCATACACACACACACATATATACACACACACACAGAGAGCCATACTTACTCATAGAAGTAATTGTTATTTTTGCAGACATACATCCGGACACATCCTGGCCGCACTGACTTTTATAATTTTTCCATTGCATACGCCAAGGCGCCCTCCGATTTTGTATATCAAAAAAGTTTTGCAGCATTTGCTAAAAGGATTTCAGGCAGAGTGTGTGTGTGTGTGTGTGTGTTTTTGTAGATGTGCTACAGCAGTCGTGCCATATAAAATAGCTGGCTAACTTCATTGCTGGAATCGGCTTAAGCGCAGCTGCCTAGCTAGAAGCGAAGGCATCGAAAACTTCGGCCACGCTGCAGGTAAATGTCAAAATTGATGCCACTCAAACTTTTCAAGCTGCACTTTATTATTGCTGCTGTTGCAGAGTATGTTGCTGTTGCAGCTGCTGTACTTAACCTTTGCATAAGGAATTATAATCTTTTCGTCAAGCTTGTATCGACTATAAGATATACTCCATGAATTCACAAGGTCACAGTTGTCCATCTATTTCCAGAGAAAAACAAAAATATATAAAAAAAAGTATCGACCCCATCGGAACAATATAACACTTATATGAAAATTAGTTGAAAAAAAGTTTTTTAATCAGAAACTTTTCTGTTTACCAGGAATTTAAAAATCAAATTAGAACTCGATAGTCATATTAAACTCACTGTCAACGAAGCCACGCAACTTTTTGGTTTTCTCTATAATGCTATCAATTCAGAGTCCGCCTTTTCCATCATTGAGATATTCAATTCTTAACTTGATTTCGAACTAATTGAAACTAACTATTTTTATATATTGTCTGATTGGATTTTCTGGGGTTTCCCCAATCCATGATGGAGCTCGGTCTGCAAGGGTATCTATTCTAGAGCGTGCCTTAGAAAGTTGGTGTTGTTGGTTTCGTTGTTGTAGTTGCTGTAGCAGCGGCTGTTCTCATTATTGTTTTCCATATGCAACAACAGCAGCAACAGGCCAAAAAAGTTTTTGCATTGTTTACAGGCAGCACTGCGACCTGACCAGAGCTAGCAGAGCAACCAGCGGAAACAGTGCTCAGGACCAGAAGCCGCTGTGTCCAGCAACGCAGCGCCATCTTCCCTTGCCCCCGCTGCCCGCTGACAGAATGGCTGCACAATTAGCAAGCAGGCACAGTTGGCAACTTGGCTTTAGGCATGGGCTTAGCCTAATTAAAAACAAAAAACGAAGAAGAGGCAACGTCAGCGTCACATTTTGTGGCTGCTGCTTTTGCTGCTGTTGCTGCTGTTGCTGCTGCTGCTGCTGCTGCTTTTGACGGCTTGGGCTGAGAGGTGGGTGAGGCGGCAACAATTTTAAATTGAATCAACTTGAGTGCTCATAAATTTTTCTAGATCTTTTTTTTATTTATTTAATTTTTTTTTTTTAGAGAGAATTTGCAGTTTTACTTTTGCTTGCCGCGTCACTTGCAGCCCTTTTTCCTGACCAGGGGCGTTGGCTTGAGTGGCGGCAGGGCAGGTGCGGCAACTGTTGTTGGCATTGTGCAAACTTTTACTTAAAGTCAATCAGCAGCTTTGCTTGCAACATTTTTGGGGAGCCAGACTTTAATTTGAGGCTGTCAGCTTGCTGTTGCTGTTGTTGTGATTGACATACATATATATATATATATATATATATATATAACGCTGGTCTATATATAGCGCGATATATATATATATGCTATATGCATGCTCTGCAAGCGACTTCAGCTGTTTGTTAATGGCAAGTTTTTTCAAAGAGAGCCAATTAAGCTGTCAGTCATTCTCTAGCTGATGCTTCTTCGCATCTACTTCTGCTCCAGCTCCAAACTACCAGCCAGCAAACTGGGTGAGCTGCGTCTGTCTGTCTGTATATCTGACATGCCAATTAATTAATTAAGGCATCTTGCAACGTTTCACAACTGGCGTCTTCAGCCTCGACTAAAGTGCCAAAACATTGCAACAATTTAAGACAACACGAAGCAAACACACACACACACATACAGACAGAGATATATAGAGAGAGAGAGGGAGACAGAGAAAGCGAGAGAAAGAGATGGAGAGATGTAGAATGTCATGCTGCGTGTCGCGCGGTAATTTAAATTTTAATTTTGATCTTAATCTCTTAATGCGAAATAAAATGCCGCACACTGGTGCCCAGAGAACAGCACAGAGCATTCGCAATCAGCGCACAGGCCCAACCCGCACTCTCTACCACTTTGTTTGTCTCCTTCTCGCTGCCATACTCCAACTCTATCTCCCTCTCTCTCTATCTCTCTCTCTCTCTCTCTTTCTCTGTTCCTCAGCAAGATACACCTACATGTACATGTATATATGTATGTGTGTATATGTGTATAGCATAAAGACTCACAGTTGGTTTCTAATTTACTTTCGTCCGCTCGTTGCCTCTGTTGTCTTCTCGGCACGTGGTTACAATTTTTGCATTTAAAGATATTTCACCTCACATTTTTCTCGAGGTAACTCATTCCGAGCACACACAGGATGTGAAAACGAAGGACACATTCAAAGTATACACAAATATAAAGGAAATGAACGTAAATGCGTTTGAGAATATTGTTTATATCAAAATTGTGCACTGCAAATACCAATTCAAATCTGTGATTTCAAATCAGGAATTTAAATATAACTGCTACACAAATATCAGAGATAATATGTACTACAGCCAAAACTGCAATTTTTGGATTGAAAATTATCTTATTAACAGCTAAAACTATTTTTCAATACACTTTGTTACTAATTTCATTATCGAAATAAGAATTCAATTAAACAAACGAAGAAGTTGTAGTCGATATTGTTCTGGGAGGTACTCGTGGCTTGTATTGCCCCTGTATTCGGTCAATAAACAACAAAATGATTTTTTACAGTTGCTCAAAATGTATAATGGAATATTCCAATTTATCTGAAAGTAATACTATAGATCTGATGTATTTATTATATCCCTTATTTCACACTTTTCATTTTGAACTTAAATTTAGTTTTATATCATATAATTTGCAATTCTAATTTTAATTTTAAAATTGTGATTTTTTAAGAATTGTTCAGCACACATTAAATAAATAAATATAAATATAAAGTTAGTGTCTGCAGCTCTTTAAATATCTGAGATTAGCCAGTTCAAACTGAAAGACAATCATCAGGACGGGCAGATAAACGGAAATGTCTAGATCGACTCGTCTTTTGATGCAGATCAAACGTTTATATATTCGATATACATTCTATACATGTCAATAATAATAATGAAAGTAATTAAAATTATTAAGTTATACCAATTTGTTAAAGTGCAGAGAATATTGTCAAATACATCGGCATTCAATTCAATTCAAACGCATTTCAAATTTTAGTTCCACGCAGTTGGCAAATATCGGTACAAATCTTACCTCAGACTTTTGCATATATACTGAAATATATATGCTAATCAACTATCCCAATCAACAACATTACTAATAATATATTTAGGATGTATGAAAACCCTTCGTATCGTTATTGGATGGCTCGCTGCTCTTTTTCTTTAAAAATACTTGAGAATACAGTCAAGAATATTTATTAAATATTCTTATGAAATTAGCTCTGAGTAGTTTATGGAGTGAAAACCAAAAGACCGAAAACCCTAAAAACAAATGCCCAGAACTCCGACAATTTGATGGCATGCCACTGTTTGTAGTCTGTACAAATGCCTGTGTCTATCTCCGCAAATCCTGAACAGCCCCAAGCCCCGCAGGCTGTTGCTGCTGTCCGGAGAGCCAGAGAGCCAGAGTTAAGCCGGAGCACTTATAGAACTGAAAATTAAACAGAAAATGTCATGCATTTTGCATTCGACAGTGGCCACAGAATAACAAATATGTATATCGCACAGCCCAATTGCTCCTACTCCTCCCAAACCCAATCTGATTCCACAGCTGCCCACATATTACTGCCTAGATAGACACGAGGATATTGCCTGGTTTGAGTTCGAGTCTCGGCCATTATACAAATGGTCATATTTAATTCGTTCTGCTGGCAATCGAAAAAAAAGATGCGAAGGCACACACACACTCTCACACACACACACACACACACACGCACACACACGCACACACACGGGCACATACAAATACAAACAATGTACCAAATCCCGTGTCTAATCTGTGGCAATAATGCTGCATATAAAAAGATAAAGTTCGCAGTGGACAACAATGTTGGAGTCGTTGTTGGTATTGGGTAAGGTGACCATAAAGTTGTATGATTTGTTTTATGGCCAACAGAGGACGTTATTATTGCTAAAAGGCACGCCCACATCACCATCACAGCAAGGAACAGGTAGCAAGGGGATCTCGACCCATTGAGTTTAACTATGGATGCCATGCATTGCATGTCACGGAGGTGGAGCATTCGTGCACTCAGCAAAAAAACACACTGATATGCGGAGCTTATATAAAATCGCCGTTTACACTTCAAACTTTTTCCGGTTTCTACAAGTAATTTGTTAAAAAAGATACTTAAGTCGAAAATCTCAATCTCTTTTGCAGCCTAGATTAAGAAATGTATTTCATAAATGTGATAAATGCAAATACTTATTTCTAAATACCTTATTCAGATTAATAATAATTTAAAACAAAACTTTTTATTTTACACTATAATTTATTGGCAGGATTCAGCAATTTTAGGCATGTTTTTTAAACAAAAAGTTTGGTTTTTGAAATTTACTTTCTATTTTGCCCTTTTTGGAAATATTCTTAAAAATTATATTTAGAATAGTGGAAATGCAAAACCATTTTTTTCAGTACTTAATTTAAATTATTTAATAGTTTTAAAATACTACGCTTAAGTCAAAAAATGTGGAATATTTTAGAAAACTCTACCTTGGAATCAGGAAAAATAAACCTTTTTCTGACTGAAGGTTTAATTTTAGAAATCGACTAAATAAAACACAAATTGAGGTGTCCTTCGTGCCAAAAGCGTGTTGATCTTCTACAAGTTAGTTGGTTTTTTTTCGAGTGTGACGGATTGGGAGTGAGAGGTCAATAAAGCATAATGTGCGCACGTTTTTAATTGGCGTCCGTTGAAAGGCCGTAGTCCTGGCTGAAGATGGCGACGTTAGCGGTGCTGCTGCTGACCAGAAACCAATTAGCGCCAGTTGCTCGCGCACCAGACGATTGCCAATTTCGAGTGTGCGTGTGTGTGTGTGCGTGTGTGTGTGTGTGCCAGTGTGAGTAAATGCCAAAGTCTAATTACGCTTCAATTGCGCCACTTGCATATAGATCGTTAAATTATGGAAATTTTTCGCAAGGCGCATTTCTTACACCTACACTCATGCGTGTGTGAGTGTGTGTGTGTGAGTAGCATACAATTTTAATTTCAAATTGACAGAGCACAATTAGGCAGGCTCACACTCTCCTCGGGGAATGTATGTGTGTGTGTGTGTGTGTGTGTGTGTGTGTTAGTATGTATTTGTAATGTATTTTATTGACGTTGCGAGGTTATTGCATTGGGCATAAATTAATTTCACGACACGTAAATTGAGCAGTTTTTGACACGGCCATCCACCCTGTCCTGTCTGCCCCGCCATTCACACAAAGCCAATTACGTAGCTAAGGTTTTTTTTCCAGCGCGTGGTGACAATTTTGCTGCTTACCTAAGATTTCGTCGTCGACGTCGTCGTCATCGTCGTCGTCTCTGTAATTGTGTGCCACACTGCAAACCATTAATTCTCGTTAGCGTCCGAAAAGCAACAACAGCAACAACAACAACAACAACTGTAATGGGGTCGAAATAGAGGGCTGGGGAGGGTGAGTGGTTGAGCGGGAGAGCGGGTGGTGCGGTGGGTGCTTGGCACATGGTCAGCAACTTGGCAGCTTCTTTGGCTCTTTTCATATTAATTTAGTTGATTTTTGTGTGAATTAATTAGGCAAAAGGTGAAAATGAAGATGAATGTTTTAATTAGGCAGGCCAGGCAGTGAAACAGCGCGGATTTGAATGTCACACGCGACCCAAGCCTAGGCAGAAACACACAACTCCACCTACATCTCCAACTACCCCCCTCTCTCGCAACCCGCACCAATTGGTATCCAAAAAGCTTGCAACACTTTAAGCGCTTTAAAAGGCGCAATCATTTGAGGCACAGCTACGAAGAATCGCTTGGGTAGAAGAAAATCCCGGCAAAGGCTTAAGCAATGTCTGACAAAACACCTGAGACATTCAATTATAGCACCACGCGCTGTGGCAGCCACACCAGAGACAACAGCAGCGACAGCCGGGTCAGCGGAGACGAAGATGGCTTATAAAATTGTCAACCGGCAGCGCAGTAGGGACAAATTTCAAAATATATTTATATATGGAAAGCAACAATATGAAATGAGAGCTGGCAATAAACGATACCCGTATGCCCTAGAGGAGTTTGTTGTATTTAATGTTATATATATTATATATATATATATATGTATGTATGTGAAATAATTATAGGGTATAGCATTTTCATATAACTCAAAAACATATTTCAATTTGAAAATATTTACACAGAATAGTCTTTTTCATTTTAATAACAAAAATAATAATGTCAAAGCTAAGCTGCTGGAAAACATGGAATAGACGCTTGAAATGATTACAAAACGAAAACAAAAAATATGTATATATATAACCAAATCGAAAGATCGCATGAATAACTCAGATATTTCAATATTACTTACGAATTCTGGCATTTAAAAATTGAAAGCAAATCAGCTTTACATATTTTGGTTTATTCTTTGTGACCTCTTAGTAAAATTTAAATATACCTTTCGTTGGCTTCAGTTCAAGTGTTTCTTATTTATTATACTCGAATTTACTTTGAATCCCTTCGGAATTAGTCTTAAGGGAAATTGGAAATACACCAGCGAAATACATTTTTAGATTTATATTTTGTATATTTTGTAAATATGTAGTTTTGGAGCCATGCAATATTGCCGATATAAAGGATATGCAATAAAAAATGTTTAATTGTGCAATAGTTTGATTGTGGAGCAACCTTACCTAAACTCGCCAACCTCAGCTTAAATAATATAATTTTAGCTTTTTGTGATTCGTAAATAATTCGTTGTAATTGAGACAAATGCAAAGTAAAATAGAAAATTTTGGAAATTAACAATTGAAAACATTGTTTATTGTAGCGTATTTAAATGTTTGCCTTGCTCGGTGAGGAGCACTTTACTGTCAATTTCTGCGTGTGCAAAGTTGTTGGGGAAAGCGAAAAATAAATAAAATAATAATTCGCTTGGCGGTTGCAAAAATGGTGAACTGCCGCAAAAGCAACTCCAGCCAACAACTCGCAGCGGGGATTTTAATTTAATAAGCAGCAGAAGCGGTAAAACAGCTGCGTTTGCTCGTGTCCTGCGCCTGGTGCAAACTCCTTATTTGCTAAGGAGATGGCTAAGGATAAACTTGCTTAATGATAGCGCAGCACTGAACTGGATTAAAATAAAATTCGAATAGTTCAACTTGAAAATGAAGAAGGATATCTTAAAGGCTTATTCAATTTATGATGTTATCTCATTAAGTATTTAATATGTTTATCGGACAGCCTTAAATGGCTGACACATGGATATCTCCAGAGCAAACTTAACAAGTTAATAGGCCATGTGCTAGTGTAACTAACCCATGTTTATGTTTTACACTGCCCAACAACTTTTGAGCAGCTCGAGCGCAAAACCCCAAAAAGCAGACCCCACATAATTCTCATACCCCCCGCTGCCCGATCGACTGCTTGCCAGCTTGCTTACTTGTCCGGCCTGTCCCCAAAAAAGCTCATTCATACAACATTTAAACAGTAACGGGACACACACCATCACGCACACACGCACACACACACTGGCACACACATCAACCTTTGGTATTCAACGTAATCGCTTTCAACCACTTCAACGGCCATTTTGTGTGTTTGTTGCTGATGTGTGTGAGTGTGTGTGTGCGCGTGTGCGTATGTGTGTGTGTGGCCCAATATAAAACCAATGCTGGCAATGTTGTTGTTCTTGTTGTTGGTGCTTTTGGCATTTTGGGGGCAGCCATCACAGAGCCAGACGTACCTTTATCGCTTCAAAGCACAGAAGCCGTGCTGAAGAGTGGAAGATTTATGGCGGATGCTGGAATTTAATGAAATTGCAAAACGAAAATGTAACAAACACACACAAACACACATAGACAGAGAAACACAGCAGAAAGCAGAAGCAAGTGCACTCAGAAAAAAATGTTCGAATTTAGAAAATCGTCCAAAAATTGCTTATAATTCATAATTTCCAAAAAAAAAAAAACATATTTTAAACGATTCTTGAAATGCTGTAAATCGAAGATCTCACAAACAATATTTTTTATTTAAGAAAACTATATTTTCCTTGAAATATTTTTGATAAATATGCAATACACTAGAATTTTAAGGTTTTTCTAAATTTTGAACAGAATCCATCTGCCAATTAACAAAATGCGAAACCTTCCCACAACTTCGACTATAAAAGAAATGCAACTAGAAATGAATTTTGACAAAAGTCCTTCTGTTAAAAGATACGATTTTTCGTAATTCCTTACTTTCTTTATACTTCTCAAAAGCAAGGCGATTTCTAAATTTTAGGGCCATCTTTTATGTGAGTGTAGCAGGCGAAGGCGAGAGAAGAAGAACTGGAGTAGGAGGCTGAGAAGACAGAATACAGAATACAGAATACGACAACATTGGCACGCACAAAATGGCGGCAAAGGACAAACAGCAGCTGCTGCCTGGAATGCACAACAACAGCAACAACAATAACAACAACAACAACAATAACAACAACAGAAGCTGAAGCAGAAGCAGCACCAGTTTCTCATCATCAACCCTTCTCGTTAGTTGTTGTTTTTTACTTTTGTTGACATTTTCAATGCTCGTTTTTCTAATTTGAATTGCTGCTGGAATATATATACAAAGGGCAGCAAAGCTTTAAATTTTTGCCAGCGCGGATCAACGTGTAAAAGTGCATTAACAGGCACTTGAAAAGTGCAATCTGGCCGCAATCGGAATGAATACTCGGCCGCGAAATGGCGGCGCGTGATAAAACACGTTTTAATATCAGGGCTCAGGACTGTGGACTGTGGACTCTGGACTCTGGACTCTACACTCTGGACTCCAACTTCAAACTCCATCTGCAATTGCAGCTCTGGCAACGACAGCGACCTACACAACACCGAATGGATAATGGATATTGACAAAGGCTGCCTGCAGTCTGACGTTGCCAGTTGCCAGTTTGCCAGTTTTGCCGTTTGCCAATTGGCAGCCAGCAGCCAGCAGCCAGCAGTACGCTCGCCAAATGTTGCACACAACGTTTTACAAACTTTGGTTAACTTTCACCACATGCCTCTGATCTCCAGTGTGGGGAGCTGGGGATGTGGTTGGGGGGGGTAGCACATGTAACTCGTTTTTGTTGTAGGCGCCGTTAAAATTCAATGAATTGAAATTGTAAAACGCGTCGCGAGCTGTGAGGGTAGAGCGCCCGCTGAGCCTCCGCCGGAGTGTTGACTGGCGTGCAGTTCGAAGCCGTGTACATATCTGCATACCAGTGTGTATGTGCCCTGGTGTGTGCTTGTGTGTGTGTGTGTGTGTGTGTGGCGACACCGGTAATTACCGCCACGTGACAATGAAAGTTACCAGCAAACCGACACCCTTTTAAAGCTGAATATCTGAATTGGAACATAAATATTGAAACGCCTCCCCCTTGCATCAGCAGCAGGCATATTGAGTGTCAAAAGCCATTGCTCTAAAAGATCTACGGCTCCGGCGCCCAAATAGCACCACGACTAACTCGAGTACAGTTTATGTAAGTCACAAAGCACAAAGCAAAGACAACGAGCATGAAAGTCTCCATGAGAATGGCCATGAGATGGAAATGGCCATGGAAGTGGTGAAGCACATAAAGAAGGAGATGTAGATGGAGGTCATGTCCAGTGCACATGGGCCGTCCTAGCACAGTGGAGCCAAACATTAAAATGAACACATGCAAATCGCATCAGTTTTACTAATTCATATTTACAGATTAATTTACCAATTTACAATAAGCATTCTGAGTAAGATACGCAAAATATTATTAAATAATTTTGAAAACATAATAAAAGATAAACAAAATTAAAATTCAACTCTAAATATTTTTATTTACATGTTTTACCTGAAACCAGTTTAATCGAAACTATTACTTGAGTAATGAAAAAGTATAAAATAAATATATGAACCCAATAAAAAAAATTAAAAATTTATATTTTCTGTATTAGGTTTATCAGAAAGTTAATTTACTAGTAAATGAATAAATGTAATTGAAAATTACATAAAATGAAATTTATTATTATTGAAAATCATTTCTAATTAGTTGCGACAGAAATTTTAGCCTTAAGCAGAAATATATTTCTGAAGAATAGAACATATATAAAATATCTAAAATTGTTTTGTATCTGAGATCTTCAAATGCAAATATTTTATAATAATAGGTAATAAAATGCACTATTCTAGGAATTGGTTTTCGATAACCATCTGTTTGAGAAATATACTTTCGAAAATGTGTTGCGAATATTTTTCTTAGTGTAAGTACGTTATTCGTGGGATGAGGTCTTATCTTCTCGCCCTCATTCCCAGGTTATCCTTCTCATTCTCTTTCATTCTTTCTTACTTGTCTTTCTCTCACTCTTAAATAGATCCTTACGTACAGCTCTTCATCTATTCTTTAACCACAAATATCATTCAAATTTGAATACATCTTAAATAAATTCTAAAACTAAATTCGATGGAAATTGAAATGGTTAATATGATATCTAATTTATGATTTGTTCGCTTCTCTGCCAATATAGATATAGATATTATGGTAAAGAATATACATATATATATTCAGATGTTGCATTTTCTTGATACTCCCTCAAGCCCACTGTTGGCCACTGTGGATAGGCTGGGCGGACACATCAGTTGGACTCGTAAATAAATCAATGAGCTGTTTTGTATTGCATTGCACCCTGCGCCTTTGAGTCACTGACAGAGACACCGTTTTTTTTTTCTGCTTCTTCTTTTTCTATGCTCGTCCTGACCAGCGCATAAATTTGTGCAGCTTGCCTTGGAGACGGACTTGCTCTAGACCCCGACGCCAACTGGAGGTTGGGTTGAGTTTAGTGTTCTTTCTCTCGGGCTGCTTCTCGTCACTGCTGACGTATGTTTGGCTTGAGTGGATTTTATTGTGACAGCGTCAGGATTTAGTATAGACAACAACTGGAGCTGGCAGCCAGTAATGAGGCCTCAGACCACTATCCCACCATCCCACCATCCACTCCCAACACTTCTCTGTGTTAAGGGAATGGCATAGTTTAGTGTCTGTGCATGCATAGCTTTTGTTTGTTTTATGCACTGTTCTGTAATTAATTTGCACAATTTTAGCGATTTTGGACAAATTTATTGACTGCACTCAAACATTGCGCATACGACGCGTATCCCAAGGGCCTCACAAAGGGACAGCGAAACTGTCAGTCCCGCCAGCACAGGGACGGAGGAAGGACAACAAAATCAATGCTAAAATATGCAAATTTTTATTTGCGCGACAATTTCAATTTAACGACAATGAGGACGACGACAGCGCACCGTTTTCTATTAACATTGGTTTACTTTTTTCACCCGTCGCTTTGTTTCGGGTAGCGAATTACTCTCAGCAGTGCCGTTAACACCGCTGTGCAGCCACTTCAACCCCCACTCCAACCCCTCCCCGCGCCAACATTACACAAACCCCCAACTCATATCGAGCGCAGTGCTGTATAACGAACTGGAACAGGCGACGGAGAGTTGTGGGGCTGCCCAGCGGGGCGGGGCGGGGCGGTGCGGGGCGGTACATGGCAAATGGTTTTTCGAAAAATGGAAATCTGTAAGCAAAGTTTCGGGCGCTTTTTAAGGCCACAGTTACGCATTGAGCCATTCGGGGGATCATTATGCGTGCGCCCACGTTATGGCGCCTAAAAGTGTCGTTTTTGGTTGAATGGCAGACGGAAGCGGAGGTGGAGACGGACGCGCAGGTGGAGGCGGTGGCATGTTTCCAGGAAGGGTCCCCACTTGGTATATGCAACGGCTACGGTTTTTCGTGGCAAGCCAATTAGGACACAGATGCTGGACCATGGAAATGACGCGACTAGTGAAAGTGAAATTTAATTAACGACACATTACTCAGAAGAGTGTATCACTCCATAAAGTACAACAAATTGAACACAACTGATTATAACATTTTAAAATGTGTTTTAATTAAAAAGGATGCAAACCGGTCTCAAGCGAATCGTAATCGGACTGAAGGAAAAGATCGAACTGAACTCGATTCGAACTGAATTCGATTCTAGCTGAATTCGATTCGAACCGATTCGTCCGATAACTAACAATGAAACGACTCGTTATTGTTTTAAATTACAAAATAAGTCAAAATTAAAGTTACAAATTCAATTAAAATTTAAAAAATGACAAAAGTATATACAGTTCATCTGGGTGTATTATAATTTTACATTACAAGGATTGGGAATCCAAGAAACAAACACAATCTATTGCCCAAGGCAAGTAAGACAATAACAGAGAGATAAAGAGTGAAATCATAACTATAGAAGTGATAAGAACACTTTTGAACCTGTGGAATAAGATTAGTTTAGCCGGAGCAACTTAAATATTGAAAATGAGTTCTAAGATTTTTACAGATGATACGAACAGGATTGTGCAAGGCATAATCAGTTGTGCATGAGGGCAATGGAAGAGGACAAAGATGACCTAATAGAACAGAGGAATCTATGTCACCATTAATTCACTTATGTTGGAAAACCTAAATAGTTCTGTCCGGTTAACCAATAATAGAAGATTAATAAGATTGAGTTGCGGATCAACGAGATAAATAATTTATTAGATGGGAGACTTCATTGCGTTGCAAACTTTAAGATAAAATGAAAATCGCTTTACATGTGTAAAATAATATAAGAAATAATTATTTTAGATTTATTGCCATGCATTAAGAATTAAAAACATTTACGCTAATAAACCAAACAAAAAAGAGATGAAAAATTGTCGATAGTTTGGAAACATGCAGTGAATTATGGGGTCAAACACTTTCGCTGTCTACTTAGCAATAATTTAATTATCTGCCGCGATTGGAAATACACTTAGTTCGCTCAGTCAACAGTTCAACTGTCCAGTTCGTGCTCGAGCGCAGAATTGTCGGATTAATTGCAATAGCTAAACCATAACATACCATAAATACTTATCATAAACACAAAATGGACGAAGAGCAAACAAAGTGCGCACAACTGAATTATTGGCAAGCTTTTTACAATTTACGTCTATGCCGGAATACGCGATACGAACGAGTCGAGTCGAGTCGAGTTGAGTTGAGTCGAGTCAGCTTAAGCTGCTTCAAACTCCACTCTTATCCAGAAGGAGCAGCAGCAGCAGCAGCAGAAGCAGCATTCCGTCTCCTTGAAGCTGTGGAGCAGTGGAGCAGCAGTGAAACTTGGCCGCCAAGATTTATAGCTGCTGCTGCTGCTGGTGGCGGCGAGAAGCGAAACTCATGCGAAAATAACTTTAGCGGAAAAGTGCCGACAAAATACAAGAAAATGTTTAACCAACAAGGCGGTCAGAGTCAGTGGCATAGACACACAAGTTACAGATATTTTTGGGTTCGGTGGCATACGGCACGCGGGTGTCCCGGTTGGTCCTGGTTGCCTTGGGTTCCCTGGGACCCTAGCGCCGAAAATGGCAAACGCTTCGCTGCGCCGAGCCAAAAACTTCATGAATTTAATTACCGAATTTTTTCGCTGTAATTACGAAATTCTTTTGGCCAAAAGTGGAATTTTCATTTCATTTTCATTAAAATATTTTTGCTAGTAAGTGTTTACAAATATGCCAGACGCCAAGCCACGCCCCCTAACCCCCTTATAAATGCTGCCACACCCACAAGCACATTCACATGCTCGCACATATTTATTGTGTGTATTTAGAGGCAACTTGGCCAGCAAACCCTCTTCTATTTATGGCCCACACTTACGAGTTACGTTGACGCAATTATTCAGTTATTGGCCCACAAAAGCCACAAAACGTCAACGAAGCGAACTCGACGTGCCTCCTTGCAACCGTTTTGTGCAGCGTCCTCAGCTGCATCTGCATCATTGTCTGCTTCTGCTTCTGCTTGTTGGATGTGCATTATTAACTAGACCACGATAGGCTCATAATGAGGTCGGATTATAACCCCTTGCTCCTTAGCACGTGTGGCATTCTGCATCTGTTTATCGTAGGAAAACAAACGGAAATATATATTTAATTTAGCTAACCACACCAGCATTGACTCCATGACAGTCAAATGAGAAAGGGAAAGTGCAATGGGCGAGTATGCAAGAATTCATGCATTACCCTTAACTTACTTTGTCGCAAGTGGTCATCTACATACATGTATGTGTCTAGTTTTATAATACTAAAAATGTATCAAGTTTCAAGATGTGAGAAGTAAAGTTCTTAAATTTACTATTGATCGAATAATTCCAATATAATTTAATATTAATATTTATGTGTATCGATATTAATTGATGTTGCTACAGTTCAAAATAAATTCCAATAAAATTGGAACAATTTTTTTAATCTTTTAGCTTACAATTAATGTGGAGATGAAAGACTCTATATATATATATATATAAATATATATATATTTTTTAAGCGAAAATTTGTAAAGATTTTTCTAAAATTGTAGGAAAACCTATATTTTGCTGCACCTATCTACCGGCAGTTTTTTGAACCAAATAAAAGAAATTTAAATTTAAGACGCCCCCAAGCGACTGCATTTTGTTCCACGCTATGGGAACAGAATCTGGTCGAAATTGAACGCATCCACCTATCGGCTATACTTAGTACTTACTTTTTGTAAACATCCTTCAGCAATTCCATCTACTGGCCAAATGTTTTACTACGTTATATGAACAGTTTTTGTAGTAACAAGCCTACCGGCTGAAAATTTATTTACAACTTATGAGAACAAATGTATTTGCTTTGTACAGTAATATGTCATATATATCTGCAATACTATTTAATAAGCATCTCATTTTAATTTGAAAGTTTTTCATATTTCAAAGCAAAAATTTCATTAGATCTCAATTCTAATATCTCAAAGTAAAGCGCCAACAATAATCGATCAAAGAATGCAGCCTACATCAAATAGTAACTTATCGATATATCATTAAACATCCCAGTATTTCACTTGTGACATAATTTCTAAACAATAATCGAATTGTTTTGTATTAAAACTGAAATGAAACTGCGCTTGCAGCTGGTCAACGGTTGTCTGCGGCAGCAGTGGCGCAACCAGAGCAAAGCAGCCTCCTGCATTGCTGCTGCTGCTGTCCCTTGTGCAAACACTCGCACTGCTGCCACCCAAACAACAACAACAAATAAATCAGTTCAGAGCAGTCCACGCGAAACTTTTGTGGAGCGCGTCGAACGAGGACCTGGCCTGAGAGACTTCTTCACCGTAAGGCTAAGGCGCGGACTTAGCCAGGAGGAGGAGAAGGACTCGCAGGCAGCGGACAACAGCATACCATATTTGAGTGTCGTAGACTACAATGGGCAGGGAAGGCGGGTGCACTTTGAGGTATACGGCTGCCAGATGAATACAAACGACACGGAGGTGGTGTGGAGCATTCTGCGTGAGAATGGCTATCAGCGATGCGAGGATGTTGCCAGTGCCGATGTCGTTATGCTGGTGACGTGCGCCGTGCGTGACGGTGCCGAGCAAAAGATCTGGCATCGTTTGCGGCACCTGCGTGCGTTGAAGGAGCGACGCGGCACCAGGCGACATCCGTTGCAGTTGACGTTGCTGGGCTGCATGGCGGAGCGACTGAAAGAGCGCCTGCTCGAGCAGGAGCAGTGCGTCGATGTGATTGCTGGCCCAGACAGCTACAAGGATCTGCCCCGGCTACTGGCCGTTGCCCGGCACTACGGCAACTCGGCGATCAATGTGCTGCTCTCGCTGGACGAGACCTATGCGGATGTGATGCCCGTGCGCCTCAACTCCGACTCGCCCACTGCATTTGTGTCCATCATGCGGGGCTGCGACAACATGTGCACGTACTGCATTGTGCCCTTCACACGGGGACGCGAACGTTCCCGGCCCCTCGACTCGATTGTGCGCGAGGTGCGCACACTGCAGCAGCAGGGCGTCAAGGAGGTGACCCTGCTCGGCCAGAATGTCAACTCGTACAGGGACAGAAGTGGCGAGCACAATCAGACGACAACCAATGGCAACATGGCATCCGGATTTAGCACAGTCTACAAACCGAAAGCGGGCGGATTGCCATTCGCGGTGCTGTTGCAAAGTGTGGCGGAGGCTGTGCCGGAGATGCGTATACGGTTTACATCGCCCCATCCCAAGGATTTCTCGGACGAGGTGTTGCGCGTGATACGTGACTATCCCAATGTCTGCAAGCAGCTGCATCTGCCCGCCCAGTCGGGCAACACAGCAGTCCTCGCCCGCATGCGACGTGGCTACTCACGCGACGCCTACTTGCAGCTGGTGGCGCACATCCGTCAGATGCTGCCCGAGGTGGGCCTCTCGAGTGACTTCATTTGCGGCTTCTGTGGCGAAACGGAGGCCGAGTTCGAGGACACGGTGACGCTCATCGAGAGCGTGCGTTATAATGTTGCCTTCTTGTTCGCCTACAGCATGCGCGAGAAGACCACCGCCCACAGACGCTATGTGGACGATGTCCCAACCGTAGTGAAGACTGCTCGACTGCAGCGCATGGTGCAGGCTTTCCGGGCTGGTGCCACTCAGTTGCACCAGCGGTTCGAGGGGAAGCAGCAGCTCATCCTAATCGAGGGCAAAAGCAAACGATCCGATTGCCACTGGTTCGGACGCAATGATGCCAACATTAAGGTAATTGTGCCCGCCGCCTCCATACCCGCCACGTCAGATGCAGGTGAGAGCAGTAGGAGGAACATTGGCGTGGGCGATTTCGTGGTTGCACGCATCGTGGAGTCCAATTCACAGGTGCTGAAGGGTGTACCGCTGCACATGAGCAGCATTGGGGATTACAGAACAAGTTGAATTGAATGTAAACACAATAAATGATGAAGCCTACGTTTTATCAAACTTAAATTAAGGACAAATCACGTTTCCATGGGCAGTTCCGTGTTGCTGCTGTCCTTCTCCGTACTGCTATGATATTTGGCCAGATTACTGCGATAGAAGTCAAAGATTTTGGCACTTGCTGCACGGCAGATGCATTCGATATCGTTGAACTGGGCGATCTTGAAGGCGCCCTTCGTCTGCACCAGCAGCAGATTGCCATCCACCGAGTCGAAGGCGAACGTAAAGCTGGCCTGCTGTCGCAACGTCTCGTTCAGCTCCGGATCGAGTACAAATTCGCCCTCCTCATTGATGATGCAGTGCACCGCAGCAAAACTGAATTTTAGGGGCAGGCCACTGATCAGCATGGCCAGACAGGCTGAATTCAAGGCGCACGCGTCTATCTGCAAAGCAATTGGTTTAGTTGGCCAATCAATATATTTCCATTCCAAGTCTTACGCTTCCTCGATCCTCCACCTCCTGCACCTGCAGCGACATTTTTGATCGCGGATAGGCTTCACTGAGTAGCGCTAGTTCGAGGACATCCCGTATGGCTGCTTCGCGTATGCGCTCCTTTACCTGCGGCAAGCCGGCTTTGGGACGGTAGTTGCACTCCAAGTAGCTGCCTTCAATGCTTAAATTCTGTGTCTTCACCTCAATCGGGCCAAGCACGGCGGCAATCACAACTGAGGCGCCTGTAAAATGTGCACAATTTTAGGCGGCATTTTAAAACATGAGGCAACTCATTACAAACCCTGACTGTACATCACTGAACCATCGCTGCGGGAGAGTAGGTTGAATTTGCAACACATTTCCCTTAATTTGTCTTTGCTTGCATTTTTTGCTATTGTTTTACTCATCTTTTAAATTAATTGTTTAATCACAAAAAAAAGACAACGTGCGAATATTGTCAAAAGCCGAATTAGAGATGCGCACTGTGTAGTCAACAGTTACTCGTTACTCAACTATTGTACAAAATATCGAATCAACAGGTGGAGTCGATACTCTAATTATACCATTGTAAATATATTATTATAAATAATATTTAATTGATCATACAAATAAATATAAGCTAAATAATGATTAATTGTTTGTCAAACGATTGCAAGTAATATAATGCAATTTAGGTTTTATTTGTATTTTATTAGCAAGTGCCTTGAGCTGCGTACCAATTTATTTCGAGTACAAGTGCTTGGCATCTCTTGGCTACTCGTAACTGAAAAATACGCGTGCCACGGTAATGACACCAAAAGCTTGTTCATTCCACAAACTAAACGCTCGCAGTTCAGGTTAAATTCTCTGTGAATACGAAAGCTTAACTATGTCTGGTAAGCGTAACTTGTTGCATTAATCTGATCCTGTCGCTTGCATAATTACCGTAAGGAACAAAACACTTAATTACAGGCGAAAATCCATTTGCACAGTTCGAGAAATCCTTTAACAAGGATGGCACTGTGTACAAATACTTCGATCTGGCTGCCATTAGCAGCAAATATGGTAAGTTCAATCGCTAAGTAGACAGTACATAATGTATAATGTACTATATACATAATGTATTGTCTGCTTACTGGATAAATTCAGCTAAGCTGACGTGTTAATGAGTCAATATAAAAAAAGAGGCAAACAAAAAAAACAGGCAGTTTGTAAAAAAAAGAACTGGTTAAAGCAAAGCACGATGACTTAAAGTTTGACCCCGCTTTCCTCCAGTGGCGACCGCTTTAATTTGCAAGTCCAAACAGTGTCAGTTGGCAGGTGAATAAATAAAATACTTAACTTGCAGCCTCTGCTTTCTAAAACGCGCCTAGCGCTTACCTGAAAGCGAAAGTCATAATCATCATGACACCGGTCGCAAATTGATAAGGTCCGATTTTTGTATAGTATATAACAATGCTGTCGAAAACACTTATCACCATGAGCAAGACAATTACTAAAGCTGATATCGGATGATTTTGGCGTCGGCTGTTTCGGACACGCGACTGCCGAAATTGTTGTGCTATTTGCCGATCGTGTCTCGCCTACTGTTACCCAATCACAAAAGTCAAGTGATAAGAAGTCGCTATCTATTACTGTTCTATCAGCAGATTCTTTTATTTGAAAGGTAAACAAAGTTAATCGCGTTTGCTTACAGCCCAACTACCCTACTCGATTAGGGTACTGTTCGAGTCTGGGGTGCGCAACTGCGACAACTTCCATATCCTGGAGAAGGATGTTGAGAGCATTCTGGCCTGGACGCCTGACCTGAAGCAGGGCTCCAATGATGTGGAGGTCTCGTTCAAGCCAGCGCGTGTCATCCTGCAGGTATGTTAAATGCGGTCACCTGAAAATATACAAATACCATTCTATATTGGATTGCAATATCCTTAGGACTTCACTGGCGTTCCGGCAGTTGTGGATTTTGCGGCCATGCGCGATGCTGTCTTAGATTTGGGCGGCAATCCTGAAAAAATCAATCCCATTGTGCCCGCCGACTTGGTCATCGATCATTCTGTGCAGGTGGATTTTGCTCGCGTCCCAGATGCCTTGAGCAAGAACCAGAACCTGGAATTTGAGCGTAACAAGGAGCGTTTCACCTTCCTGAAGGTGAATTTTGCGTTACGTAATCCCAAAGCCAGCATGTTATATAATCTGCATCGACTTTCAGTGGGGCGCACGGGCTTTTAACAACATGCTAATTGTGCCGCCCGGCTCGGGCATCGTGCATCAAGTTAACTTGGAGTACCTGGCACGTGTGGTCTTCGAAAACGATGCTGCCGATGGCAGCAAGATTCTGTATCCCGACAGCGTTGTCGGCACCGATTCGCACACCACCATGATCAACGGCCTGGGAGTGCTCGGCTGGGGTGTGGGCGGCATTGAGGCGGAGGCTGTGATGTTGGGCCAATCCATCTCTATGCTGCTGCCCGAGGTCATCGGCTACAAGCTTGAGGGCAAACTGAGTCCCCTGGCCACCTCCACGGATCTGGTGCTGACCATTACCAAACACTTGCGTCAATTGGGCGTGGTCGGCAAATTTGTTGAGTTCTATGGACCCGGTGTGGCAGAGCTCAGCATTGCCGATCGTGCGACCATCAGTAACATGTGTCCGGAGTACGGCGCCACCGTGGGCTATTTCCCAATAGATGAGAATACGCTGGGCTACATGAAGAAAACAAGTGCGTACAAGACGACAATGTGTAAAGATTGGGACTCATTGACTTTGTATATTATGTTGCAGATCGCTCCGAGAAGAAGATTGACATTATTCGTCAATATCTGCAGGCAACTCAGCAATTACGTAACTATGCCGACGAGGCACAAGATCCACAGTTCACTCAGGTTAGCAGCTAACTAGCTGAAAATTCAATTAACACGCACATTCACGCATGAGCTTACTTTACAGAGCATCAGCCTGGATCTGTCGACGGTAGTTACGTCTGTGTCGGGTCCCAAACGGCCGCATGATCGCGTCTCCGTTTCGAACATGCCGGAGGACTTCGCGTCGTGCCTGACCAGTCCGGTAAGTTGAACTAATTTCACTCTTATGAGATAAACAAAGCCCAGTGATGCTTGGACATCTGACAAAACTGAACTTGGTGTATCCCATAAATTGAAATCCGAAAATTGAAATCACAAACAGAGCCGAGCTTTACGAAACACTTTTGCCACGAACCGGCTTCGTTTAGGCATTGTTGCTTACAAAAGAGCTATCTAAAAGAAACAGCAACTGTGATATGTAAGAGAGTATCAAAAGTAAAATCACGGCTACTATTTCCTTAGATAACTCGATATAAATGTAAATCATAATTTCATCATCGATGCACTCGGTTCGTTTGCTCACAGCACAAATTGCAATTAATGCAGTTAGTTGCAGTTAATTGTGAAATGCCTGGCAATAGCGGGCGTTATAGCAAGACACCAGCACGTAACACTCTGAACTGAAACCTGGTTCTTGGCCAGCTAGCTCTTATAAGCAGCGTTGCGTTCAACGGCCGCTGCCAGCGCATCAAGTTACCACCAACATCGACAGCAGCAGTGCTGGCTGATCGCATTTTGGTTATTACCAAAATTCGCTGAGAATGCGCTTTGAGTTTTCTGGCACGCTCGATATTTTTATGCCGAATTTCTAAAATTGTGAAGTGCTATTTTGATTTTATTGCACTTCGTTGGACTTTAACGGGCTGTGAACCCGGGCCTGGCCTGCCCTGCCCTGCCCTGGCTTGGCACTGCCCGGCCTGGCCTGGCCTGTCTTCGCATTTACCGATGGGGCCTCACGCGGCCGTTTCCGCAAGCAAACTGACCTACAAATAGTAGTGCAATTACAGCGGGGTCATTGAACGCCCTGAAAACCGACCTGGCCTCCTAAATACACACACAGTTCAATAATTAACAATACTCAATAATTTATATTGTTGGCAACTTTTAGGTCGGCTTCAAGGGTTTTGCTATTGAGCCAGAGGCCCTGCCGGCTACCGGTGAGTTTCAGTGGGACGATGGCAAGACCTACAAGCTTCAGCACGGCTCTGTGGTCATTGCGGCCATAACATCTTGCACAAACACCTCGAATCCCTCGGTCATGTTGGGTGCAGGTCTGCTGGCCAAGAATGCAGTCGAGAAGGGTCTCAACATTCTGCCCTATATCAAGACGTCACTCTCGCCCGGATCTGGTGTGGTCACCTACTATTTGAAGGAATCGGGCGTCATTCCCTATTTGGAACAGCTTGGCTTCAACATTGTCGGCTACGGTTGCATGACCTGCATTGGAAACTCGGGCCCACTAGAGGAGAACGTGGTGAACACCATTGAGAAGAATGGCCTGGTTTGTGCCGGCGTCTTGTCGGGCAACCGCAACTTCGAGGGTCGCATTCATCCCAACACTCGCGCCAACTATCTGGCCAGTCCCTTGCTTGTTATTGCATACGCGATTGCGGGTCGCGTCGATATTGACTTCGAGAAGGAGCCACTGGGCGTGGATGGTAACGGCAAGAACGTGTTCCTTAGCGATATCTGGCCAACGCGTGCCGAAATTCAAGAGGTGGAGAATAAGCACGTCATTCCCGCCATGTTCCAAGAGGTTTACAGTAAGTAATCAATTTAGTTAGTGTCATAGACTAAAATTAATGCCCAATATCTGCCGATAGGTAAGATCGAATTGGGCTCAGAGGACTGGCAGACTCTGCAGGTCTCTGATGGCAAACTGTATCCGTGGAGCGCCGACTCCACCTACATCAAGCGTCCACCCTTCTTTGAGGGCATGACTCGAGAGCTGCCTCAGCTGAAGAGCATTCAAAACGCGCGCTGTCTGCTCTTCTTGGGTGATTCTGTGACCACAGATCATATCTCGCCCGCTGGTTCTATAGCCAGAAACTCGCCAGCTGCACGCTTCCTCTCCGGTCGCAATTTGACTCCACGGGACTTTAACTCGTATGGCTCGCGTCGTGGTAATGACGCCATCATGGCACGCGGCACATTCGCCAACATTCGTCTGGTGAACAAGCTGATAACAAAGACAGGCCCACGCACCCTGCACATACCCAGCCAGGAGGAATTGGACATTTTTGATGCTGCTGAGCGCTATCGGGAGGAGGGCACTCCGTTGGTACTGGTCGTTGGCAAGGATTACGGCAGTGGCAGCTCTCGCGATTGGGCCGCCAAGGGTCCATTCCTGTTGGGTGTGAAAGCAGTCATTGCGGAATCATATGAGCGCATTCATCGCTCCAACTTGGTCGGCATGGGCATCATTCCCCTGCAGTTCTTACCGGGTCAGAGCGCTGAGACTCTCAACCTGACCGGTCGGGAGGCCTACAACATTGCATTGCCCGAAAGCGGCCTGAAGCCAGGACAGAAAATTCAAGTTGAAGTATGTTGTAGTCTTAATTTAATAATTTGTCCCATGAACTTAATTGAAATTAAATTCGATTTCAGGCTGATGGCAATGTGTTTGAGACCACGCTGCGTTTCGACACTGAGGTGGATATCACCTATTACCAGAACGGCGGCATCCTAAACTACATGATTCGCAAGATACTCTCCTAAGTCCTCCCATTTTTAATTGCATATATTCCACTTGCATTTCAAATACTGTACATTGTAGTCTCCTAAGTTTTAAATGTGTGCTGGTGCTTTCTTTAACAATGGTCTAACCAATAAAATTAAACCTTCGTTTCGTAACCGGGTTTTCCAAATTGCAATGATATTTCCGCAGAAGCTGCAGAGACGAAGAGGTGGTAGAATCTCCGGAACATTTTCTGTCCTACATTTGCGAGAAGATGCGCCAGACTAGGAAGTCACTTCTTATCGAGTCTAACACAGTAAGAGAATATGGAACCAGCCTGGTTTACCACCTGATTCATGCTCACACGCTTGCAAAAGAAAGGAAGATTCAGACGGGC
This sequence comes from Drosophila cognata, assembly GCA_035041535.1. Lineage (NCBI taxonomy): Eukaryota > Metazoa > Arthropoda > Insecta > Diptera > Drosophilidae > Drosophila > Drosophila cognata. Next base: position 705,464 of record JAWNLC010000638.1, read on the forward strand.
TATAAATGACGTAAGTGTGTTGACCTTGGTCGGCAAGCGTTAAACCTAACCCAACCTAAAAGTGCGCTTCACAGAGCAAATAAAATTGAATACAAATTAATTGCAATTCCATAGAAACTTTACGAACCACCCACGCAACACAGCAACTACAATAAATGGGATTGCGGATTCTATCTTATCAGTGAATTACTCACGGCAATTAAGCAATATATTGCGTAAAATAACTGACGCTCGCTCGCTAAAAATATTGCTCAATTATCTTTCATATCCAAATATAGGTCGGCAAGTTTCCAAATGTGAATTTTGGGCGCTCTTATCAACAATTGATTCATTAATTCATTAATTTGCAAAACTCTACAAATCCATTAAATGTGATAACCATTATATCCAATTTGATTTTGCACCTGCAACCGAAAATTAATTGAAGGTTACGATAGCAACGGCTGATCCTGAGTATATTGTATACATGAAATTCACAGTTCACAGTGCCAAAAATGTATAAATTCTTGGTTTGTACTTTATTACAATGCATGGCTAAGACTACATATCTTTCAAAGAACACATATACATCCAATATTTGCCCTAATTGGGCGACCTGTTGCGATAAAAAGGACACAAGTAGGTAAGTACTAGCGTTAGAATGTCCAGTTTGGATTTTATAAAAGTATTATTGTAACATTATTATCAACATCATCATCAATTACATACTTAAATTAATAATGTACAAGATTGTTATTATGTAAGTGGGTGCTATATAATAATTTCGGCCTGTTATCTTCTTTTTCCCCTGCGCCTCTTGAGGTATAATGTGTAAAATTACAATAACAAAGAAAGTACACTTTAAGCTACAACACTTTGGATACTTGTAAGTTACGTTGCATTAATAATATATGTTAAACATTGCAGAGCGTAACAAATTTGTTTGTAAACTAATTACATGAAACATTTATGCGGCCCTAACAAAAACTATAATTTTAAGAATTTAGCTAATTAACCCCTGTGCCCTTTTCTATTCATCTCGTCAGCTATTTACAAATGTGGAGCACGCTGCCACAGTGGCAACAACAAATCTCTGGTGGTTCCTCAGTACGTTGCGTAAATGCAGTTACGTTTTAATTTGGTTTTCTTTAGAGTTGTGCGTTCCGTTACCAGCGTATTTGATGCTTGTATTGCTCGTCAACGGCAATGCGCTTGATCGTCTCATAACCTAGTATAATGCTGAATGAGAAGGCCGCCGACTGCACCAGGCGTGCGGACAGACCCTTAAAGAAGCAATTGAGTTTCTCCTCATGCCACAATTCGCGGAACGCCATGCCCATTGAGTCCAGGCGATGTACCTGTGAATAAACAAATCGATTTTTAATTCCTAAGCCCGTTTTACAGCTGATAAGAGCAGGACTCACCTGAAGGCGTGCTCGTACAATGTCTAATGGATTGGTTAGTATTGTGGTTGTGAAGCCACCTAAGCTGCCGGCCACACATTGGATGAATAGATGAGAGACCCAAATGGGGCATATACGACACAGTTCGTCTGCAAGGGAGTTAAACGAAGAGTAATGAATAATATCATTAATGTGTAGCAACCACTGGACTCACCCTGATACAGATGATAGAACGCCCACCACATCGCCGAGTTGGGCACATAAGCCATTAGGCTGGCAGTGTAGCCTCTGTAGAAGCCGCGGAACCCATCGCGTCGCATTATCTCACGCCCAATGTCCATTGATATATGCAAGCGATTGCGTCCCGGCCATGACTTAATCCCCAAAGGATTTATATCCATTTTGGAGCCGGCATGGGCCGACATGCCCAGCACCATTGCGTGTTGTGATATAACGTCGAAAGGAACTATGATGGTCTGACCCACGAGCGACGCACAGCCGCCGCCAATTAATGCTTTCACACGGTGCCCAGTACCCAGATCCGTGAGTATATGCCGGACACCCTCGTAGGTGCTGATGTAAAAGACTCCGGATACGATTTGCACTGAAGAGATCCAGAAGCCGCGATACAGACCGGGCACACCCTCAGAACGGTAGATCTTCATGGCACAATCGATCATGCCCTTGTATATGTCGCTCTTGTGCTGCACCTGTAGCTGTGTCTTGATCACAGTCAGCGGGAATAGACAGCATCGCACCGAGAACGAGCTCAGCATGGACAGTGGAAAGAACTTGGTCTTGTTCATCATGTCCCATTCGATTGTGCGTATATAGGCGCCTTCTCTGCCAGTGTTCCTGGTAGTGCCGGCAACGCCACCACCTTTGGCCTCCATTGTCACGCCGGTGCTATCCGACATTGTGTTAGCTGTGTCTGAAACAGCTGCCGGAGACCGTGCGCTTGCCAATTTGAGCCCTTTGCATGCGTTGCCACAAATCAGTTAAGCCGTATATGATTCTTGACTTAAAGCATCGTTCTCTGTCGTTGACTGTTTCCAACCGATTGGGCATGCATTAAGTATTCCTATCACGATCAATCTGGAATGAGAAAATATATCATGTTATATATATATATTGATATATATATACATATCACATATATATTTATGTATTCACGCAATGAAAAGGCGACTGCACGAAACTCATTGTGTTGCCAAGGTTAACGCTCGGGCTCGTGCATATATCCATTGACTCTTATTGACTGAGTGGCCTTTGTTTTAAATATTGTTATTGTTCAGTTGGCAGCAAGGGCTTTCGGATCACCACAAGCCATATTTTCACAGATGTATGTTTATATAATTATATAATGCGTAGACGACACATGCAGCACTACCACCTGACTGAATGAATGTGATATCACCACGCTCTTATCATTTTAGCAACGCACAATTTGCATAGTCAGCACATTTTTAATTCAATTTTTTTCAACGGAGATATTGCTTACTTCCGGAGCGGTCCAAAGTAAACTCTAGTTGGGAATATTAATATTTGTTGTTGATGGAGACACTCACAATATCATCCACCCTGTTTGATTATTATTGTTGATGTTAAATTTAATCGAACTATCGATATTACAAATAGAAGCGATACATCGTTAACACTTTTGAATATTAAAATCTGGAATTTATTTTGAACAAGGAGGTGAAGTCAATTGAAATGGCATACCACAAAATTTAATCGGCCGAGATGTCAAAAACAGAACAGTCTTCTAAATATATGAGACACTGTGAATTTAATTAAACGTAACTTTTTTTTGTGACATCGCTGCACCGTTGGATTTACAGTATGTGTTTTTCAGAGGGTGGCAACACTTTATGCTGCCGCTAATATGCACACACTATTGCAAAGCGGCACATTTGAATTAAAATATTAATATTATTATGTTTAAATTTGACGTATTATAATGAATAATTTGGGCGATTTTTGTTATACTTTGTATTTAAAATATAATTTTGATTATTAGCTATTTATTTGGCAGCATAAATTCAGACGAGTAGATGTCGTTTGATACTTCCACTTTTCCAAATATATCTATGAACGTGCACTTTAATTTCGCAATTGTGGCAAATCCTTTGGATTCTGATTGGTTGTCGCATATCCCAGTTGCACACCAATCACATACTTGGTGGGCGTTTTGAGTCTGCGCAAAATGTTACAGCATCCTAACCGCCAATCAACCCCCAAGCAGCAGCTAATAAATCATGTTGAACGTCGGCCGCATCTTTGGAATTTATGCGGACAGACAACAGTTGCCACGGGTACTTCACAAACGTTGCACGGTGTTAACGGAATGCCTCGATCACTGACTGTGACAAGTGAATGCCATAAAGTGATTAATAATTTAAAATTATTGATGCACGCAAGCAAGGTGAAATCGAATTACTAAAATTATTGCCAGAGAAAAACAACCAAGTTCAAGAGTGTGTGTAAAATTCAATTAAGTGTGAATTCTAAAGACCAAAATCCCATGGATACAGCTAAATTGGTAAGACCATCCAAAATGCCCACATGCAAAGCAAAAAGTGTCTCGATCTTAAGTACTTAAAGCTTTAATTCATTCAGACATACATTTACTCGTATAATAAGTTTAGGCCCTGGCCTTAGCCCAGATCTCAGCCGTAGCTAAGCGTGTAGCCCATGTTCTCCATGAGCGTCTCCTTTATCGCCGGCTGCAGGGCTCGCTGCATATAGGTGGTAAGCAATCCTCGCACGCCCATGGAGAACAGTTTTTCCAGCTCTTTGGACATGGCATTGCCCACAAGCTCTTCGTGAGTGCCACCAGCAGCACTTCCGGCACTGAAAATATCAGCAAAGGCACGAGCATCTGGCTGGACAAGCTGCTGCAGTTGCTCATCCTCAAAATGCAATACATCATCATTGAAATGTACCTCATCCGAGAAGTAGGTAGGCGGAACATTGCGACGCCGTCGGCGACGACGATTGCCCAATTGTCGCCGGCGGTAAAAGTTGTCCCCATTTACGTCAAAGAATTCGTTCGAATCACCTAATCCCTCGTTGCTGCCAAAGCTCAGACTCTGATCACGCTGAGGGTTATGCCCCAGGCGAATATCGTAGTCCGGCTTTTGGTACTTGCCGGCGGTGCCCAGGATTACATGTGGCTCCCCGAGTTCCACCTGAGGTGCCGTTCCTTCGCCGAAGCCAAATCGTCGCTTCGAGTTTTGGCGTAATCTGATGCCACTCGCTCCTTGGCAACCGTGCGCAAACACCGAGATAAACCCCGGCTCTGCAAAGTGCGAATCCGTGCGCACCGAGGCGGTGCCCAATCTGCGGGACTGCTCATACGATTGGGCCGTGGATGAAGTTGGTCCCAGTGGCACCGTACGGAACTCAATTCCTGCGTGCCTCATGCGCAATATCATGTTGCAACGACCGCCTGTAGGCTGCAGGATCACCTTGCCGCTAAGTGTCAAGTCCGGGAATATAAGCCGTGTGTCCAGCGTAGAGTTCTCCGTGCTGAACTTGCATTTGTCGATTTCCACCCAACGGGACGAGGACTTTGCCGGCGGCACGCGCACCTTGAGATCCTCAACCTCCACTCGAGATACCGCCAATTTATGTGGCTGTCTGTGCTGGTATTGCTGTTGCTGGTTTTGTTGCTGATGTGAGGAGAGCAGCTCCTCCAGTTCGAGAGCACTGCTGCCGACTCCACTGGCAGCGGTGTCTTCCACCGGATATGGACGTCCCTTCCGTCTGATGCGTTTGGCATAATAGCCACGTCCGTATCCTGTGCCGCCGCCCACATGGTAGAAATCATCCTCCGGCTCACTATGCTGCCCGTAGAAACTGTTGTACAACTGATACGGACTTTGCATCGGTTGCTCCCACATCGAACGGGATCGAGTTCGCGATGAGGAACCCTTGGTCTGAACACTGCGGCGTCGCATTTGCTCCAGTGCGTTCTCCAGACGATTCGAGCAGCGATGTGGCGTCTGATAAGGTTGACTTACAACCGCTAAAGAGAAATCATTGCAATTAGGCAATCAGCCAAAGATCACTTTATGCTTTGGACTCACCTTGCAGCAATGCGCTGAGCAAAATAAAACGCATCAGATTATTTGTTCGGTCTGAGACTGATCCTGATGCTGGCATGGCGTATAACTGACGCTGTTAGACGAACTCGAACGAAGCACCACCAGACTGGTTCACTGCTCAAATGAAAATGCGCTGCCAGCTACGACAACAACGCATGCGAGACCCGAGAAAAACTCGCTCGGTCGCGCTTCCATACACACAGCCGCAGCAGCAGCAGTAACACCCACAAGAAGTTCACGACGACAACGCAGACGCTGACGACGAAGTGAAAGTGTTTTCCACGACAAGCGCTAGGCAAGCCAACGCACACGAGCGTGGAAAAAAAGCAGCATCAGCAGCAGCAGCAGCTCACACAAAGCTAAAAAGAAAAGCATTGTCTTTTGTCGCTGCCGCTGCAAAGTAGATCAGAGTAAATTGCAAACGCAAAGCAAACACGACGTCAACGCCAGCCTCGTTGGCGTTTCGTAATGTTAACTAAAATGCGGGCGCGCATGCGTCGTAATACAGCAAAGCAACCCGCAACTGACTCCCCTCTACCCCCCCCCCCACCCCGCACATCGTTAAAAAAAAGTTCAGAGTTGATCAGTCAGTTTGTTTTGCTCAATTGCCTTGAAAATTAATTGACGGAACCATTACAACTAGCATATATTTTTATTGTAGTTTTGTTTTAAAAAACCAACCGCAAAAACAAAAGAGCAGCAAATACCGATAACGATAATTCTGTAGCTTACACTTGCCGCGTGTCAGGTGGCAACGCTTGGCTGGCTGGCTGCCTGCCGTTGACGGTTACGCTAAATGATGTTGATAATTTGATTTGACAATTTGTTCGCATGCACTTATTAAATTCATACCAAAAGCTGTCACCGCCATTGCAGCGGCATATTTTGCAATTTCTAAATTGCTAACAGCGCCAAATGGCGGAAACATTTTGTATACTTAAGTGTTGCAAAATGTGATGCCACATTTCAAGTTTAATGTACCAAATTTACATAACCCTTAAGTCTATTTACTGTGCAAATAGCCAGGAGAAAGCTGCACGCTGCATGTTCTGTGACTTCTAGCTGGTGCGAAACTTGCCGCTTTCTGCGTTTCCCCATCAAATTGAAGTCGTTGCAGCTTGGCCAAGCAAAAAAGCACACACGTGTATGACTATGTATACAAATATATATTTATATATATATATATATGTATATATGTATGTATGTAATTAGAGGTATTATATAGAGGTAACTATAGCGCAAATGATTCTCAAATGCGCCGAAGCGCAACGCTTGAACGTGTGCCAGTTTCTAGGTGTCAAGAGTCAATAAACACACTGCCAAACCGGGCGGAAGATGCAACTTGCAACTTGCAGCGGACACTTAAATTGACGGCGAAAACAAACAACATTAAATTGCCTGGCCCCCAAAAACAAAATGAACTAGCGGAAGCTAGCTGAAGATTATAAACTTTTTTGAATTAAAATTTTTAATTACTACCTTTGAGTGATTGCTTCTTTAGTAGTGCCAAAAAGCATTCAATAAGTATTATTATTGTATGTAATAAGTATTGTATTGTATGTCTAGTTTGGTATCTGGGAAACTAAATAAGTTTTTCAAATGACAACTTATGTTTCAACCGATTTAGTTGTTATTTTTGAAATTTTTGAGTGCAATATATTCCGATTCTCACCGAGAATCAAATGTGTAAGTCTATATACAAATTGTGTTTCGAAATCAAAGCTACAATCTTATAGAAAAGTAAAAGGTTGTCAACTAACACAATGACAAATCTTAAAATCCAGCAGCCAACATTTAACAAGATATTCTGTAAACCGACCCCGACCCCCGACGTGACCATATATTTGACCATATAATTTTTGGTGCCTAATATGCGTTTTTACACACACGACGACAAAATTAAAATGCCCTCTGCAAGAGGCTGGCAGATCAACGGTATTTCGGCCTGCTTCATTAGATCTGCGTGACCTGCAAGAAAGTGAAATGCTGGCCAGGTCATAATGAGCGAGGAGAGAGTGACAGGTGACACCGCCCATAAGCTCAACTCGGTTAGTTGACCTCAGTCCACGCAGCTCATTAAATGTAAAAGTGTCAATAAACCGCAGTCTCTATTGTCTTTGGCATACTTTGAAGTGTGTACAATATATAGGTATATGATATGCCCCACTCCCGTCTCAGTTCCCATCTAGCCTCATTACTTAATGGCAACTGTAACAATAGCCACAATTGACACCCGTGCATCACACACACGAAGCTAGAGTGGAGAGCTAGAAGCTGTTAAGCTAATTGCCACAACTTCTTCACACTTGAGTATGTCAATGTGACGGACACTTTGTTGCTATTCTATTTGTACGGGGATCTGTAACCGTAACCTTAACCGGCTGTGTGCCTGACCAACGCCACGGGTCGACCCAGCAGGTGACATTAAAGCCCGACGGAGCAACCCCAAAACAAATTACGAATTGCCAATTCATTTGCCAAAATCGAAGTAGACACCAAAAAAACCAACTCTTAACAATTTCCTGCTGCGCCTTGGTTCATTTCCTTTCTCGAAACAGGCCGACTACAGCGAGGCCAAGACACATCTTGAGCAGCTCCAGCAGACGCTGACGCACTTGGATCACCATCATCATCATCCCCATACGCATCCACATCCACATGCCCTTCATCACCACGGATTGTACCACACGGCGCCAAATACATCGACTATAACCACTGATTCGGTGGTTTCCTGTGTCACCTCAACATTGCCGGTTGTCGGCAAGGCCATATCCTCGTCCTCATCCTCCTCCAGCTGCGACAATTCGGAGACGGAGCGCAAGAAATGCCATACCCACAATCACAATCACAGTCACAGCCACAGTCACACCGAAATGGATGTGAGCCACACGCTTATGGAAGCCATCTGCACGCTGCCGCTGCCCACGCATGGCCAAAGGTCGCCGCCCTGCTGCCTGGCCATGGCCGGAAATTCCACGCCTCCCGCAGGAGTTCTGATGAATGGCTTGGCAACCAATGCGAACGGAGGAGCCACCGCCCTATGCAATGGTTAGTTAACTGAGCACCAAGTGTAAGAATTTATTAAACATTATTATTGTTCAAGCAGATCTCGTACGGGAATCATCGTGGTATGCGCATCACCACCATCACCATCACCACCATCAGCTGGCCGATGAGCTGGTCATGTACACAACGCCAGCGCCGACGGCGGCAGCCGCCATTGGCAAATTTGGACTGGACACATCCACGGAGGGTTACTTGAACGCAAGGTACAATGGTAAGCGTCCACGTCCGCCCGGATGCAGCTCCACCAGCAGTGCATCATCGTCTTGTTGTTTGTTTTTGCTATTTACACGCTTTGTTTATTAACTCCGATTATGAGTTTTCTAGAAAATTGGGAATGCGGCAGGAGGACGGGTTTTGGTGTGCTTGCCTTGCTTGTTTTTGCCACAAGGCTTTCAATTTTTTTTCCTTTTTTGTTTGTTTTGTTGTGCTTAACTTTTTGCTTTGCACACGAACTTTATTAAGGAAATATTGCTTAAGCTTGAGATATTCAATTATTCAAGCCTGAGACAGACATCATACAATATTCATGTATTTTTACATTTCAATTATATATTTTGTATACCCTGAATGAATTTTTGGTAAAGTATGTACCAGAAAGCAGAAGAAAGCATCTCCGATCCCATAAAGTATATATATTCCTGATCAGCATAAACAGCTGCGTCGATTATAAGAGCTGCAGACTCTAGGCTTGGAATGTAAAATCAAGTTTATTTGCTTTCTTTTACGAATATCGAACAAATAAATGTTAGTTAGGGTATCTTAAATTCGAGCTACTACAGAATTTATTACTTGTCTGGAATACTAATCTTTTACCTTAATGCTTAATCAGTTTAATCACATTATTATATATGATTTTCATAAGATTCTTGTGGCTTGTAGATAAATTTTGCTTAGTTTTGAACAACACTTAAATCATATTTAACCTGCAATTGATTTTGTGCACTGTTGCTTGACATGTGTAGTATTAGAATGAATGAATCTATCTAGGAGTACTTGCCATGTGCACGTGACAAGCTCGATTTGTGAGCTCAAAGATATCCCGGCGTGAGCCGTAATGCAAAATATTATCTAACAGAAGTCGAGTTGCCTAACTGTTACTGCTGGAAATCACATTAAAAGCGGTTTATTTTCTTGTGCCTCCCATTTGCCCACCTGCCCACCTGCCCGTCAATGCCGTTCTGGATCTGCAGTTAATGTCAAAGGCGTGCGCCATGAAAGAACATCAACTTTCTTCGACTTACCCGCTGTGACGCATCCGCATCCGCACCCACACCCACACCCGCACCCTCATCCGCATCCATATTGCTACAGGTATGTATGTTGTGGAAGTGGAATCTGGCAGCCACAGTATCTGCAAAGACTAGCCAACAGAATAAAGCCAAAACTGACGACGGCAAAGTTAAAGTCAATCAATTTTTCTTGTTTCTTTTCTTTTTTTTATGCATTTTCAATATTTATTTATTTTTGGAAATGCTGCCTCAAGGTTTCCACCATCGCCACCCGCGGGCATTTTGAAAAAGAGCGACGAAGGTAAGCAAATTAATAACTGTGAAACAGAAAAGAAATTATTAAAGGCATGCGTTCATCATTTATTTAAATTATGCGAGGCTAGAACGTGCTGCTCCGGGCAGTAGAAGGAGCTGAGGAGCTATCAGTTCAGCATGCCAATAACTCAATTTGTTTGCATGGAAAACTTGAGTTTTCTTTCGCATATTGCCTTTCCATACGCAAAATGCAAGAAATCGCGCACATAATTTACAATAACAGTATCCGCGGTGTTAGTAACCGCTAATCCAATTGGTGGCACGGACTTGGAATTCAATTTGAGAGCAACACAGAAATGTGATGCTCTTAGTTGGCCTCCGGCCGCGAATGGTGGGGGCAAAACTGTGCTGTGGGAGGGGTGTTGGGTTGGGGGTGGTTGCAGTCAAACAAGCAACTCAATCACAAGCCGCTGAGTGGTGGGAGTTGGGCGGCGTACTCGCGTCGTATTTGCAGGGTGAGGGTTGCACGGGGCACCACTGGGAAATACTTATTGTGCACTCCGCTTTTGGCAGCCAACAGGTTTTCATTCAGCGTTTGTTGTTATCGGCAATGATGTTCTTACTTGTCGACACTTTCTCATGGATTATGCAGAGGAATCTACTGAATTTTTAATGCGCCCAGCGTCGAGTCACGCTGCCGGCTGATGTGATTTTGAGCGAGTACCAAGGAGCGCCCAGGCGCAGGCGACCATCTAATGAAAAGGGCAATAAGTGGGAGGCGGGGCTGGGTTCGTTCTGTTGTTTGCCCTTAAATTGCAGCATATTGAGCATTTACAAAGTGTGTGTGGGAGTGGGCTGCTTAAATAATTAATTCGTGCTAAATACCTTGGCCATTTAGTGAAAGAACAACAAAGCTCTTCTAAAGCACCTTTGAATACCCTTTCATTACTATTTCGTTGGATGAAAAACAGAAAACGATTCTTCGAAAATCTTTATTTATTAATCATCTTTTATTAATTTTTCTTTATCACTCTTTATTTTTTAAATACAGCTTTAATTTACTTCAATAAATATTTTATTTAATATGTATTACTTGTATTTGAATAATGTTTGAAATTGTATTTTACATTCGAATTATGCTTTATTAATTATCCTTTATTTGATAGATACAGCGTTAATGTAACTGCTAATATAAATAATAATAATAACAAAAAGTTGAATATAGAAAGAATTGAGGATAGTTTGTTTAATTTTTAATAAATGTTCGATAAATGATTATGATTATTTTAATTTTATGCGAAATAGAACTCACATTGTGGTCCTAAATAAAATGTAAAGAATGTTGTCATGCAAATCTGAGAATCCATTACCTAAACAGTTCAAGAGGAATTACGTTTAATTTGCATAATGAAGCACATAATGAGGAATTACATTTATAATTAATTATCGAGAAGTGATTTTACATTTTTCATAAGGTAAAAATATTTCTGAAATGTAAAAATGCAAAACTTAAATTTTGATACAAAAAGCCAATCTGAAATTCAGAAAATTGTTACGCAACTCATGAATCTTCATTCTTTATTTTATTTTTAAGTGTTTTCAATGCTTTCTGCTGTTTTAATTCTTGCATTGCATTATTGATGACAACTGTGTAGTGTCCATTTTGTGTAGAGTATCAGCATACTGTATAATTAGCGCCCACTCTCAGCTCGTTGCTTAAGCGTGCATGAAAGCGGCTTTCATTTAGCTATTTCGACTCTGTGCCCATCTCTCATAGAAACGGCCGCTGCTGCCGCCGCCGCTGCGGCAGCTGCTGCATATTGCAACGATGTAACGGTTGGTCAGCACTTCCATCAGCACAACACCAAGATTGAGCATGCCGACTCCACCACAACGGCCGCTGCTGCGCAGCACCACCAGCAACAACAACAGCAGCAGCAGCAGCAACAACAGCAGCAGCATCAGCAACACCAGCAGCCGCAGCATCATCATGATGCACTGCATCCACATGCGCACAGCCATCAGCAGTCGCAGCACAGTGCACATCAGCAGTCACATGCCCAACTGACTCCGGTGCACGCTGCCTCCGCCTTCAAGTTTAGTCACACCGCCGTCATATCCAGCTCGGCTGTCTATGCCACGCCTCCGCACTACTCGACCCACCAGCAGCAGCCGCAGTCGCAGACACATGGCAGTGTCTACCGCGATATTTCACCCACCACTGGCACGGGCAGCGAGCCAGATCTGAAGTACGACAGTGGTCCCTATAATGCTACCATATCTTCCACCTATCCGCCGACATTGCGTCCCAGTGTGGTGGACTCAACCACTTCCAGCGATGCAGAGCTGCGCCTGGATCAGTTCTACGCCAGCAATGCCATCTCCACCAGCAGCAACGGACAGACAATCAGCCAGCGTCGTGGCTCACTTCAGCTGTGGCAGTTTCTTGTGGCACTCTTAGATGAGCCCGCCACCAGGTAAGTGCAGAAAAGTACTTGATCTATGCTTTCTTTTTAATTATATTCTCTTCTACTAGTTCCAGTTGCATTGCCTGGACAGGACGTGGCATGGAGTTTAAGCTCATCGAACCGGAGGAGGTAGCACGACGTTGGGGCATACAGAAGAACAGACCGGCTATGAATTATGACAAGCTGTCGCGTAGCTTGCGCTATTACTACGAGAAGGGAATCATGCAGAAGGTGAACGGGGAGCGCTATGTCTATCGCTTTGTCTGTGACCCGGACGCACTCTTCAACATGGCATATGGGCACCTAACCAGCAAGCAAGCCGATCAGCAGCATCAGTTGACCTTGTCGCTGGCCAAGTCATCGCCGGAGTCGCAATCGCAATCGCTTCGCGTGCAAAAATCGTCGGCAACGGACTACTATGACAGTGACTTGCATAAGTATCAGTAGGCGGAGTGTGGGAACCTCGCTCTGTGGGTGTAACCATCTCTCATGTACATTGTGTAATTTATTTCGGTGTGTCAAAGTGTGTGTGTGTGTGTGGGGCTGTTGCAAAATGAGTGTTGACTAGCGAGAAGTGCTATGAAGCTTCTATCGATGAATCGACGTCTATCGAAAAGCGATCACAGTTCCACAGCCGTTACGCAGCAACAACAAAGATTTGTATACTGCGGACCGGACTTAAAATATATATATTAAATTTTCTTGTATTTGGTTATTAGATGGCTACCGTTAGATGTCTAGCCCATCTTAGCGAGGCCTTATCAGCATCGTTTACACATAAATATAATTACATTCATATGTATACAAAAACAAAGTGTCCACCACTGAAATGTAATCGCGTTGAGGTTGAGTTGGCGTATTTAAATAAAGTATAAACCGTTTTCTGTTCGTTACACAAAGCTCTGCCGTATTTCCGTGTATGCATGTGGTTTTTTCTTTCACTCCACCTTCTTTTTCTTCTTAGGAACTGCTTTCTCCTCGGAACCGGAGCTACTGGTAGACTTATCATCGTCGCTGCTACTATCGCTTTCTATTTTTCGCTTTTCCGGTGTCTTCTTGGCCTGCTTGTCCACATAGCTTTTCACCTTGTCTGACTGCGGACTGTATGCCCAGTGTATCAGCTCCAAGTGCAGTTCACTGGGCGAACCTGTCTCCTCGTCAAACAGCTTGGCTCCCTCGCTCTTGATTTGCTCCAATAATTTGGCTATTTGACGATTGCGAACGATATCCCAACTCTTGCTGTCCTCCTCCTCTGGATACATGGTACGCAGGTGCTTGTAGTTGCCCTTGGCCTTGGCGCCGCCATACGCAGCGAGGAACTCAGCAGCCAGCTCCTGTTTTGGCTCAGGCAACTTAGCCACCAATGCATGTGGCAGATAGGCGCGATTGTCCTTGATGCGATTCTCCGTTTCGAATTTTTCGAGAAAGTCTTCAAGTAGCTGTACACCCTCCTTGATGGCTTTAATCTTGTCCTCGCTCTTGGTGCCGGAGAGCACTCGCTTCGAGCTGCCAATAAGACCCTTAATCGCGAGTCTTTGGTAATCCGGATCACGTTCCTCCAAAATGCTACAAATGATATAGATAGTCAATATATTAATTTAAAGAATAAATAGCATATGGGCTATATGCATATATATTATACGTTTCGAAATATAAATATTTGTATAGACAAAATACGGAATGTATTCTGCATGTGTCTCATTTGTTCGCGTTGCGTGTTCACACACAGAAATAGAGAGAGATAGAGAGAAAGAGAGAGAGAGTGAACAACAGTGTTAAAGAGAGGGAGAACGAGAGAGAGAGAGCGTGACCAACAGAGCGGAGAGCTCTATCAAATTATGAGACTTATAAGACGAAAGTGCGAGCGCTCATATTGAACACTAAAACTGTGACATGACATCATAGCCAAAGTGCTGAATGATGACGATGACCTTCAGCCTTCAGCCAAAAGCTGTTTCGAACCATTCGTATTCACAGAGTCATTTTAGCTCTTACCTCAGCGTTGTCTCCGCTGCTGCCTTGTCCTTAAAGCCCAGACCGGGCACTGTCTCCACCTTATCATCGCCATCAGTCTTTGTATTCTTGCTGGACGCACCGCCACCATTCTCCTCTAGCCACTCCTCGAACACACCGATAGCATCGTTAATGTTCTTCAGCTTCTCGGCTGCCTTTGTCACTGTGAGGTTAAGAAAACGCTTTTTTCTAAAATCTATAGAAATTATAATTTGTGCAACTTACTGGTGAGCACGCGTTTGGCACGTCCCAAAAGACCACGGACGGTCAGTTTGCGATACTGCATATCATGACTTTCCAGCAGCTTGAGCGTCTCCAACGCCTTCTCCATGTCCTTGAAGCCAAATTTCGATTCGCCCTCAGACATAATTGCTTCTCAAAAAATATTAATACGTATATAGAGAACGACAAAACCAAAACGAATCGACTGCAATCAAGCAACGACAAACTGCGACTGACTGCTGCTTTTTTCGTTTTCAGAAGCGTTCAGGCAAAAGAAGCATTTGACAAATATGGCACACAACACGCTGAAAGAGAACCTGAGAGCGTCGCTGAGATACGCTGAGCAGTTCCTGGGCCAGTCAATTAGATAAGCGTCGCCAAAATAACCAAGTGACTTTATCAGTGTTCAATATAGAGAAACCGGTTTGTTTTCGTACTGCCGTAGCAAAACAAAAGCGAAAAGAGACCCCGCAATGACGTCATGGCTAAACAGATAGCATTAACTTGAACACACACACGCACACACATCACACACATTCGTCGGAATGTTTCAAATAAATGCTAAGAACAAATTTCAGTTTGATATGGGTATTTTAAGAAAATAGGAGCAGCTCGTAGGAAAATGGGGTCGTTGACTCTATATGTAGTTTCTGTATGCAATCTATCGCCGTAGCAACGGGATTGCCTGCTTATCTACGGAAATAAATAATTATGTTCACCCTCAACCAGACTGTTCGATGCCCTTCAATAAGGTCTATTAAGCCTTCAATCATTCATTCAAAATAATAACACATTGGATATTTGTCTCATACACATATTTCTTACGTTGTATTCTTATGTCTACGTCTGGTCGTAGCTGTACAAAAAATTATAAAGAAAAAAAAATTAAATTCACTTCTGTAACATTTTGCGGCACGTTTGTTTTAGTCAGTTTCACTAATGGATAAATTTTTTGCTTTAAATTCGTTGAGCTCGATTATTCATTACTGATTTTTATGACGACAAATTCAATTCTATATTCTTATAAATATGCTTAGCCTAACCCTTCAGTGGTATGATATAATAAATTTCAAACTTTAGATTAGGACAAATAAAGACAAGCTAATTCGATGTAGTCTGTCTGTCCACTCTTGTTTCTCAGTATGCATCTGTTCGTCGGTATCGGCCGAATCATATTACTATAACATAGAACTGCTATTGGAACGACCGGTCGAAAATTAATTTTTTTGGAGTCAGTTATGCATAATAAACATTAGGCTAGCATCGGAATAACACTTATCGTACAAGATTTGTGAAGCTTCAATACTAGCGATTCCGTAGAACTTCTCTCTAAAAAAGAAAACTCACTTAGTAAATGGCTACAATTTGTTTAAATATTTGGCTCTTACATTTCATATCCAGTCTGGTGCTCTTCTCGAGGATATCCCATTCCATCAATTCGATCCGTAGTTTGCCCTCCTGAATCGTATGCTCCATCTTAAGTTTCTCGATGACCATTTCCAGGTCATGTTTCTCCTGTGCTCGCTGGTTTTCGGCTTTATAAAATTCCTGCTGTAGCAGCACCAACTTTATCTTCTCCTCGTGTTCGCTGCGCAGAGTTCTTGAATTCAAAATGGACAACTCGGAATTGGGGTGCGACTGGGCTTTTTTGTGTGCCATCGTACCGTGAACCTATAATTTAAAAAATGTCACCGAGCCCCTGAGCCTGAGCATATAACTATCTGCACTTACATTGTGCTCATCCGACGAACTCTCTAACATATCACCTTCTCGCACTCTCTCTCTCTTACAGTTATTGCCCTTCCTGCAAATTCTGAACGTCTGCTTCTCGTCAATTTCTATGTGGGATCTCCGTTTCATATTTATGAATTTACCCTTAAGCGAATTCGAATCGCGTCGTACTCCAGTCCTCGTGTAAAAAGTGCGCGCCATTTCTTCCCAGGCCCGCGCTTTCTGTTTCCAGGCGACTGCGCTAGAATTCTTGTCTTCGAGGATACTTCGCCTCTCCCCGAGGAGCTCCACGAGCACTTGTTCCTCCACCGCCGAAAATGATTTGCCCCGCATATTCCAATTGTTATCCGCAAACAATAAACAAATCCAAACACACTGCAATCGTAACAACAATAAACAGCGTGGCCACCTTTTGCAACTCAATTAATGGAACTGCCAACTTGTCGTTATAGGAGTGCGAAAATTTGAAACGGATTTAAAATGCTTTCTGTGATTGCAAAATGTTTATTCTGGTCAATTTAATATGTTATTTGTAATATAATAAGCAAGGCAATATTATGTTTGTCTGCAAACTATTAAGATAAGAGAGAATTGGGGCTAACGAGGATTAAATGCCCTTTTATTTATATTATTTCAGCTTACAACTCATGTAGATTTTGGTCTGATTTTTCCAATAAACTTGTGTATATTAAACCCCTCTTCAAAAAGTTAACGTCCGATTGAAGAGGATGAGATGTTTATTCATATTAATGTGTTGTTGTTACATATCGTCCGTCATATTGCAATATGCAATACATTCTTATTTGACCTTTATGCTGACAACGGTTTGGATTTGAACTTAAAATTAATGTTAATTGCAGCTGCGCTCTATTTCCAGCGCATCGTCCAACATGAAGTTGCGCAAATGGCACAGCGCCTGCACCACGTTCTCCTGATCCCGAAGATTGGGTCCCAGCCAGTGCTCGGGCAGCAGTGTCCTGCCCACCTGCGAGGGATTCAGGTGGGTAAGCTGCCGACGCCAATTGTTGTTGCTCGCACTGACGTTCAAATGGCTGCCCGTTTGCAGACTCTCAATGTACCTGATGTAGACCTCGGAGTGGATGACACGATTGGCACGTGGCGGCACAGTAACAAACATCGGTTCCTGCTGCAACCCGGGGACAATGTTCGCCAACTGTTGTTGTTGTGCCTGCTGCTGCTGCTGAAGCTGCAATTGTTGCTGTTGCTGCTGCTGACCCGCATCTGAGATGAGCGGTGCTCGTGGTGAGACGGCATTGCTGGATGGATGAATGGATAAAGCGCTGGAGGCCAGCTGTGGCAGCAGTTTCTGCTTGCGCGGCACGAAGTTTTTGCTGCGTTCGGTGAGTGCCAGCGGCTTGCCGCACTTGCTCAGATGCACCTCGCGCACATGCTTTATGAGGCGCAGTACATTGGGAAACGCCTGGACGGACTTGCGGATGCGCGGACAGGCGCGCCACAGACACACGTACTCCATCTCGACGCCCGCCTGCGGATGGCGCTGTATGTGACCGGTGGCATCCGCCAGGCAATGCTCCGTGCAGTCGGCCATCTCCTCGAACTGAAAGTCGCACTTGTCCCACAGACACTCGAAGGTGAGTGGTGGACCCGTCTCCTGGCTGTTTGCGTTTTGCGGCAGCGGACTGCCGCAATTTTGGCTTTCGTCGTTTTCACGACGCTGAGCGGCCGCCTCCTCGTTGAGCTTGTTGGCGCGATCCTCCCAGCTTTGCTTAACGCTCGCCGGCAGACTCTTCCACTCGTTGCCCACCAGGCGTGAGATATCGCCGAACGATGCATCCGGATTGCTTTGACTTATGCCTGTCGAAAGATCTGCATTAGTGAATCTGACTGGGATCTCAATAAAGGATCATCATGAACTTACCCTTGCGCACATCGCTGGAGTAGAGTATGTAGCCTGTGAGGCTCTTCTTGGTCGTCTTGGTCTTGGCCTTGGAGGTGAGCGGCGTCGAATTGACAGACGGCGCTGGCGAGGATATGGCGACGATATCCGAGCTAAGCGATGGCGTATCCCCATCCATCGAATCCTCGAGCATGGCTAGTTCATTCGTTTCGCTCCTCACATCCTTGGCCGGTTTGATGGGCGTCTTGAAGTAGAAGATTTCATCCTCGGTGACAGCGGCGCTATGTTGGAATTTGCGCAGATTGCCAACGACGAGATTGCGCAAAGCCTTCTTCAGTTCATCGTAGACGGACTCGCATATGTACACATCACTCTCGGCGATTTCTGTCGGCCGGGAACTGATGAACTCGGCGTATTCCAGCACGGCGCAACGGCCCACAATGCCGATGACCGGACTAATGTCCTCGACGGTGCTAAGAAGCAGCTCTTGGCGATAGAATTGCTTGCCCAATGCTGGCGTTGTCTCGCTGGGCGGTAGCAACCAGGGTCCCTTGAAATAGGATTTACCATTTAGTTCCCAGATTTGCTGGACTTGGGCAACAGACTGTTTGCCCGTCTGGGTGGCCACGTACACGAAATCTCCCGTTTTGATGACGCCGCTGCAAATGGTGTTGTACTGTTGATAGTACACGCTGGCGTCCTCGGCATTTGGTGGCGCATCGCAGGTCACATTGGGTTTCTCCTTTTCGACGAGCGCCTCCTGTAGCTTGAGCTCCTCCAGTTCACCCTTGTGCTTCTCGATGCGCTCCTTGAACACGGACATCACACGCTTCAGTTCCAGCGGCTTCTCGCGCGCCACAAATCTCACCGAGCCCTCGCGTGATGTTGGCCAATTTTTTAGTTTCTTAAAGCAACGTCCTTGCAGATTGTAGCGAGATTCGCAGACAAAGACATCCTTTTCGGGCAGCCCGTCCGGCCGGAGCTTGATGTAGTCCCGGATGTGCATTACATAGCACATGCCGAGCACCTTGTCCATGGAAATCGTTTGCGAGATGCTGCTCTTAAACACCTCCTTCTCGAGGAACTTGCGCGTCGTTACGTGGTAAGTCTCGTGCGGACGCAGAAAGATCGAGGCCTGCATCAGCTTCTCGTTGCTCGGCGTCGTCCACAGTCGTTCGATGCAGACAATGCTGGGAATCTTATTCTCCGGCATTTGCACGTAGACATAGTCCCCGGGTGAATACACTTGCTGATTTATAGTCATGCTTTCGCCTTTGGCGCCAGCGTTGAACTCATCCTTGTCCTGCTCCTGGTCCTGCTCCTCTTGCGCCACCTTCTGCAGCCGCATAACCTCCACGTCGGCCAGCAGCTGATCCAGCGTGAAGCTGAGCGCCGGCGAGCTCAAAGTGTCCTTGCAGAGCTCATCGCGCTTGCGTATGAAATACGTTTGCAGCTCGATGGAGTCCTGAAAGATGTCCGAATCGGTACGGGACAACTTGCGTGCTCGCTCCATGCAGGCAAAGATGTCCTCCTGGTAGACATCCAGACGCTTGTAGGCGCCCTTATCCAGACGCCGCTTGACCAAATCCAGCGAAATACCCCGCACCTTGGCACCCACACCGACAACCACACCCAACTCATCGTACTCGGGCAGCTCGGCGAGGGAGTCGGAGTAGCAGCGGCCCTCCTCATCCTGATGATTGTACACCGAGGTGAACAGCGTCAAAAACAGCTCCTGCACAGCCAAAGGCACATCCGGCAACGCATCTCGTTCGGTGCGCAACTGTTGCTTTACCTGCAACGTCAATTGTTGCAGCACCAAAGCATCCTTGTAGATCTGTGAATCGGGCTCGTTATACTTGCAGGCGTTCTCAAGCATCAGCAGCAGATCAGCGGCGAGCTCGTCAACGCTGTCGTAGGTGGCCTGCTTGAGCTTCTGCGCAATGCGTTCCATATCCATCGGTTCCTTGATGATGTCATAATACTCGGGGTAATCACTCTTCGACGGCAACTTGGTGAAGATCAGCGACAACTGGCGCTTTCCCTTCGGCTCCTGAAAGTCGCGCAGCGTCTCATAGAACTGCCACAGACGTTCCCTGTCCGCCAGCAGAGCCGCTTTTGGCTTGCGTCCCAGCTTGTTGTATTTTTGTAGTGGTCTCTTCACCTCCACCAGCCCGGGAAACTCTTTGAGCTTCTCGGTCAGGGCACGCTCGAGAGTATTGGCATCCTCATAGATGTTGGAGCCCTCTTCGTTGTACTGACGACAATTGGAGAACATCAGACGATAGTCGGCGACGACATCCTCGACGGTGGCATACCGATCGCTGCGTATATTGTGCTCAATGGTGTTCATATCGATGGGATTCTGGATGATGTCATAGTAGTCGGGATACACTTTGCGCGGCGGCTTCTCCATGAACATCTCGATGGGTCGACGATTGCCCACCGCATAGTCAACCAGATATTTCTGTATGCTGAGTATCTTCTTCTTGATGGTTGCATTGATCGCAATCCGATTCGATTTTGGCGAATTGGAGGACACATTGGACACGTGCGTCGTGCTCGAATTCGAGTTGGAATTGATGCGTGGCCGTCCCGGTTTGCGTCGCTCATGATGGACGCTTGTGATGAATGTTTCATCTATGTCGTCCTCGTCCAGGTCGCTGGTTTCCTCAAGGGACTCCTCCACCAGTTTGGCATTCATCAGTTTCAGCATTTTCAGCGCATCCTTGTGTGTGCGATGCGTCGCCGGAAATGCCTTTTTGGCATTGTCCAGCATCAAATAGAGATCGCCGGTGAGATCGCTTATATTGGCATAGTCGCCCTTCTTCAACCTCGTATTGATTTGGCTCATCGAAATGGGACGCTTGATAAGCTCAAAGTATTCGGGATGAAAGCGACGCACCGGCAGCTTCCACAGTGAGTTGCCAAGCGGTGGACCAGTGACTCCCGGATGCTCTGAGGTGCCAGGAGCATTGTACAAATGATCGAATAGCGCCCACATGGGTCCCTCGCCCTTCTTGCTCGTCTCCTCATCATCCGAGCTGTCCACCTCCTCCTTAAGCGCTAAAATGTATACATTATATGAGATTAAAGTTTTTTTTCTCCCCGAGCTCAACCCACCTGCTATGGACGCGCTGGACAGATTCTTGAGGCGCCGCGCCGGTTTGCCCTTGCCGGTCTCCAGTTCGATGCGTCGTAGTGTGAAGACGCGCTTCAACGCCTTGGCATCCTTGTAGATCTGCGAGCCGGGCTCATTGAATAGGCAGGCATTCTTCGTCATCTGCAGTAGATCCCGTTCCATTTCCGCCAGCGACGAGTAGGCGTTCATTTGTATCTTGGTCGCAATCAGACGCAAGTCAATCGGATGCTCGATGACATCATAGTAGTCGGGATAGATCTTCTTTGAGGGCAGCAGTTGGAACATACGATGCATTGACCGCTCTCCAATTGGATCCGTGGCCGTCA
This sequence comes from Drosophila cognata, assembly GCA_035041535.1. Lineage (NCBI taxonomy): Eukaryota > Metazoa > Arthropoda > Insecta > Diptera > Drosophilidae > Drosophila > Drosophila cognata. The sequence goes on from JAWNLC010000638.1 coordinate 727,286, forward strand.
TAATGGATGCAAAGAGCTCCTCATACTGCGAACAATCATCGTCGAGGTCACCGCCGCCCGGCTCAGCGCTGCTCGTCAGCCGACGTGGATTGCGCGGCACACGCTTGGCACGTGGCTCCTCCTCGGCGAATCCATTTGCCTCCATAATGCGTTGACGCTGCGTCTGGATGTGCTGCCACAGGGCAATGGCGTCCTGAAACTCCGTCGAGTCCGACTTGTAGAACGCTTTGGCATTGCTTACCAACAGCTCCAGGTCGTTCATCATGTCGTACAGATCGTCGTAGGAGTCTGTCTTCAGCTTCTGCTGCACCTTAAGCAAATCGATGGGATTCACCACCACGTCATAGTAGGACGGCTCTTGGCGGCGCTTGGGCGCCCGTATAAATGTATCGCATAGCATCGAGCCATCCTCCTTCTTGATGTTGCGAATGGAGTCGTACAGCTGTTGGCACATCTCCGTCGGATCCAAGCGCCGCTTTTTTCGCGCCGATTGTGTTTGCTGCACCGGCGACTGCTCGGGCGTGGAGTCATCTAACAGCAGTGGATCCTCGTCTTGGCGGCTCGATATGGAGCTGGCGCGACGTTTGCGACTTAGCATATTTTCTGGTAATTTGTGCAAAGATTTATAAATAAAATTCTAATTTTACAACGACGCCACCATAAAAAATAGAGATGCACAAGTTATTTAGAAGTGGAAACCATTTTCCTTTCACGCGATATATCGATAACAAAATGTGCTGCGAACATGCCGGCATAGTTGGGAAAAGTAGACGGTCACTCTAATTACAGTTGCTATGGCGACTTTTCAGTCACCAGTAACAGTAAAAATAACCACGTATAAATGTCAACATTTAGATATTTAATTGATATACATATATCCTATATTTATTTAACAATACTAATTTTATTATAACATCACATTGATTTAATTGTTTACAACGGTCTGCAGCTTGACTTTGCTCGAGTGTTGAGCCATCAAAAATAGCGCCGTCAAGCTGTAAATAAAAGAAACTTGAGATCAGTTCTGAATCACAGAAAGCGATATAAGAGAAGCTGTTTTTTTAATACCCTGAACCCATTGGAAATGGGTAAAAAGAGTATAATGGTTTTGTGCAAATGTATGTAAGCGCATAAGAGATGACATGATAATCGACGCGAGTATCAATATGTTTTTGTGTGTATTCTGCAGATCCCCATTATCTACAATTGCGAGTACATTTATTGTGAATAAGTATATGAGCTCGCTTAGTTTTTTTTTACTCTGCAGTCACCGTGCCTACCATAAGAATGCACTTGAAGACCTGCTTACATTTGAGCGCATAACTTTTAAAAGGGAAGTTTGCGAACAAAACTGTAATATATATAGCAGCTGGGTTCAGGGTATATCGTAGCTTACACGACACAGCACTCTTACTTGATATACCCTGAACACGTTGAAAATGGGTAAATGGGAGAAGGAAGCATCTCCGACCCCATGAAGTATAATTGCGATTAGGGGATTAAATGATACACTGTCTCACATAGAGCGTAGGTAAAAAAGACTTCATATGGTGGTATTTCTTTTAAAGTGTTCAGAGATCTACGATAGGTCTCACCTGTACGTGATCTTTGACCGTTTCCAACCTTGAATGCAGTTCTCATGGTTTTTGAAAATTTGGCTACTTTTGACAAAGTTATGGCCCTCTAAAGTTTTAAATGGTCCCAAAATGCACTTTTTGGAGGGTAGTTAAAATGAATTCCGAGTTTCAATATCGTTTTCAACTTTGGATGCAGTTCTTATATGGAGGTCAAAACATGTTAAGTCAGTTTTGAGTCAGTTTATATTTACCACAATGGGATCTCTATTAGTACTGAAAGTAAATTAACTTTGTAAAATTTCTTTGATTAGGTTGCTTGCTTGCATATATTTATATAATGAAATATTATTTTTTAAAGTCCTAAACCTTAGTAAAAATTAACATAATTAATATATAATTAAATCATGTGATTTGCTTCAGTACCAGTGCCATAAAAGAGAGCACTGCACACCTTTTTACATTTGGGTGTGCAAAACATTTTAAAAGAATATTTGGAAATAAAACTATAATATATTTAACAGCTGGGTTGAGGATATATCGTAGTCGAGCTCACTCGACTACAACATTCTTACTTGTTTTAGTTTATTTTTAACGACTTTTATTTATATATTTTTATCACATAACTTTTAGATGCATTTATATTTTATATGTATGTTTTGTGTTGTTATTGTTTTTTTTTATAATGCAAAAGAAATGATGAAAAGCGCATTGGAGAATACGCCATTTTAAGGAACATTGTTGAAATACAAATGTTTAAAAATATGTATATATATATATGATAAAATAAATTATTTGTGTATGGTAAATGTAATGACAATGGGACACAAGATGTAAAGTAAAAAAAAAAATACGTAAATGTTGTATAAATATGTATGTATGAATTGTTGAAGATCGACATTAACACATCGACTTTGACTATAGACTCAGACTAATATATTTTCAAAAACACCTACATTTACAACTATGCTTATATTGTATACAAAATAAATTTGATAGACGTTTGTCCATCTACATTTATGTGGGATTCTAATATGAGCATTATCAAACTACAACAATTAAGCAGCACAACAATAACAGCGCTACATTTTACTAGCAATATCAGTTCTTTATAAAATGTATTTTGTTTCGTTTTATTTTTCCACATCATATCATATTGGAAGCTGAACCTCCTTCCTCAACAGTCCATCTGGCTTGGTGCCTGGCGACTAGCGGTGGTGGTATTGCGACTACTCTTACGGCTAAGATCGTAGTACTTGGCATAGAAACTAGCTAGACTCTTAAGGGGCGACTCGACAAAACGGCTCAGCAGCTGGTCTGCGCAACGCTGACCTTGTAGTGTGTGCAGGAATTTGTCGCGACGCCGTCTTAAATATCAGTTGATGAAGCTCATGTAGTTAGTAAAGAGTACATAGTTCTCAACTAAACGTGCGCGCAGCTCGCGCCGCACCGTCGCCGTAAACTTATTGGCCAGGCACAGAGACGTCGTTGTGCCAAAAATGAGATTATACAGCAGCACAATCTGAAAATTGCCGAGCCACTCGATGGCGCCAAAATCACCCAGCAGATCAAAGTTGGTAATGCCTATAAAGGGGTACAACATCAAAAACAATTAGAAAAGAACACTCGATATTTGAATCAATTGACGCACCTATAATCCTGCTTAGCAGTGGCAAAGCGGAGGACAAGATCAGCATGAAAGCACAGTTTAACATCAGTTGTGGCAGCGAAGTTTGGCGCCGCTTCGGACGCACATGGCTCATGAACGGCATGCTGTAGAAACCCACAACGGATGTTGCGCCCAGATAGAAGATAAGGCACACCTCCAAGCCTGCGCCAACAGGTCCCAGCTTCGAAAGCGATGAAATGCCCAAAGTAAATTGCTAAGAATAAAAATTGTTAAGATCACGTGCGAAAACAGTTTGAATAGTTGACTTACCCTTGTGCTCAGCGGCAGCGCCTTGATGCCAATGAGCAGCTCCAGCGTGTTCTGCACGACAAGCAGCGTGGTGACGGCTGTGCAGAAGAGCAACAGCAGCATGGCGAGCGGATAGACAAAGGTGCGCTGAAAGGTGCTTGATTTGCGCAGCTTATCCAGCTCCTTGCGCTCCCTGTGCAATTCTCTCAGTCTTTCATTGAGCATCTGCTGCTGTTCGTCCACACTGCCGGCGGCAAGCGTTTTGCGCTGATACAAATGCGCCAGCGAATGTTGCAGCAACGGCTGTGGCAGATAGCTGTGTGCGATGCCATTGCCATTGATCATGCGATTGGTGGCGTTGGTGGCATCCGAGATGCTCACATTGTGCAGTTCAATGTGGGCCAATTTGCGCTTAACGCTCGCCTCCTCCATGTAGAAGGCGCTGAACTCCTCGTTGACGTCTCGCAGGAGCAGGGGCCGCACCAGCACCTGGTTGACAACACCAAACAATCGAACGAAACCAACTGGCGTACAAACTGTGAGAAAAACAAAGTAAACAGGGTTAGTTCGTTTCCAAGGTTTCTCTATCGAAAATAAACAAAATAAAATTACAGCCGGGAAACGCTTGGTGGAATCGGTTAGGCAAATACTCTAATAAATAACAGCTTCAACATGGAAAAGGGATCTCTGGACGATTATAGCGAATTTGAAGCGACATTGCAAAAGATTGACGACATTCTAAAAGGTAATCCCGAAGCCGATGCTGCTGGGGAGCCCAAAGCTAAAACCGCTGAGGATTTCGAACATCTTGATGTGGACAAGGTGCGCCTAAGAGTGCGTGAGAATCGCACTGTAATCAATAAGCGGGAGCCACAGAGCGAGATGCCAGGCACCCAGGATCAGCAGGGCTTCATGAAAGCCATCGAACAGGATGCCAATGAACGGTACCAAGCGCGTGCCAAACGTGAATACGAGGCGGAGCTGGAACGCAGGTTAGCATTAGCATTGATGCCTATTATCCTTATTAAATGATGCATCCGCAGCAAAGGCAACGAAGCCTTTCGCAAGGCCAACTTTGAGAAGGCTATCTTACACTATGGCAAGTCAATTGAGCGCGATAAGAATAACGCCATCACCTACAACAATCGCGCTTTGTGCTACATCAGGTGGGTGAGCCCCCAAAGCAATCTTAATTGATAAGTTATCAACAATATTGTTTAATCTGTTTTGCAGGCTGCGCAACTACAAACGTGCCGTGGAAGATTGCCAGTATGTGCTGGACAAGGTGCAGGAAACAAATCTGCGCGCCTGGCTGTATAAGGCCACTGCCTTTAAGCGCTTGAACGATGAGGAACGCTTCGAGGAGAGTGTGGCCAAGGCTCGTGAGCATAATCCAAAACAGCTGGCGTATATAGAAAAGTATATCGGCCAGATTGAAGAGGAAACTTAAAAAGCCACATATATATGTATATATAAATATTATTTTACATTGTATTGTATTTTACTTACTCAGCATTAGCATTACGCCCAGAAATGAGACACATGAATAAAGGAACGGCAGGTGAACACTGCCCAAATCTGTGAAGCGTAAACAGCCGGAAATTAGTAACGCAATTTGATATATATCTATATACATTGTTGTATTGCACGGGAACGGTTCTGGGTGCAGTCCCTTCCTGTCGTTCGACTGGGTGGAGAACTGCATCCGTTTCAATTTAACATACTCACTTAGAAACCAAAAGAATTGAAACTTTTCAATGCCAAACATCGCGCTAAGCACTGCAGTTAAAACCAGAACAATAATGGCCATCAATATAAATACTGTAAAGGTTTCATAGATGCGCGCCAGAATGCCCTTCTTGTGGCCGACAAAACCCGTCGATTCCGAGAAGAGATAGACAAATGGCAGAAAGATGAACAGCGACAGATTGGAGAAGAGGAAAACGTGATTCCACAGCCCTGCAATGGATAGAAAGGCAGACAAATGTTATTAATTGGATTTAGGCTGGTTCGATAATTGAGTTTTCCGCACTTGCCTTGTATGAGTGAACTGTTCAGCCACTTAACGTAATAGCTATTTGGATACAGCAGCAGCACCTCGTTGCTCGCTATAGACACAGGGAGCAGCATGGCAGCGCCCTCGGCCACAGCCAATGTGAACGTGCAGAGCCAATAGCTGGAAAAAAAGAAAAAGAGTCAAGCATTGATCATTCATTGCACGTTAATTACATTGTAATTAGCGTGACGGGTTATTCAACTGTGCATCAAGTAAAACAACAACTGCAGCAAGTTACCTTATGCGATAGACGAGCACCTCGTCCTCGTCATTTGAGTAGAGATCGTCGCGATCACGACGACGGAAACGCGACACGACCACATACGAGCTGAAGTACAACAATATGATCAGCAGCAGAAAGATCTGCAAAAGAAGAAAGACAGAAATGATTTATTATTATATTATGTCTTCGATTTATAATTTCATAAAGGCAGCATACAAATCGCCGCAAAATTTCTACACCCATATATTTTCGTTTTGAATATTTATTTCTTGTCGATTTGTGTTTATTTTTAACCGCTTTCTAGTTGTTTTTTTAATATCATAATGAAATAAATGCCGGCTCATGCCAAGCTACTCAAAGCAATCTACTTGATAATACAAACAAATTGCACTGAGTAATTGGTGTTTGTAAGTCGATCTAATCTGCTTGAAATTAAATGGAATTATAAACATATATAGTGTATGTGTGAGTGTGTGATTAGACCCTTGGATACACACTTATTTTACATAATTATCGGCATAAACGAACAGTGAGTCAGTAAAAAAAAAACACTTAAATTTGTGTGCAAAGGTCAAACGTTATTTACGTTATTTGATACGATAGATAACAGCAGCTGACGAAACAACTGCGACCAATGCACTGATAAGCAATTAATTGATTGTACACCTGATAGTCAATTAAATGTCAGCTTTCTCAATGTGAACTGAGAATGTGTGGGTAACTATTGATTGACACTAATAACTACTCTTATTATTATTAGCTCATCTATAATGAAAGTTATGTCTTTTTTTTTTATTGATTTTTTATCTTTTACAGTCTAAACATAAACCGCAGACATGACGCAATTCTTTGGAACATGATTGATTAAGAGTATAAATATTTTAAAGCATAAACTCAATAGCCACGTCCGAAGCGTATTGATTACAGAACGAAAGAGGGACCAGAAGAGAATTTTAGCTAGAAACTGCAAAGTTTGAGGGATATTATGTGCAGTTTAACACTTGTTTATTTAATGTTTCCATGCCGAATATGTTATAATAATATTTAGGTTTTCAAAAATGTATATTTTTGTACTCGGAAGGAAAAGTTTAAATCATATTTTTCGGAAACAAACAATAGCCTACGCAAATAAACTTGAAATCGTATATGGCTAAGATATTATTAATACTTTGTGGGCTTGCACGTTTATCAACAGTAATGCGAACTGGGCGATTCCATCTAAAAAAAACTCGTGATATTATGAAATTCCCAGTACACGCTTTTTAAACACAAAGAATATATCAAAACAAACAGCTGCCGTAGAAAAAATAGCACCAAATTGGGAAACTCTATTTTAGAGGATCTTTTTTTAATAAGCCAATTATTTAAAGTATGCTTTTGACTGTTTCCAGGGGAAGTAGTAAAGAAAAAAACTTAATGAAAATGAAAAATCTGAACTTTACATTAATAACATAAGGGGTATATGCCATAAAATATAGAATTGAGCACTGCAACTCAACTATTTGTGACAAAACTCATGAAGAAGCTTGTGAAAGCTGTTACGAAAAAGTTTTTTCCCTTTGGAAGACCACCACTAAAGATATTTTACAAAATACATAAAGCTACATTACAGTTCCCAATATTTCAACGTAATTATCTTGATTCATGACAATTTTTTCAAATTTGACAAACATTAAAGTTCACAAAAGTAAGACGGAATTAATAGTTTCAGTTCTGGATTAGTAGTGGTGCTATTTGTTTAGCAGTCACTGTGCGATTGACGCGAAAAATCTATTTAAATCATCGCTAGATGCCTATTGAAAATGATTAAAATATAAATATAAACACATATGAATATATATACATAGATAACAAAAAGTGCAGAAAAAAACAATCAGCATAAATAAGTATTCGGTGTACTGACGACAATTGGAGAACATCAGACGATAGTCGGCGACGACATCCTCGACGGTGGCATATCGATCGCTGCGTATATTGTGCTCAATGGTGTTCATATCGATGGGATTCTGGATGATGTCATAGTAGTCGGGATACACTTTGCGCGGCGGCTTCTCCATGAACATCTCGATGGGTCGACGATTGCCCACCGCATAGTCAACCAGATATTTCTGTATGCTGAGTATCTTCTTCTTGATGGTTGCATTGATCGCAATCCGATTCGATTTTGGCGAATTGGAGGACACATTGGACACGTGCGTCGTGCTCGAATTCGAGTTGGAATTGATGCGTGGCCGTCCCGGTTTGCGTCGCTCATGATGGACGCTTGTGATGAATGTTTCATCTATGTCGTCCTCGTCCAGGTCGCTGGTTTCCTCAAGGGACTCCTCCACCAGTTTGGCATTCATCAGTTTCAGCATTTTCAGCGCATCCTTGTGTGTGCGATGCGTCGCCGGAAATGCCTTTTTGGCATTGTCCAGCATCAAATAGAGATCGCCGGTGAGATCGCTTATATTGGCATAGTCGCCCTTCTTCAACCTCGTATTGATTTGGCTCATCGAAATGGGACGCTTGATAAGCTCAAAGTATTCGGGATGAAAGCGACGCACCGGCAGCTTCCACAGTGAGTTGCCAAGCGGTGGACCAGTGACTCCCGGATGCTCTGAGGTGCCAGGAGCATTGTACAAATGATCGAATAGCGCCCACATGGGTCCCTCGCCCTTCTTGCTCGTCTCCTCATCATCCGAGCTGTCCACCTCCTCCTTAAGCGCTAAAATGTATACATTATATGAGATTAAAGTTTTTTTTCTCCCCGAGCTCAACCCACCTGCTATGGACGCGCTGGACAGATTCTTGAGGCGCCGCGCCGGTTTGCCCTTGCCGGTCTCCAGTTCGATGCGTCGTAGTGTGAAGACGCGCTTCAACGCCTTGGCATCCTTGTAGATCTGCGAGCCGGGCTCATTGAATAGGCAGGCATTCTTCGTCATCTGCAGTAGATCCCGTTCCATTTCCGCCAGCGACGAGTAGGCGTTCATTTGTATCTTGGTCGCAATCAGACGCAAGTCAATCGGATGCTCGATGACATCATAGTAGTCGGGATAGATCTTCTTTGAGGGCAGCAGTTGGAACATACGATGCATTGACCGCTCTCCAATTGGATCCGTGGCCGTCATAATGGATGCAAAGAGCTCCTCATACTGCGAACAATCATCGTCGAGGTCACCGCCGCCCGGCTCAGCGCTGCTCGTCAGCCGACGTGGATTGCGCGGCACACGCTTGGCACGTGGCTCCTCCTCGGCGAATCCATTTGCCTCCATAATGCGTTGACGCTGCGTCTGGATGTGCTGCCACAGGGCAATGGCGTCCTGAAACTCCGTCGAGTCCGACTTGTAGAACGCTTTGGCATTGCTTACCAACAGCTCCAGGTCGTTCATCATGTCGTACAGATCGTCGTAGGAGTCTGTCTTCAGCTTCTGCTGCACCTTAAGCAAATCGATGGGATTCACCACCACGTCATAGTAGGACGGCTCTTGGCGGCGCTTGGGCGCCCGTATAAATGTATCGCATAGCATCGAGCCATCCTCCTTCTTGATGTTGCGAATGGAGTCGTACAGCTGTTGGCACATCTCCGTCGGATCCAAGCGCCGCTTTTTTCGCGCCGATTGTGTTTGCTGCACCGGCGACTGCTCGGGCGTGGAGTCATCTAACAGCAGTGGATCCTCGTCTTGGCGGCTCGATATGGAGCTGGCGCGACGTTTGCGACTTAGCATATTTTCTGGTAATTTGTGCAAAGATTTATAAATAAAATTCTAATTTTACAACGACGCCACCATAAAAAATAGAGATGCACAAGTTATTTAGAAGTGGAAACCATTTTTCTTTCACGCGATATATCGATAACAAAATGTGCTGCGAACATGCCGGCATAGTTGGGAAAAGTAGACGGTCACTCTAATTACAGTTGCTATGGCGACTTTTCAGTCACCAGTAACAGTAAAAATAACCACGTATAAATGTCAACATTTAGATATTTAATTGATATACATATATCCTATATTTATTTAACAATACTAATTTTATTATAACATCACATTGATTTAATTGTTTACAACGGTCTGCAGCTTGACTTTGCTCGAGTGTTGAGCCATCAAAAATAGCGCCGTCAAGCTGTAAATAAAAGAAACTTGAGATCAGTTCTGAATCACAGAAAGCGATATAAGAGAAGCTGTTTTTTTAATACCCTGAACCCATTGGAAATGGGTAAAAAGAGTATAATGGTTTTGTGCAAATGTATGTAAGCGCATAAGAGATGACATGATAATCGACGCGAGTATCAATATGTTTTTGTGTGTATTCTGCAGATCCCCATTATCTACAATTGCGAGTACATTTATTGTGAATAAGTATATGAGCTCGATTAGTTTTTTTTTACTCTGCAGTCACCGTGCCTACCATAAGAATGCACTTGAAGACCTGCTTACATTTGAGCGCATAACTTTTAAAAGGGAAGTTTGCGAACAAAACTGTAATATATATAGCAGCTGGGTTCAGGGTATATCGTAGCTTACACGACACAGCACTCTTACTTGATATACCCTGAACACGTTGAAAATGGGTAAATGGGAGAAGGAAGCATCTCCGACCCCATGAAGTATAATTGCGATTAGGGGATTAAATGATACACTGTCTCACATAGAGCGTAGGTAAAAAAGACTTCATATGGTGGTATTTCTTTTAAAGTGTTCAGAGATCTACGATAGGTCTCACCTGTACGTGATCTTTGACCGTTTCCAACCTTGAATGCAGTTCTCATGGTTTTTGAAAATTTGGCTACTTTTGACAAAGTTATGGCCCTCTAAAGTTTTAAATGGTCCCAAAATGCACTTTTTGGAGGGTAGTTAAAATGAATTCCGAGTTTCAATATCGTTTTCAACTTTGGATGCAGTTCTTATATGGAGGTCAAAACATGTTAAGTCAGTTTTGAGTCAGTTTATATTTACCACAATGGGATCTCTATTAGTACTGAAAGTAAATTAACTTTGTAAAATTTCTTTGATTAGGTTGCTTGCTTGCATATATTTATATAATGAAATATTATTTTTTAAAGTCCTAAACCTTAGTAAAAATTAACATAATTAATATATAATTAAATCATGTGATTTGCTTCAGTACCAGTGCCATAAAAGAGAGCACTGCACACCTTTTTACATTTGGGTGTGCAAAACATTTTAAAAGAATATTTGGAAATAAAACTATAATATATTTAACAGCTGGGTTGAGGATATATCGTAGTCGAGCTCACTCGACTACAACATTCTTACTTGTTTTAGTTTATTTTTAACGACTTTTATTTATATATTTTTATCACATAACTTTTAGATGCATTTATATTTTATATGTATGTTTTGTGTTGTTATTGTTTTTTTTTATAATGCAAAAGAAATGATGAAAAGCGCATTGGAGAATACGCCATTTTAAGGAACATTGTTGAAATACAAATGTTTAAAAATATGTATATATATATATGATAAAATAAATTATTTGTGTATGGTAAATGTAATGACAATGGGACACAAGATGTAAAGTAAAAAAAAAAATACGTAAATGTTGTATAAATATGTATGTATGAATTGTTGAAGATCGACATTAACACATCGACTTTGACTATAGACTCAGACTAATATATTTTCAAAAACACCTACATTTACAACTATGCTTATATTGTATACAAAATAAATTTGATAGACGTTTGTCCATCTACATTTATGTGGGATTCTAATATGAGCATTATCAAACTACAACAATTAAGCAGCACAACAATAACAGCGCTACATTTTACTAGCAATATCAGTTCTTTATAAAATGTATTTTGTTTCGTTTTATTTTTCCACATCATATCATATTGGAAGCTGAACCTCCTTCCTCAACAGTCCATCTGGCTTGGTGCCTGGCGACTAGCGGTGGTGGTATTGCGACTACTCTTACGGCTAAGATCGTAGTACTTGGCATAGAAACTAGCTAGACTCTTAAGGGGCGACTCGACAAAACGGCTCAGCAGCTGGTCTGCGCAACGCTGACCTTGTAGTGTGTGCAGGAATTTGTCGCGACGCCGTCTTAAATATCAGTTGATGAAGCTCATGTAGTTAGTAAAGAGTACATAGTTCTCAACTAAACGTGCGCGCAGCTCGCGCCGCACCGTCGCCGTAAACTTATTGGCCAGGCACAGAGACGTCGTTGTGCCAAAAATGAGATTATACAGCAGCACAATCTGAAAATTGCCGAGCCACTCGATGGCGCCAAAATCACCCAGCAGATCAAAGTTGGTAATGCCTATAAAGGGGTACAACATCAAAAACAATTAGAAAAGAACACTCGATATTTGAATCAATTGACGCACCTATAATCCTGCTTAGCAGTGGCAAAGCGGAGGACAAGATCAGCATGAAAGCACAGTTTAACATCAGTTGTGGCAGCGAAGTTTGGCGCCGCTTCGGACGCACATGGCTCATGAACGGCATGCTGTAGAAACCCACAACGGATGTTGCGCCCAGATAGAAGATAAGGCACACCTCCAAGCCTGCGCCAACAGGTCCCAGCTTCGAAAGCGATGAAATGCCCAAAGTAAATTGCTAAGAATAAAAATTGTTAAGATCACGTGCGAAAACAGTTTGAATAGTTGACTTACCCTTGTGCTCAGCGGCAGCGCCTTGATGCCAATGAGCAGCTCCAGCGTGTTCTGCACGACAAGCAGCGTGGTGACGGCTGTGCAGAAGAGCAACAGCAGCATGGCGAGCGGATAGACAAAGGTGCGCTGAAAGGTGCTTGATTTGCGCAGCTTATCCAGCTCCTTGCGCTCCCTGTGCAATTCTCTCAGTCTTTCATTGAGCATCTGCTGCTGTTCGTCCACACTGCCGGCGGCAAGCGTTTTGCGCTGATACAAATGCGCCAGCGAATGTTGCAGCAACGGCTAACGTCTAAAGCTACATTACAGTTCCCAATATTTCAACGTAATTATCTTGATTCATGACAATTTTTTCAAATTTGACAAACATTAAAGTTCACAAAAGTAAGACGGAATTAATAGTTTCAGTTCTGGATTAGTAGTGGTGCTATTTGTTTAGCAGTCACTGTGCGATTGACGCGAAAAATCTATTTAAATCATCGCTAGATGCCTATTGAAAATGATTAAAATATAAATATAAACACATATGAATATATATACATAGATAACAAAAAGTGCAGAAAAAAACAATCAGCATAAATAAGTATTCGGTGTACTGACGACAATTGGAGAACATCAGACGATAGTCGGCGACGACATCCTCGACGGTGGCATATCGATCGCTGCGTATATTGTGCTCAATGGTGTTCATATCGATGGGATTCTGGATGATGTCATAGTAGTCGGGATACACTTTGCGCGGCGGCTTCTCCATGAACATCTCGATGGGTCGACGATTGCCCACCGCATAGTCAACCAGATATTTCTGTATGCTGAGTATCTTCTTCTTGATGGTTGCATTGATCGCAATCCGATTCGATTTTGGCGAATTGGAGGACACATTGGACACGTGCGTCGTGCTCGAATTCGAGTTGGAATTGATGCGTGGCCGTCCCGGTTTGCGTCGCTCATGATGGACGCTTGTGATGAATGTTTCATCTATGTCGTCCTCGTCCAGGTCGCTGGTTTCCTCAAGGGACTCCTCCACCAGTTTGGCATTCATCAGTTTCAGCATTTTCAGCGCATCCTTGTGTGTGCGATGCGTCGCCGGAAATGCCTTTTTGGCATTGTCCAGCATCAAATAGAGATCGCCGGTGAGATCGCTTATATTGGCATAGTCGCCCTTCTTCAACCTCGTATTGATTTGGCTCATCGAAATGGGACGCTTGATAAGCTCAAAGTATTCGGGATGAAAGCGACGCACCGGCAGCTTCCACAGTGAGTTGCCAAGCGGTGGACCAGTGACTCCCGGATGCTCTGAGGTGCCAGGAGCATTGTACAAATGATCGAATAGCGCCCACATGGGTCCCTCGCCCTTCTTGCTCGTCTCCTCATCATCCGAGCTGTCCACCTCCTCCTTAAGCGCTAAAATGTATACATTATATGAGATTAAAGTTTTTTTTCTCCCCGAGCTCAACCCACCTGCTATGGACGCGCTGGACAGATTCTTGAGGCGCCGCGCCGGTTTGCCCTTGCCGGTCTCCAGTTCGATGCGTCGTAGTGTGAAGACGCGCTTCAACGCCTTGGCATCCTTGTAGATCTGCGAGCCGGGCTCATTGAATAGGCAGGCATTCTTCGTCATCTGCAGTAGATCCCGTTCCATTTCCGCCAGCGACGAGTAGGCGTTCATTTGTATCTTGGTCGCAATCAGACGCAAGTCAATCGGATGCTCGATGACATCATAGTAGTCGGGATAGATCTTCTTTGAGGGCAGCAGTTGGAACATACGATGCATTGACCGCTCTCCAATTGGATCCGTGGCCGTCATAATGGATGCAAAGAGCTCCTCATACTGCGAACAATCATCGTCGAGGTCACCGCCGCCCGGCTCAGCGCTGCTCGTCAGCCGACGTGGATTGCGCGGCACACGCTTGGCACGTGGCTCCTCCTCGGCGAATCCATTTGCCTCCATAATGCGTTGACGCTGCGTCTGGATGTGCTGCCACAGGGCAATGGCGTCCTGAAACTCCGTCGAGTCCGACTTGTAGAACGCTTTGGCATTGCTTACCAACAGCTCCAGGTCGTTCATCATGTCGTACAGATCGTCGTAGGAGTCTGTCTTCAGCTTCTGCTGCACCTTAAGCAAATCGATGGGATTCACCACCACGTCATAGTAGGACGGCTCTTGGCGGCGCTTGGGCGCCCGTATAAATGTATCGCATAGCATCGAGCCATCCTCCTTCTTGATGTTGCGAATGGAGTCGTACAGCTGTTGGCACATCTCCGTCGGATCCAAGCGCCGCTTTTTTCGCGCCGATTGTGTTTGCTGCACCGGCGACTGCTCGGGCGTGGAGTCATCTAACAGCAGTGGATCCTCGTCTTGGCGGCTCGATATGGAGCTGGCGCGACGTTTGCGACTTAGCATATTTTCTGGTAATTTGTGCAAAGATTTATAAATAAAATTCTAATTTTACAACGACGCCACCATAAAAAATAGAGATGCACAAGTTATTTAGAAGTGGAAACCATTTTTCTTTCACGCGATATATCGATAACAAAATGTGCTGCGAACATGCCGGCATAGTTGGGAAAAGTAGACGGTCACTCTAATTACAGTTGCTATGGCGACTTTTCAGTCACCAGTAACAGTAAAAATAACCACGTATAAATGTCAACATTTAGATATTTAATTGATATACATATATCCTATATTTATTTAACAATACTAATTTTATTATAACATCACATTGATTTAATTGTTTACAACGGTCTGCAGCTTGACTTTGCTCGAGTGTTGAGCCATCAAAAATAGCGCCGTCAAGCTGTAAATAAAAGAAACTTGAGATCAGTTCTGAATCACAGAAAGCGATATAAGAGAAGCTGTTTTTTTAATACCCTGAACCCATTGGAAATGGGTAAAAAGAGTATAATGGTTTTGTGCAAATGTATGTAAGCGCATAAGAGATGACATGATAATCGACGCGAGTATCAATATGTTTTTGTGTGTATTCTGCAGATCCCCATTATCTACAATTGCGAGTACATTTATTGTGAATAAGTATATGAGCTCGATTAGTTTTTTTTTACTCTGCAGTCACCGTGCCTACCATAAGAATGCACTTGAAGACCTGCTTACATTTGAGCGCATAACTTTTAAAAGGGAAGTTTGCGAACAAAACTGTAATATATATAGCAGCTGGGTTCAGGGTATATCGTAGCTTACACGACACAGCACTCTTACTTGATATACCCTGAACACGTTGAAAATGGGTAAATGGGAGAAGGAAGCATCTCCGACCCCATGAAGTATAATTGCGATTAGGGGATTAAATGATACACTGTCTCACATAGAGCGTAGGTAAAAAAGACTTCATATGGTGGTATTTCTTTTAAAGTGTTCAGAGATCTACGATAGGTCTCACCTGTACGTGATCTTTGACCGTTTCCAACCTTGAATGCAGTTCTCATGGTTTTTGAAAATTTGGCTACTTTTGACAAAGTTATGGCCCTCTAAAGTTTTAAATGGTCCCAAAATGCACTTTTTGGAGGGTAGTTAAAATGAATTCCGAGTTTCAATATCGTTTTCAACTTTGGATGCAGTTCTTATATGGAGGTCAAAACATGTTAAGTCAGTTTTGAGTCAGTTTATATTTACCACAATGGGATCTCTATTAGTACTGAAAGTAAATTAACTTTGTAAAATTTCTTTGATTAGGTTGCTTGCTTGCATATATTTATATAATGAAATATTATTTTTTAAAGTCCTAAACCTTAGTAAAAATTAACATAATTAATATATAATTAAATCATGTGATTTGCTTCAGTACCAGTGCCATAAAAGAGAGCACTGCACACCTTTTTACATTTGGGTGTGCAAAACATTTTAAAAGAATATTTGGAAATAAAACTATAATATATTTAACAGCTGGGTTGAGGATATATCGTAGTCGAGCTCACTCGACTACAACATTCTTACTTGTTTTAGTTTATTTTTAACGACTTTTATTTATATATTTTTATCACATAACTTTTAGATGCATTTATATTTTATATGTATGTTTTGTGTTGTTATTGTTTTTTTTTATAATGCAAAAGAAATGATGAAAAGCGCATTGGAGAATACGCCATTTTAAGGAACATTGTTGAAATACAAATGTTTAAAAATATGTATATATATATATGATAAAATAAATTATTTGTGTATGGTAAATGTAATGACAATGGGACACAAGATGTAAAGTAAAAAAAAAAATACGTAAATGTTGTATAAATATGTATGTATGAATTGTTGAAGATCGACATTAACACATCGACTTTGACTATAGACTCAGACTAATATATTTTCAAAAACACCTACATTTACAACTATGCTTATATTGTATACAAAATAAATTTGATAGACGTTTGTCCATCTACATTTATGTGGGATTCTAATATGAGCATTATCAAACTACAACAATTAAGCAGCACAACAATAACAGCGCTACATTTTACTAGCAATATCAGTTCTTTATAAAATGTATTTTGTTTCGTTTTATTTTTCCACATCATATCATATTGGAAGCTGAACCTCCTTCCTCAACAGTCCATCTGGCTTGGTGCCTGGCGACTAGCGGTGGTGGTATTGCGACTACTCTTACGGCTAAGATCGTAGTACTTGGCATAGAAACTAGCTAGACTCTTAAGGGGCGACTCGACAAAACGGCTCAGCAGCTGGTCTGCGCAACGCTGACCTTGTAGTGTGTGCAGGAATTTGTCGCGACGCCGTCTTAAATATCAGTTGATGAAGCTCATGTAGTTAGTAAAGAGTACATAGTTCTCAACTAAACGTGCGCGCAGCTCGCGCCGCACCGTCGCCGTAAACTTATTGGCCAGGCACAGAGACGTCGTTGTGCCAAAAATGAGATTATACAGCAGCACAATCTGAAAATTGCCGAGCCACTCGATGGCGCCAAAATCACCCAGCAGATCAAAGTTGGTAATGCCTATAAAGGGGTACAACATCAAAAACAATTAGAAAAGAACACTCGATATTTGAATCAATTGACGCACCTATAATCCTGCTTAGCAGTGGCAAAGCGGAGGACAAGATCAGCATGAAAGCACAGTTTAACATCAGTTGTGGCAGCGAAGTTTGGCGCCGCTTCGGACGCACATGGCTCATGAACGGCATGCTGTAGAAACCCACAACGGATGTTGCGCCCAGATAGAAGATAAGGCACACCTCCAAGCCTGCGCCAACAGGTCCCAGCTTCGAAAGCGATGAAATGCCCAAAGTAAATTGCTAAGAATAAAAATTGTTAAGATCACGTGCGAAAACAGTTTGAATAGTTGACTTACCCTTGTGCTCAGCGGCAGCGCCTTGATGCCAATGAGCAGCTCCAGCGTGTTCTGCACGACAAGCAGCGTGGTGACGGCTGTGCAGAAGAGCAACAGCAGCATGGCGAGCGGATAGACAAAGGTGCGCTGAAAGGTGCTTGATTTGCGCAGCTTATCCAGCTCCTTGCGCTCCCTGTGCAATTCTCTCAGTCTTTCATTGAGCATCTGCTGCTGTTCGTCCACACTGCCGGCGGCAAGCGTTTTGCGCTGATACAAATGCGCCAGCGAATGTTGCAGCAACGGCTGTGGCAGATAGCTGTGTGCGATGCCATTGCCATTGATCATGCGATTGGTGGCGTTGGTGGCATCCGAGATGCTCACATTGTGCAGTTCAATGTGGGCCAATTTGCGCTTAACGCTCGCCTCCTCCATGTAGAAGGCGCTGAACTCCTCGTTGACGTCTCGCAGGAGCAGGGGCCGCACCAGCACCTGGTTGACAACACCAAACAATCGAACGAAACCAACTGGCGTACAAACTGTGAGAAAAACAAAGTAAACAGGGTTAGTTCGTTTCCAAGGTTTCTCTATCGAAAATAAACAAAATAAAATTACAGCCGGGAAACGCTTGGTGGAATCGGTTAGGCAAATACTCTAATAAATAACAGCTTCAACATGGAAAAGGGATCTCTGGACGATTATAGCGAATTTGAAGCGACATTGCAAAAGATTGACGACATTCTAAAAGGTAATCCCGAAGCCGATGCTGCTGGGGAGCCCAAAGCTAAAACCGCTGAGGATTTCGAACATCTTGATGTGGACAAGGTGCGCCTAAGAGTGCGTGAGAATCGCACTGTAATCAATAAGCGGGAGCCACAGAGCGAGATGCCAGGCACCCAGGATCAGCAGGGCTTCATGAAAGCCATCGAACAGGATGCCAATGAACGGTACCAAGCGCGTGCCAAACGTGAATACGAGGCGGAGCTGGAACGCTGGTTAGCATTAGCATTGATGCCTATTATCCTTATTAAATGATGCATCCGCAGCAAAGGCAACGAAGCCTTTCGCAAGGCCAACTTTGAGAAGGCTATCTTACACTATGGCAAGTCAATTGAGCGCGATAAGAATAACGCCATCACCTACAACAATCGCGCTTTGTGCTACATCAGGTGGGTGAGCCCCCAAAGCAATCTTAATTGATAAGTTATCAACAATATTGTTTAATCTGTTTTGCAGGCTGCGCAACTACAAACGTGCCGTGGAAGATTGCCAGTATGTGCTGGACAAGGTGCAGGAAACAAATCTGCGCGCCTGGCTGTATAAGGCCACTGCCTTTAAGCGCTTGAACGATGAGGAACGCTTCGAGGAGAGTGTGGCCAAGGCTCGTGAGCATAATCCAAAACAGCTGGCGTATATAGAAAAGTATATCGGCCAGATTGAAGAGGAAACTTAAAAAGCCACATATATATGTATATATAAATATTATTTTACATTGTATTGTATTTTACTTACTCAGCATTAGCATTACGCCCAGAAATGAGACACATGAATAAAGGAACGGCAGGTGAACACTGCCCAAATCTGTGAAGCGTAAACAGCCGGAAATTAGTAACGCAATTTGATATATATCTATATACATTGTTGTATTGCACGGGAACGGTTCTGGGTGCAGTCCCTTCCTGTCGTTCGACTGGGTGGAGAACTGCATCCGTTTCAATTTAACATACTCACTTAGAAACCAAAAGAATTGAAACTTTTCAATGCCAAACATCGCGCTAAGCACTGCAGTTAAAACCAGAACAATAATGGCCATCAATATAAATACTGTAAAGGTTTCATAGATGCGCGCCAGAATGCCCTTCTTGTGGCCGACAAAACCCGTCGATTCCGAGAAGAGATAGACAAATGGCAGAAAGATGAACAGCGACAGATTGGAGAAGAGGAAAACGTGATTCCACAGCCCTGCAATGGATAGAAAGGCAGACAAATGTTATTAATTGGATTTAGGCTGGTTCGATAATTGAGTTTTCCGCACTTGCCTTGTATGAGTGAACTGTTCAGCCACTTAACGTAATAGCTATTTGGATACAGCAGCAGCACCTCGTTGCTCGCTATAGACACAGGGAGCAGCATGGCAGCGCCCTCGGCCACAGCCAATGTGAACGTGCAGAGCCAATAGCTGGAAAAAAAGAAAAAGAGTCAAGCATTGATCATTCATTGCACGTTAATTACATTGTAATTAGCGTGACGGGTTATTCAACTGTGCATCAAGTAAAACAACAACTGCAGCAAGTTACCTTATGCGATAGACGAGCACCTCGTCCTCGTCATTTGAGTAGAGATCGTCGCGATCACGACGACGGAAACGCGACACGACCACATACGAGCTGAAGTACAACAATATGATCAGCAGCAGAAAGATCTGCAAAAGAAGAAAGACAGAAATGATTTATTATTATATTATGTCTTCGATTTATAATTTCATAAAGGCAGCATACAAATCGCCCCAAAATTTCTACACCCATATATTTTCGTTTTGAATATTTATTTCTTGTCGATTTGTGTTTATTTTTAACCGCTTTCTAGTTGTTTTTTTAATATCATAATGAAATAAATGCCGGCTCATGCCAAGCTACTCAAAGCAATCTACTTGATAATACAAACAAATTGCACTGAGTAATTGGTGTTTGTAAGTCGATCTAATCTGCTTGAAATTAAATGGAATTATAAACATATATAGTGTATGTGTGAGTGTGTGATTAGACCCTTGGATACACACTTATTTTACATAATTATCGGCATAAACGAACAGTGAGTCAGTAAAAACAAAAAACACTTAAATTTGTGTGCAAAGGTCAAACGTTATTTACGTTATTTGATACGATAGATAACAGCAGCTGACGAAACAACTGCGACCAATGCACTGATAAGCAATTAATTGATTGTACACCTGATAGTCAATTAAATGTCAGCTTTCTCAATGTGAACTGAGAATGTGTGGGTAACTATTGATTGACACTAATAACTACTCTTATTATTATTAGCTCATCTATAATGAAAGTTATGTCTTTTTTTTTATTGATTTTTTTTCTTTTACAGTATAAACATAAACCGCAGACATGACGCAATTCTTTGGAACATGATTGATTAAGAGTATAAATATTTTAAAGCATAAACTCAATAGCCACGTCCGAAGCGTATTGATTACAGAACGAAAGAGGGACCAGAAGAGAATTTTAGCTAGAAACTGCAAAGTTTGAGGGATATTATGTGCAGTTTAACACTTGTTTATTTAATGTTTCCATGCCGAATATGTTATAATAATATTTAGGTTTTCAAAAATGTATATTTTTGTACTCTGAAGGAAAAGTTTAAATCATATTTTTCGGAAACAAACAATAGCCTACGCAAATAAACTTGAAATCGTATATGGCTAAGATATTATTAATACTTTGTGGGCTTGCACGTTTATCAACAGTAATGCGAACTGGGCGATTCCATCTAAAAAAAACTCGTGATATTATGAAATTCCCAGTACACGCTTTTTAAACACAAAGAATATATCAAAACAAACAGCTGCCGTAGAAAAAATAGCACCAAATTGGGAAACTCTATTTTAGAGGATCTTTTTTTAATAAGCCAATTATTTAAAGTATGTTTTTGACTGTTTCCAGGGGAAGTAGTAAAGAAAAAAACTTAATTAAAATGAAAAATCTGAACTTTACATTAATAACATAAGGGGCATATGCCATAAAATATAGAATTGAGCACTGCAACTCAACTATTTGTGACAAAACTCATGAAGAAGCTTGTGAAAGCTGTTACGAAAAAGTTTTTTCCCTTTGGAAGACCACCACTAAAGATATTTTACAAAATACATAAAGCTACATTACAGTTTCCAATATTTCAACGTAATTATCTTGATTCATGACAATTTTTTCAAATTTGACAAACATTAAAGTTCACAAAAGTAAGACGGAATTAATAGTTTCAGTTCTGGATTAGTAGTGGTGCTATTTGTTTAGCAGTCACTGTGCGATTGACGCCAAAAATCTATTTAAATCATCGCTAGATGCCTATTGAAAATGATTAAAATATAAATATAAACACATATGAATATATATACATAGATAACAAAAAGTGCAGAAAAAAACAATCAGCATAAATAAGTATGAAAAGTAGACAGCAGGTATTTAAAGCACACGTCATTGCTTTTTTGCGTGGCGAAAAAGGCAAAACAAATTACTTATGTGTGTATGTACATGAATACATACAAATACTAAAATATTCGCGTATCATTAATGAAAAGACTTTCATGTTCTGCAAACATAAGACAACAAAAGAATATCGTCAAAACAAAACACATGTGTCGAATGCTGTCGCTGTTGTTTTTTTCTGCTGATGCTACAATATAGTTACTACAACTACTGCAATTGTTAATGTGTGTGCGCGTGTGTATACATGTTTACACAGTTTCTTTGTAGTATGTTAGTTCGCGTATAGAATGCCAGCTTTAATTAATGTCTTAGCCCCTTGAGGCGCAGCATGTGGATTGAATTTGACTGATTTGATTAAAATCATCGAAATATGGTTCCTTCATCACATACAAATTTATTCCCATATACATATGCTTTTCATATAATGTTACTTATATTTAAATATTGTGCGGAGTTTATTTATAAAATAAAATGCATAGCATTTGTTTATGTAATTAAATTCATAATTAAATGTCGTGGCGCTGATGAACTTGGGACGCGTGGCCCACAACCAACAACCCACAACACAGTCAGATAAGAGGCGCTCGCAGCTCCCAAACTATTCAAGTTTCAGTCTGGCACGAATGCTGAATGAATAAAATGCTTTGCGATAGCGATAATAATACATGTGTATGCATGCTTGTGGGGGTGTGTGTGCGTGAGTGTGTGTGTATCTGTGAACTGAAAGAGAACAGACCGCACAGCTGTGTCCAGTTCAATTGAAATCTGTAAGTGACCATAGCGAACAAACAAAAATACATTTGTATATACAAAACAATAAAAAAAAACAGTTATTACTGACAGAGAGAAGCTAATCAATTAGTTGCTGGGAGAGCTGATAGTTTCAGCTAGTTCTATGCAAACTAGTTGTTACATTGGCCATAAACAGCAGCAGCAGAGAGTCAATGACTTGACATGAACTCGAGATGAAAAACGCCCAAACAACGACACGAAATGCAATGCGACGTGAAACTTGCCTATAAATAGCAATGCACATTGTGGCAGCCAGGGCGGCAAGCAACGTGGGCAGGAGGAGGCACCGACAAATATATATAAAAATGCTGTTTGTGCGGCATCATGTTGCTGTTGTTGCTGTGGTTATTGTTGCGGTTTATGTTGTTTGTAAAACAACTCTGCCCGGTGAATGGTGGAGGCGCCCGTCTTACCAGCACATTAAGTGAAAGATGTTTTGGAACTATTATTTATCTTTCGATCCAGACCAAAGTCATAAATTAGCTGGGGAGAGTTTTTTTTCATGTTGAAATAATTAACAATTAAAACTGCGTGCAAAAGCTTTCGGATCAGAGTTCGCAAAGCAACATGTAGCAAAGCAACGGTAAAAGAACTTGACTTGCATGTTCCCATATACATATGCAAGCGAGGGTAGTGCGAAAAATAAGTAGCAAAAACTCTGAGAATGAACTTAAATTTGTGTGGTAGAACTTTTGTATTTCTTATTACAATATTATATTTGATTATTTACTTCTTTTTATGATTATTAATATGATTTATTATGATTGTTATTACTATTGTTTTTATGATAAAATTAAGAATTCTGTTTAGAAAAATATATATACATATTTTTTTATAAGTTAAAAGCCTCTCTGTGAACGCCGTTTTTTAATACGCGACCGAGACACACAATAGACTTAAGCCATTAATTATAACCTGACTGTTGAAAGAAATCATTACTACCAATGATTAAGATCATTAATTTTACCAAATTTCTATATACAAAATACAACAATTTTATAAAATTTAATATTATATAAATGTTAAGTTTTTGTCGACATAAAATTATTTTTTAAAGTTTATGATTTAATGACTTAAAATATGCCGTAATGCAGCATATCGAATTAGAAGCTATTAAGCATGGCTTATGTATGTATTATTATTCTCCAAATTGTCGATATCTCGGATACTTTTGGAACTACCCTTGTCTGGGCACCCTTTCCCTTCGCCAGAACTTTGCATTGCTGATGATGAATTGAGTTTTGGTTCCTGCATAATTTATGAGTGCTTTGACAAGGTTTTTGGAAATCATTTGCTGATGCGACGCACGTACTTCAATTATTGACCCTTTTCCACTGTGACATTATTCAATTTACGTTAATGCATATATAATTGTAACAGAACAGTTCTACAAGTAGCTCATTTCCTGGCTCAATTTTAGCTAGTGGATAAGAACAAAACATGTGCACGAATATAATATATAAATTTAGGCAATTGTATAGCTTAAACAAAAGAATAGTTTATTTATAGCAGAGTAAACAAACAACACTATTTCGCAACAAATTTTGTTGACTGTGTCACGCCCCGATAAAAATGCACAATAAAATATATATATACTTATGTTCAAAAAGACACATGTATATATTCCTGTATTCATTGCAAGTTGCTTAAACAAAACGCCACAGCTGTTGCTGCCACACTTTGTCTTCAAGATTGGGCACGAATCGTGACCATTTATTTGTCCGTGCACTTGAAACTGTTTGTAAGAGCAATAATTTTTCAAATGGATTTCTTTTGTTTGCTCTTCTTGTCTCGTTTCGTGTTTCTTGTTTGCGCAATAACCTTTTACATACTTGTACATGTTTCATTACAAACCAAAATGTTTATAAATAGCATGTTAAGAAAAGCGTAGCACTTTCACTTGTTGCTGCTGCCGCCGTTCCTACTGCTGCTTGTTGGGGTTTTTCGTGAAAATTAAACAGTAAACATTAGTGACAGTTTTGTTGGCACTTTAATAGCCGTCTGCATTTAGTTACTTTTTCTAACCGGAAACCGTCAAGTTGTTTGCTGTGCAAGTAGAAACTTTTGCTATCGGTTTTTTTCTGTTTCTCTTTTGCCTTCACTTGGCTCGTAAATCGAAACGTTTACCCGATAAGAACCATAAACAAAAACGCCCGAAAACAAATACAAACGCATGTAAACAGCGCGCTGATTTGGCTGCTTTGTTGTTTATCGTCGCTTGATCCGCCGCAATTTGAGGGCTGCTGTACACGATTACGAATAACGGTTAACAGTAAGCAGCTGCAGAGTGGAAACAAAAAGTAGGCCGGCAGCTGCAACCTAGGGTTGTTGTAATGTGATGTCACAACGATAATGGCCAGTGTTGACTTACGATGTGCTCGCGTACTGTGTTGTGGAACAATTGCAGCTTTAGGTCCGTCACCTCCTCCTCCTCCTCCTCTTCCTGCATGTTCTTCAGGAAGAAACTTAGTTTGTCGTTCTGAGCCAGTTTTGTGTTTGTCTAAAATCGCACAATTGTAACTAATTTCACTTTTCACTCCTACTCACGCACTCCCTAGAGTATTTTTGTTATTGCTTACTGAAGAATTTCGTAATAACTTGCATGTTAGTTTATCTAAAAATGTGTAATGTTAAATAATTAAAGTAAGCTACAGTGCATTTTACTAAAATCTTTTATTTCATTGGTTGGCGCCGAAAAAACTGCCGCTTGACAACCAACCGATGTAGAAATTTTTTGCAACTGAGCTGGCGATGTCGAAAACAAATCACTATCGAAACTATTGACGATAGGTACGCCGCGATAGTTGAACAATATGCAGCTCTGTGTACTGCTCCAGGGTGCCCATCACTTTGAAAATAAACAGCTGATAGCTGGTTAATGACGTAAAAATAATGTCACAATCCTTAAGGCGCCAGGCAAGTTATTAAAATCATCATAAATAATATAAATTGATTTGACAACTCCAGGTGCTGAGTGCATTTAAAAAGCTACATCGCACTCGTAAGTATGTGTTTGACGGCGACGATAGGGCACTTTCGGCCGGTAGGCAAAAAATCAACGAATCGTTTCAGCAAAATCGAAATGAAACCAATGAGGGAGAAATTCAAAAGGTTACTTCTTTGAGTTACGAACTATTTTATGAATGGATAATATAAATACATTATTTGCAGATGATCAAATTAGCCGTGGACGTGGACTACGAGTTGCGATCGAATGTAATACAGGCCAAACAGACAAGAGATAACGTCTACGGTTGGTTTCAATTACATAAATAGTTTCCCATTTGCCAACTCCAAAGTAACAATTTTACAGAGCTTCGTATAACGCCGGAGACAACTCGCCTAGACAATGTGGTTTTCGATCCCGATGCTGTGATACAAGTACCACGCAGACGACCAGGTGACAAGTCTACAGGTTGTTGTGGCGGGGCAGCCATGGCTGCCCTGGAGACTGAGGTGGATTCACGAAGTAAAAAGTAAAAAATACACATTGTTAATATAATAAATTATATGTATATGATATTATTTCTTATGCTTTTTCTTTGACTTGTGTTTGCTCTTTGTCTTGGTCTTCTTATGCTTCGACTTGCTGCTCTTCCTGCGCTTGCTACGCTCATCTGAGGAGGAGCTATCCTCCGAACTGTCAGATGAAGATGACGATTCTGTGTCATCGGAGGATTCGCTTGTTTCCGTACTGCTGCTCTTGGCACGTTTCGATTTCTTCTTCAATTTACTCTCCCTTTCCACAGCTAAGCATTTTCGATCGTTTTGCGTTTTTTCAAAGCGTTCCTTCTTGGATTTTCTATCAACGTTTCGTCTGTCGCTTTGTGAGTTTTCCTGCGCTCGAAGCGCAGATCTGCAAGTGGAAATATTAATGGACACGATTCAATATCAATTTCGTCATTTAAAATTTAATACCTTTGCTGTCGATCTCTACTACTGCGATTACGACGATCTTCTTGGCGTCTACGCTCCGGCGAGTAACGATTGCCTCGATAAGGAGACGTTGCCCTTCTTCGCTCGTTTGTGTCCCTCGATCGAGAGGGTCGTCGATCGCTTCGTTCTCGGTGGCGCTCATTGCGTTCTCTCGATCGTGAACATTGTCGATTATGGTTACGAGAGCGATCCTCACGGTCCTCTTGCTCTTGGTGTCGCAATTCGCGAGCCCTTCTGCGTTCCGCTGAGCCCATTCGGCTCCGTTGCTCTTCAGGTTTGCGTCCATCTCTTTGTCCTTCATTGCGATCCCTTTTGCTGGTTCTACTCTCATTTTTTCGGACACTGTTGTTGGCACCATTGTCTCGCAGGTTGTTAAAATCCAATTTGCCATCGGCACCAATAACTCCTCGGCCTTTGCCACGCCAAGTCACCCGGGCCACCGACTGCGAGAAGTCCACGTGGATACGTCGATCGTCGATGAGCACGTTGTCCATTTTGAAATAGGCCGCTTCACAGGACTTCTGATCCTCGAATTCGACAAAGGCGTACTGCAAGGAGTCACCTGTCTTCCGGTCGCGTATCACTTCGCACCCCTTCACAACGCCAAAGCGACTGAAAATTATCTCCAAGTCGTCGTCGGTTGTAACGGGATTGAGCTTGCACACGAATAGCACGTTTTCCGGTGGCGCCATGTCCGCATCCGGCAGATCTCCCACAATTTCCAAGATTGTAGCACGTGCCTTGGCCTCCCGCTCTGCGAGCATCTCTTGCATCTCCTCCATGGTCTTGCCGTCGGTGTCGTCAATGTCCTCGTCGGCAGCGATGCGACCATTTTGCAGCCTCTCCGCGCTGGGAGACGGAGAACGGGCGGGAATCTGAAAGCCACGAGGATTCGGAAAAGGATCTTCAAGAACGACTGTGTGCGTTATGCGTATGTCTTGATAGGGGCGAAAACTCTCGTCCACAATGGCATCGTTCAGCTTCCGCAGCAGTTCGTGTCCCTCCACCACTTCACCAATGACACAATGGGTGCCGTCCAAGGAGGTAAGATTCTCACCAAGCGTAAAGAAGAACTGGGAGCCAACAAGGTTTTTGCCGGCACTCACCAAAGAGAGCATGCCGGCACTCGAATGGTGGATTTTCGGTATGTACTCGGCCTCAAAGAAACGCTTCTGGGAGCCCTCCACAACGCCCCACACGGATGAGCCACCATCGCCGGCGCCACTGGGATCCCCAGTCTGAGCAATGAATCCCTGCTGAACCGTGTGGAATAGATTGAAGTTGTAGTATTTCAACTGGCAGAGCTTAATGAAGTTGAGGCAGGCAATCGGTCGCTCATCAGTAAATAGATCAACCGTCAAGTCGCCCAGCGTGGTCTCAATAACCACCGCCATTTTAAGCCGGTAAAAAAGCAAACGATTATTTATGCAAATCAAGCAGCCAAAGAAAGTGTACGCAAACAGAGAGACCGTTTACTGTTAATTCCGCAATACCAAAAACTTAATTTTTGTTATAAATAAATTTCTAGATATTTTATAATGAATAATAATTTAATAATATGTATATATAATTTTTATGTATATTGTAGTATTTATATGAATTATTAAAAATAATAATAACACTGAAATTAAACAATTTTTTGCAGCCCTAGACTATTAATAATTATCGCTAGCAGGCTAAGTATATATCGTCGCCATCTTGATTTTAGGAAAATTTGGAGAAGGTTCTCAGTTAGCATACGGAATTTAACACACGTTGTGAACAACAGCAAAAAATAGGATTTATTTTCTTTGTTTTTTTTTGTTGCTGCAGAGATTTAAGTGTGTTATATATTTCGTGCTACAATTCGTGTGCGACCTGTGATTTTTGTAATACGAATAAAAAATGCCCGAGATTGGCAAGAAAGTCTGCGAATTGCGGGTCAGCGATTTGAAAGAAGAGCTGGAAAAGCGGAAACTGGAGACCGTGGGTCCAAAGGCTGTGCTAATCGAACGTCTCGAGAGGGTAGGTACTTGCAGAGGGTTTACACAACACCAGAAGATGTACAATTGTGCAATGCTTTTAGGCCATGAAGGAGGAGGGCGTCGACCCCAACATACATTTAATAGAGTCGCCAGCCAAGGCCAAGAAGCCAAATCCGGTTCCAATGAAAGAAACTGCATCCTCCGATGTGATCATCAAAGAAGAGCCCATTGATCCCGATGACGCGAATCAAGATGTTAAAGAAGCCGATGATGGTGCTCACCATGCCGACGAAGATGGCCACGAAATAGATCAGGTCGGTGATGTTGATGATGTCTGTGTAATTTTGGACGACGATGATGACGAAGAAGAAGAGGAGAACGCCAAACAATACAGTGAGCAACGCATTTACAAAGCGGAGCCCAACGAAGGTGCTGATGCCGCCGAAGGAGGCGAAGCCGAACCAGCATCCAAAGATGAAATGCAGGAGGAGAACACAGGTGACACTGTGAACATGGACAATGAAGAGTCTATCAACCTAACAATTGGTGAAGACGAACAAAAACTTTTACACGATGAGGTAAGTATTTAATGCAATAAACCAAGTCTCCAGACGCGTGCTAAATTACAATTTCAATTATTCAGGCTCCTGACGACAAGTCCATCAAGTCGGGTAAGGAATTGATAGGATACAATTTACACCTATACCTATAACTATGTACACATTTAATTGATCTGCATAAATTGGGTTACTGGTTCTTCCAGTTAGTCGTTTCGCCTCGCTTCGCCAAAGCGTGTCTGACAAGCTTTCTATGCATGAAAACTCGTTTCTTATTAGTCACAAATGTTGAAATGCACATTTGGCTGATACTTCTGATTTATACATATGCGACAGTTGAGACTGATCTTATCTAATCTAATACAAACTTCTAGTTACCTGCATAATACCAGGTGTATGAATGTTTATTGCCCGAAGATTTCTTTAGCTCTAAGAGTAACCAAGATAGTTATTATCATTCAGAGCGATAAACAAACTGGAACTATGAGTCGGAGACTCTAGTTTCATAAATTTACTCAAACTTAAGTTGTGCTTCTTAATTCTATCTATACAACTGATAAATTTATAGTGAAATCGGCAGTTAAAACTGAAAAAAGCGCCGTATCTAAGGATGCTGATAAAAAGACTCACAAGGAGGATGACAGCACTCGTTCAAAGAAGAAGGATGACAAATCGACTGATAAGAAGGACTCTAGGTTAGTTAACGCAAAATTTGCTGTACTTGTTGCAATACTAATATCTAATTATCTCTATTTATATACTTCTAGCGATCAAAAATCGGCTTCAAAATCGTCGAGCCAAAAAGACGATAAAGGTAAATTAAGTTGTTATTGCGTCAGGAAGTTAAGTGTGCCTCTACAAGAGCAATACTTATAAGTTGGTTAGGCCATGCTTAAGAGAAGTAAACGCTTGCGAGAAAAGTTCAATGTGCGGAGAGTGTGAATTTGGTTGGGCCATGGAATGGATAACACTGGCGACTGGAGGAAACTTGCAACAAATCGACGACAGCAGCGGCAGCGAATACTTCGGTAAATCTAGGATTATAAAGCGCTCCCTTAATTTTCAGAAGGACAGAGACAGAGACTTTTGGCCAAGATTTTCTAAAGTGGAAAAAAGGAACTCAACTGATAACTGTTTTGTTTTGAGGGAAGAAGACTTTTGTGCCGCTGAAGATTTTGTCATGCTGACAAACGATCGATCAAACGATAATCCCTGTGTGAAAAATCAGGTCGAAACATCGATATCAGTTAATCCTTGTGGATAAGCTCTGAGCTTATAATTATAAATGTGAGTGTTGGCTATAGTCAAAAATTAAAGCGCAGCTTATCTCCATGGTTCGACATAAAATACTACGCGGAGCAACAGAGAGATCGAAGATTACAATGATGAAGAGGATGACGATGGCGATGATGACAACTACCTCAGCGACAACATCTACGGCAACAAGGTCGACGACATTGACTTGAGGACGCGCGTTCCACGCATGGCAACTGGCGATTTCTTCACATGTGCGACAATGGAAAGAGCCAACCTTTACAACTTATACCTCTTCTTGTGGAAGAAGCAGACAGCAGCAAAAGCAGCAGAAGCATCATCAACATCATCAGCATCACCAGGATCAGCAGCAGCAAACCCAATCAAATTCACACTCTCTTAGCTCGCTTAGTGCGCAGTTCAATCATGATAATAATGATAATACATACTTATATTGTAGCATCTAGAGTTAGGTTCGTTTTGTTGATAATTTACGATACAACAGCAACCAGCAGCCAGCTACAAAAGTGTTCGTTTAAAGTGCTTCCCTTAATAATCGAATCAATCAATGAGTACAAAAAAAAAAAAAATTACCACAAAAAAAAAACAGTTAACCAGCCTCACAGCCTCTGACCATAACTCTCTTCCAATATTGTTATTATTTACATGGAAATTGCAGAGAAAACATCGTCATCAACAGCAGCAGCAGCAGCAGCAGGTGCAGCATCATCGGCATCCTCGGGTGCCGCTGCCAACAAGTTGGGATCGGGCGGAGGTTCCGTCTCCACTGGTGCATCGCCGTCGTGTGCGGCTGGCAAGCAGGCGTTGCTCTCGCGCAATCTCTGGGTGTCCGGTCTGTCAACATTGACACGCGCCAGTGACTTGAAAGCCATTTTCTCCAAGTTCGGCAAGGTGATTGGCGCCAAAGTGGTCACCAACACACGCACACCTGGCACTCGCTGCTACGGATATGTCACGATGTCCTCGTCGGGGGATGCATCGCGTTGCATCGAGAATCTACATCGGACAGAATTGCACGGCCGGATCATATCGGTGGAGCGCACCAAGAACGAAATTGGCGGCAGCGCCACCTCATCGAAGGACTCGGGCAGCAAGGCGAACAGCAAGACGAGCAGCAAGTCCAGCAACGATTCGAAGAAGAAGGATGACGATAAAAAGACCGGCGCCAAGGATGATAAAAAATCTGGCGATGCTGGCGCTGAGGGCAAGAACTGTTCTAGTGGTGAATTGGGCAACAAGCGGGATGGCAAGGACAAGGAGCGCAACAAGTCGGCACGGGACGACAAGGAGAAGTCATCCACGGGCGGCGGTGGTGACAAGCGTCAGGAGCGAGATTATCGCTCCGGTGGCCATAAGTCGCAGCAGCGTGAGGGATCCAACGATCGTCGTCCGGCTCCTCCTCGTCTGCCGCGCGACGTTGACCGTGAGATACAGCAGCGTCAGCGAGAGCGCGAGCGCAGGCAGCGCGAGATGTTGTCCTATCAGAAGATCCGTGAGGAGCGGGAGCGCCAGCGTCTGCGTGAACGGGAGCGTGAGCTGCGCGAAGAGGAGCGCAGGCGTCGCGAGGCGCGCGAACGTCAGCGCGTCGAAGAGGAACGTCTGGCCGAGGAGCGTCGCAAGCTAGTCGTCGAGCGGGAGCGCCTCGAGCGCGAGAAGGCCGAACTGCTGCGCATGGAACGCGAGCGCCAGAAACTGGAGCGTGAAAAAATCGAGCTGGAACGCCTCGAATTGAAACGTCAACAGATGAAGTATGATAAACGTAAACGCGTTGCACAAACAACGCTAAAAAAAAAAAAAGAATACAACACCAACATATTTATTTTTACATATTCTCTCTCAAAAAAAAAAAAATGGCATTTGGCCGTGCAAATTAGTGTGTTAAGTTGCAGCCGCCCACGTTGTTTCTTCAACCCAATATATATTGTTGCCGGACACAGCAGAGTCTAGGCAAATGCTTTGCATTTATGTAATGTTTATGTTTATGCAACTGCCAATGTACTTCATCGTAGTCTCTAAACTAAACTATATCTACATACATATATATGTACCTGCGAAACTTAAAATCTCGACTTAATCGTCTAATTTGAAATTGTTAATGCTAATGTTGTCAACTTTACTCTTTTCATCTTTCCCCCAATTGCCGCACAGGATTATGGAGTCACGCGATGATCCCGTTAAGCGTTCACTGAGCAAGCGCACCGATGATCGCTACAGCGATGTCACTGACCGCAAACGCTCCAACGCCTTTGATGTTCCGCCACCGCCCCGATATGATGCCTCCTTGGTTAGCTCACGCACGTAAGTTGATTATGCATTGCTTAGTCATGATGAGCACTATTGACTCTCTCGAACAGCAGCAGCAGTTATGACAAGAAACACGATGAATATGTTACTTCATCGGGCTCGAAACGTGTCATTGAGGATTACTCCAGTACAAAGTACTCAAATAAACGTGGCGAATATGGCAGCACCACGGGCACCAAGCGCAGCGCCATCGAGGATTACGCTGCAGTGCCCAGCAAGCGCTCTGGCGGCAATGAATATGCCACAAGCTCCAAGCACGATTACTCCTCAACCACCACCAATAAGCGTGATGATTACAAGCGCGAGGTTGAGGTGCGTCACTTGCCAGTTTCGTCGAGTGGCGTCGGTGCTGGCGGATCGACCGGCTCCTATGTGCACAAGAGCAACGCCGGCGGCGTCGTCGGCTCCTATGTGCACAAAAATAATGCGGGCAATGTGGCCGGTTCGTATGGACACAAGAATAACACAACTGGCGGCGCTGCCGGTGGTGGTGGTGGTGGTCGCTATAACGATACCGATCGCAGCAATACCTCCAATTACAGACGTGGTGCCGTCGACGATACCCACAGCATGTCACAGTAAGCCACAGTTTCCCTGTTTGCATAAAGGACATCTTAGCATCCTCCTAATCTGCTCTCAATTAATTTCAGTGGCAACAAACGCTATGAGACTTCAGCAAACAGCGGAACCGCCGGCGGCTATGGCAGCAACTCGAACGTTAATATTTGGGCACCATCCGGCGGCGGCAGTGCTAGCGCTCATCTGGGCGGTGGTGGCGGCCAATTAAAGTCGTCATACAGCAACAATGGTATGTCCTCAAACATGCATGGCAACAACTCGTGGCAGAAGTCGGCCACCGTCGAGGACAATAGCTGGCGCCCCATGCAGGGACAGAGTCAGAGTCGTTTTGATCGCAACTACAACGAACGCTCCGGTGGTGGCTACCAGGGCAACAGCGGTGCCGGCGGCATGTACGGCGGCAGTCGTCCGGCCCAGGATCGCTATGGTGGGCAGGTGACGCGTTATTAGAGGATCGCCCACACAATTAATGAGGCAGTTGGCAACACACAACAAGAACATTACTATATAACTTTTCCTTAAACGCTTTCGGCGTTTATGTTAATTTCTTTTAGTTGTATTATCTTAGCATCTACAAATTACATTAAATATCATTAGATATATGATTGAAATCCAAGATATGGGAAATCGCAATCCAGTAGCTGGAATCTTATGTACGACTCTGGATATTTATATTGACCTAATTGTAAAGTGTGCTTGTATTGAAATAAATTACTAAACATAAATATAAATAAAAACAATTTAAATGTAAACACCTGCTGGAAAATTCTATATCTGTGTCCGTTCTTTTAGAAGATGTACAGATTTTGATTCAAATAATATAATGATTTTGTGTACTCGAAGCATCTATTGAAAAAAACCAGAGAAATATTAAAATGCATCAGAAAAACACAATACAGTAAAAATAATTTTGGCTAGTTTATCTAGGGTAATAATAGAACCAAAGATTGAGGGAATTAGTATTTTTGTATACCATAGCTATGAATACGTATATTTTCGATTTACGAAATAAGTTTCTATATCCAGCCATTGTTAGGTTATATATCATACACGGATCGGGTGCACTTCACTTTTCGCGTAGCTCCTCATCGTTTAGCCTCAATATGTTGTACCATTGTAAAGCTTTAAAAGAGACGTATCCGACGCCGTATATATGTCGGAGCCGGCTAGATCGGATTGCCATGTCATATAGCTGCCATTGGAACGATTCTTCGTGTATAAACATGTTTTTTGCTTAAAATGTTTTCCAAACCAAACTTACTAGAAGAGTATTTTTCATTTTTTATATACATTTACTTAGGGGACCAAAATTGTTAAAAATTGTAATTGAAACACATTGCTGCTGGCCATTAAGAAATACTTATATTATTGTAAAGATTCAAATCACTTTTGACTTAATGTTAATTGGTATTTTAACAGAATTAAATACGCAGGTTCATTCTAACTCAATGAGCATTCTTAATCGGTTTGTGTCACTCTAAGCATGTTAAGGCGTTATTCCGTTTAGTGGCTAACATAAATTAACTAACACACTAAAGCTAAATGAAACTAAATTAATCGTTATTTGAAAAGATGTTTGAATACAAAAGTACGTCTAAATACTGAACGCCAGTTCAACTTCCAGTTGTGGCATCCTCAGAATTGATTGTGGAACTTTTTACTGGATCGCTGGCCGCAAGTAAGTCGGCGTTGGAATTATTAGATGTCAGTGGTGGCGGTATGGTTGTCACCGCCACGGGCACAACTGGCACCAGTGGCACAGTTCCCGAGGCATCCACGCCCGGTGCCGTGCTGATGGTGCGCGCCAAGTTGATCTGTTGGCGCATCAGTTTCTCCTTCTCACGGGCGGCCTTTAACTTATCGAAATCATCGTTGGTATCCGGAACCGGTTCGGCAGCTGTGTTGGGTGCCAACACATCGCTTGATGTCTTAATGTCCAAGTTTTCGACTGTAAGTACAGAGATTAAGATTAGTTTTGTTATTGTCTATGCCGCAATGAGATTTTAACAAGTTTAATAGAGTAACGTGCAACGGCTAGAGAAAGAAGAATTACGGCTACGCTAAGTTTTTAAATTAATTTGGCATTACGGGCGCATTACCTGTTTAAAATAACCCACAACGAGTCGGATCTAAGACAATACAAGCTACAAATTCGAATATTTGCTAAGCTCTGGTTAGTAATTAATAAACAATTCAATAAATATTTTTTGTAATCAAAATAAATAAACAAATTTACGTTCCAATAATGAAAAGAACGAGAGCTAAATATAAAAATAATAATTGAAGAGAACACGTACAAATAACAATTGATTAAGGGATAGCAACATTTTAATGGATTTAAGCTAAGGAACGAATTAAATTATTTTGGCCAATGCTTGATTGAACTTTACCGGGCGTTACGAACCACCTAAACAGCTGCGGTGCATCGGGTCTCTCAATGGCTTTAAGTATTAACCGTCATTTTTTTTAACGCGTATTCGACGAATGTTTCGTTTGAATGTTGAATGTTTGAGTGTGTGATATATGAAGATAAATGTTAATTGTGGATATCAAAAGCTGAGGAAGAGGATGTACCACACTCCTCTGCACGAATGCCAGCAACTTACCCGTCTCACGGCTTTCGGCCTTCTGCTGGTCAAACAACGACTTGGCGCTGTCGCCCACGGGCGATGAGGGCGCCGTTGCAGCCGACAGAATCGAGGTACTGTCGCCGACGGGTGCCGAGGTGCTCAACAAAGCATCAACACCACCGGGCGGGAATAGCGATGTGTGTGGATCATACTGTGAGTGGGCACGCTCATACGGTGGCGTACGCTGCGGTATATCCATGGGTTGGGAACGAGCTGGTGCTGTTGCCCCAGCTGCTGCAGTTGCCCCTGTTGGGGGAGGTGGCTGCAGTGGCACTGACTGTGGCTGTCCAAATATGTCCTTCATATTGGGACGCGGCTCGTTGGGTCGCGTCGATGTGATGGTCACCTGTTCGTCCACCTCCTCAATGACCTGATCGGTAATGCGCACGCTTCCAGGCGGTTTCACAGCAGTTCCGCTCGCGGCGGCGCCACTCAAGCTGGCGGAGCTGCCGCTCGTGGGGAAGCGATATTTGCCAGGATCATCGTTAGGCGTGGCAGAGTTTGGTCGACTGTCATCGCGACTAAGCAAACGCTTCAGGGCCGATGCCACAGTGTTCACCCGCGACAAGGTACCCGACACGTTACCCAAACTGGGCGACGAGCCGAGACCCAAACGCGATTTGCCATTGCCTGCCGAGAAATGAATGCCACTGGCGTCGTCGGCCTGCGTGTTGCATCATGATGGGAAGAAAGCGGAATATATTAGTCAACATAAGCACAAATGATTCCCTGTGGAAAGTTTAAAGTGCGCATAAGTTACTTGAAACCGAAAGGTGCAGTTTGGTGCAATAAAGCAACCGCAAGCCGTGCAGTGTGTAGTGCAATTAGAGGCTGTAGGCGAACAGATTATTGTTAGAATCAAAAGTTAGTATGCAGTCTTATACTATAAATACACAGACACAAACACCATTTAGATCTATAATTAGGTAAGTGATATTTTCCAGTGGATTCAATATGAATATATTATAATTACTTTCAATTTTCCCATTATCACAATAAATTGTATTAAACAAATTACAATTTATTGGCTATTTATAAGATTATTGGGAATTGCTCACATGATAATGATTATTTTAGATTTTTCCTAAAGAACACAGGCTAAACAATTTTCTAAACTCAAAAATAATTATTATTTTATAGTTTTTATTTATGAGATTTTCAAAGAGAGCTGTGCTTGTTCGAAAAATTAATTTAAAAAAGATTTGCTAACTCAAAAATGATTTGAATAGTTAGTCCTGGTTAATTTTTTAAGGATATGTATAAATCTTGAAAAAGTCATATTACACTAAAAAAAAAAAGTTTATTTACTGTCCCTGAGTTTCTTTGCTGTAATTAAGCAACATTTTCATTTTTTATATATCGTTTTTAAGATTTTATATACCAGTCAAAAGGGTGGTTAATCCGCAAGTAATTTAAATTCTTTTCGTTTTCGATATACATAATAAAATCCACTGTCATTCACATTTTTCAAGTCTTAAATATATAAAGGACCAAGCACCGTTGTGATTTGAAATGCCAATGATTGATTTGAATCCCATTTGGAATTGCTTTTCAGTTAAGAATAAAAGAAGGTTAGAAAAATCATCTTGATTGATTTGTTTTCCGCCAATTGTACGTGGGTGATGTTCATGGATGGAGGAGTAGTAGTAGATTTAGTTCAGGTAGCCGACTATTATTTGGTGCCAATATTTCGTAGTAAATGCTGCCAACGTTTTGATTCTAACCTCCTCATCTGGCGCAGCCTTGGAAAGGTCATAAGTAACTGTCTGCGTTTGCTCAGCGGCAGACGGCTTCGACCCCGCGGAGCCTGGTCCATTATTATTACTGACCATTTCATCAATTCGTACGGACGACATTGCTGAGGGCATTGCCGCACTCTTGGGTACTTCGATTTTGGCAGTGGAAGGCTCCGGATGATTCTCTCGAAACCGTTCTGCAGCTATTGTGTAGGGTAGTTCATTGGGGAACACCTCGTCCCAATATTGATCCTTCAGCAACTCCGGATGATCGTGATGCATTTCATCTACAATTAGATAAGATACTTGCAGATTGCGGTCCACCATCCAGTTAACCTAAGGAGCAACACTTATCAATAAGTTACACAATTTTTGTTTGTACTATTTTTTCTTTGAACGCACCTCAAAATCATCATCGTCCTCGCCAAAAGGATTGATCAGTGACTCGGCCACCTTAAGCCAGCCCATATAGAAGAAGAACTGCAGCGTGGTGAATACGGGAAAATACAAATCCACTTTGTTCAGATAGCTACTGGTGCCGACGACCTTACCGTCTACCCACTGCTGTCCCATGCAACAGGTCAAGAAATAGGAATAGACAGCCAAAGTGACCACCTGAGTGTAGACTAGGGGAATACTGATCGTATCGTAACTTATAAGCAGTCCACACTGTCCTCGAAACTTATTTAGCTCATCAATGATGGTTTTTACTGCAAAATCATCCCTGATGCGACCCTGTAAATTTATAAAAGACAATTTAAATATCTATATAATTAGTATAAGCAAGCAGTCAGTATTAATTTATTGAAGTTTATAATTGGGAAAAGTTATTTAGGAAAACTTGTAGATAGCTATGCAAATATCATTGGGAATAGCTGAGAAAGAAATTTTTGATCTTCTTTTATTTCATTTTTTTGTAGTTCGATTGGATTCCATATTTATAAGAAATGATTCCGTTAAATTTATGACACACGTTGGTCTGTAGAAAAACGTTTGTCTTTTCAATTTCCATCGCATTCAGAGTTAAGAATTAAGTGTGTGATTTTTCTTGGTGTAGGTACATAGCTATTATTTCTGATTATTAAGTTGTGGTTTTATTATTTATGTACCTCCTTTCTGGCCCGCGTTATGATGCTGGCTGCCCAGACAATGGGAAGCCAGTGCTTGGAGGGGCGTGGAAACGATTTGTTCATTGCCTCAATGATTGTACGCTCATTCTCGTTGAGCAGGCCCGCCTCAACCAGATTGTTCAGACCCGGGAAGCGTTTCTTAACGCGCGGCGATACATTTGACAATACCATGGTGAGGCACAGGCACACATAGCGCATAATTGTGCGACGCATGACGCGACCGCGCTCATCCTGTCCATGCACATTGGAGCTGACAAAGACGGCAATGGGATCCGGCCAGGGTATTGAAGTGTATTGATTCCACCACCTTGTCATCACAATGGACACATAGAAGCCCAGCACGAAGGACAGCGGTATGAGATCTCGATAACTGTTGCAGTAAGCCACAATGGCTTCAAATGTTCTGGGTGAAGATAAAGAAGAATTGTAAGAATCATATATAGTATGGGGAAATTACAATTGCAACTTACTCCTTTTGTGTTGGATTGAGCACAAAGCGATAGACCATATTGAGCATATAATATAATGAAAGAAATGCCAACAGATCCAGCCAGACCAATTTGTAAATACTGCCGCGCCATCTGCAAGGGCATTTAACAAGTGTAATTATTATTGTATTTGCAACTAGTCACAGTTATAAATAGAGCGTAAACTTAATACTGGAAAAACATATCAACGTTTATTGCCCACACTCATCGATTAGGAACAACTAAATTAATGCGCGGCATAAAGTCTGACATTTGTTTACCATAATTCCTATAACTGGCTACGTCATCAGGATTCATCATCACAAAGCCATACCGCACCGATACGGGGCGATACTGCTGCCACCGTCCACTTAATGCTGACAAAACGTCATAAAAATGAGTATGTGCCACTTGAGTATATTTGAAAAACCGCCTCACCAACATTTCAAATGAAACTCGACCAATTATAAACACAAAATTCTTATCAGCATAAAACTTGATAACAACAAAAAACAAATTTTTATTTTTATCAGTTGGCAGCAAGATTTCAAGGCTTGTCGGCGTTAATAATTTGAATTAAATTTTCGTATGCACAGATAACCTTGTCTGCAACAGGGTATCTAGTAGTTAGTCAGTTTGTTCAAACTCACCTAAGCCACTTTTACTGCTATGAAATCTAATTAGTTAGAAGCTGATAAAAAGGCTTTAAGAAGGCAATTTATTATATTTTTTTGTTTTTTAAGACTGTGGCTCCATGGTGGAAAAGTAAATGTGCGCAGTTTCAGTTTAAAAGGGAGCAGGCTGACAACAATCCACAAAAATCAAGCTAAAACTTATAGCCGTCTTTGTACTAATTATTCACAACTCTCAACTTAAAATCACTGTCTGTTTTCCATAATGTATTATTGGGAACAGAGTATTATGCAGTCGGTTACGTGAGACTGCAACAGTTTTATTTGAGTTTTAATTATTTTGATTTGCCTTTCCAATACAAATATATAATATATATTAAAGACAAAGTGCTAAAATCACATTGCTAATTTAGCACATTATCTAGAGGTTCAGTTTGATTATCAAGTCGAGGGTAACCTGTTTGTTGATTAGCCACTCAAACCAATGTAATCACCTTATCAGCTGATCATTCCAATAAATGTGAACTACTTTTACATATTTACGCACTACAGATACATATATATGCATGTACATATAGATATCGCAGCAAACCCTGACCAGCCATTATTAAATTATAATTCAAATTACATGCATGACAGATGTCAGACAGTCTAGATTACACTGCACATTTCAAGTGGATGGATGGGTGGCGGATAGGGTTGTGTTGACATTAGTATCAAGTGTGGGTGGAGTTGCTGCTATCGGCGGCACTGCATACCTCGTGGGTGGTTGAAGGGAAGCGTTGGAATTCTTCTATTATTTGCATTACGTGCAATTGAACACTGTTTGACGACTATCACTAGCTGAATGTGTATATTATATATATAGTTTGTGTTCGACTGTGCCAGTTCTTTAATTAGCATTAGACTAGCAATTTATACGCACTCCACATACGCACATCCAGCACTGCAATTCAATCGAAATTAAGCAAAAAAAAAGAAACTTAGATAGAAGATAAGATACACTTGTAGACCAGAGTTAATCTGCTGATTGATCTCTTGTACGTTTTAAACAATTTTTAATTATGGAAGTTCTGGTTAAAGTCTTGTCGCAAATGCAATTTTCTACATTTTTGTTTAAAAATATATTTTCGCTATAATTCCAGTTTGAGAACTTGTTTTTTTAAGTGACAACGATTTGGAAAGAGGAACTATATCAATGCGGTTAGTGGTCAACAACCTACATTGTAGGTTAGCACACTTTCTGCCAGTGTAAAAAGACAGTTTATATGTTAAATAAATATTTATATATAATAAAATTGACGTATGCATATCGGTTCATAGACATTTGTTAGATAACCCTCTTGCTTACCTGAGTAATAGTTTGAGAAAACAGCCAAAGCCTCGACAAGTGGCCACTTCTCCTGTATATGTTATTGTCATTTTTGCTACGCCTATTCAAGTTTGTACTTGATTGTTTGCAGTTGAGATTTGTGATTAAACTGATGTTGGTATTTCTTTATAGCTTCACTTTTTGTTTGTTTCTTATCACGATTCGCCGTTATGATAAATGTACATTTTGCTGTTTTCTTTAATTTTTGCGCAGCCAATGTCTTCAGGGTCGGAGCAAAAAGAAAAACCAAAAAATATATTATGTATTAGTACAAAATCTTTCAATATTATATAACTTAATTTGTGCCATTTCTAATAGTTGTACATAGAGTTCCTAGTCACGCATATGTATGTAGTTAAGCTTTGTCAAACGTTACACAAAAATGCATTTGAAATTCAAAAATCGATATTTACAACTAGAAGTCAATTAAAAAGAAAACATGCGACATTAAAACGCGGAACACAATTGAATTGCATACAGTATACTCAGTTGAACATTTTGAAAATGCAACAGTGACGTGCTGATTACATTAATTGCAGCAATTAAACAAATTGTGGGGAACAACGCAGAAGCTCCGATTTCCAGCTAACTGCTCACAAACTTACATTCAGAAACAGATATAAAATACAGCACAAAAACTATCTATCGAGTGGGACCTGATAAAATACAACAAGTTTATTTCCGTCCTAAAATGCCATGCCAATAATTCGAGCTACACAAAATTGATCAAGTAGCTGACAAAAAATTATTGTAGTTACTTTCTCACGGCATGGAATGCAAACTTTTGTTTATATAGTTTTTGCACATTTTCAGGACCAAAAGATAAAGCATTTCAGAATATGCCTCGGATCCTTGACGCATGGAAGATTCCAATTTTAAAAAATTGTTATTAACAATAAATATAGAAAAAAAAATACATCATTATTATATAGCTGTATGCACATATGTATATATATTATTATTTTTCCAAGTTTTCCAACAGCGGTTTCCACAAATTTTCATACAGATTTGTACTGCTTTTTGAAACTTTATTTTCCACCATATCGTTCGACATCTCTACTACTTTTGCTCTCATCATTCGTTTTGTAAGCTCCGATTTTAAGTGATCAGATAAAAGATGCATGTTTCTTAAGCGTATTGTTATATAACGAAATAGTAATTGTTTTTTAAAATTATTTTTGGGGAATGCCGGTAATTTTGGGTAAATCGCATATGTGTTGTACAAATATTGCACAGTTGCTGAACATACCCATATTTACAAGCTCAGATAATATTATTTAGATGTCCACAGCTGTACATACAGTAGTCACAAAACAAAAAAAAAGCGATTGCGAATCGCTGACAGATCGTGTGGGCGATATCATTGATGCTGAAATGGGTACTTTTGTTCTAGCCGGAGGTGTCGCTGAGGGTCAGCCGCATTTGAGAGCTACGGTTGCACATTAATTGATCCAATAAATATATTTCATATTGGAACTTTACGTATCGTAACCGAGATATTCTACTTTTATAAAAAAAAGTACTTATGTACTTAGTATTATGTACTAAATGATGACTGGAAATGACATCATACTTCTCTGGTTTTAAGTGTGAAAAATTTGTATTCAACGAACACACACACATGCTGATGAATTTTCGTTTAAAGAGAGTAACGAAAACCAAAGGTATTCTGTGATCCGGTGAGCTAATGATCAAAATCCATATAACGAATACAGAACTCAAATAAAATGGTTGTCTGTGTGTTTGGTATGTGAATGTGAGACAGACTTTTGGGTCTGGATCATGACATCATTTGTTGATTTATTTTACAGATGGAAAGGGTACACTTGTGTATAAAGTATATACTGATAAATAAATATGTTTAACTCTATTAATACAAGTTTATTTTTTAGTATCTCAACTCGTAAATCACATAAAAATCCAACAATTGACACAGTCAGTTAATTATATATATGATAAATTTTTGTGGATATCTATAAGATTATTAAGAACAACTGCAGCAAAATGTGCTCGTGATCAACTGATTAACTGTAATTGAGTGAGTACTTTGTTGTACATAAGCTGAGAGTATTACAAATATTTGATAAGCAAATGAGTCATTGGGGCCTTATGCACTTAAGCCCCTTCGGTAAAAAGAGACAACGCAGAATCGTTCAAAAAGAAGAGCTGCGATACAAGATTGAAAGCTATGCGACAGGAAAATTCTTCAAGTAGAGTTTAACTTGATAGACAGACTTAATATATCTAACTAATGCATAAACCAGTAAGGTTTATCGGGTATTTAAATGTTCAGCATCCGGATATAATATATAACAATTATTCTCGGAACTACTGTGTGAGTAATACAGAAACAAAGATGTTTTCTATTTTCAATAATTATCGCAGTGGCACTTAATGTGCTAACTGACCTGAATTAGTACTTGCAAGCGAGCTCTCGAAGATGAAGCACTTCATTGCCAACTGATTGCAAGCTGTCGGCTCAAAATGTACAAAACAGCCTTTGGAGAACTATGTCAACACCTACGAAAATGTGTACATCATCAATACATAAATGGATGTATTTACTATGAATGTAACTGACCTCTGACAATGTATA
This sequence comes from Drosophila cognata, assembly GCA_035041535.1. NCBI lineage: Eukaryota > Metazoa > Arthropoda > Insecta > Diptera > Drosophilidae > Drosophila > Drosophila cognata. The sequence goes on from JAWNLC010000638.1 coordinate 771,158, forward strand.
AATGCTTGAGGCTTATGCAATAGTCACATTCTTATCACTGAGTATCCCATTTGAAGTGATTTGGGGAGAACTCTTCGCAATTAAAATCAATGACACCTCATCATAAATTAAATCAATATCAAGAAACAAAGTTATCTTTTTAATAAAAAGGGTTTACGGTAAAACAAACCAAACAAAAACATTAGAACTCAACTCTTCGAGGTTAATGACATTCAATGCAAAAATTGGCAACGGCTGCCGGATCGACGGGTTTCTAAATATATATATATATATATATATACACGCACACACGCACATGTTTCTGAATATAGCGTCTAATATGCACAATGCTAATTTACATAAGTGCCTAAGTATTTTATGTTATTTTATTGGCACTTGATTTTAATGAACTTGATGACAATTTATGCGGAGCTGAACAGCATATTAATTTTATATTTAATTTGGTTATTATTCAGATTTGTTTGTTTTTCGTACAAGCGCACTTTGAAAATATTACGAGTGTCCTTTTGTCCATAAATTTGCATGCGACGCAAAATTTGGAGTGTGCCGAGGGTTAAATATAAATGTATATGTAGTGAAGTAATATATACTGAGCTTGCACTTTGGGCAATGCGGAATCTGGGATGACTCACAGCAGCGCTCAACTGACAAAGAGACACAACTTCTACTCAGACACACATACATATATACGGAATACACTCAAATAGAAATGGTATAACAACAATGCTACGCACTATTTGGAGGAAGTTTACTTTATTCAATGATTTGAAACTTTTAATCGATTTGCTTCATATTGAGCATCAACCGGACTACTAAATTTGAGTATATAAATTTGAATGTTGAGTTGAGCATATAGCGTTTTTTTTAGCGTGGTTAGTTTTACTATTCACGCAGTGATTAAATCGCGTCATGGTCACTTACAATTACTAACTAATATTAGTGTAGTCAGAAATTGAGGTGTGCAATGCGAAACACGCGAGCGAGTACAGTAAACAAAACTGCTCGAGGTATACGAGGTACGCGAGGTACACGAGGTTCTCACCAACTCTAGCAAAACACAACATAAAACAACTCCACTTCGCGTCCAAACACAGACAACAACAATAGGACGCTGACGCTGACGCTGCTTCTTTGTTGTTATGTATTTTGGGCTCTTGATTCTTTTCTTGGCCTCTATGTTTCACTATTTTGACGTCGTCGTTGCCGTTGACACTGCTATTCTTTCACACACACGCATACACACATATTTAAAAAATTGTAGTCGCAGATGTGTATGTTGCCATGCCCTTCGTGTCAGCCATTCAAGCAAATCGCGCTCTGTGCCCCGTATTCTCTCGCACTTGGCACTTCCGCGCTCAACGACCGACGATTTCAGACTGAAAGTGCTGTGCAAAAATACTAACAGAACTGGGAACACTATTCGTGCGCCGTCAGCTGTGTAGAAACCTCAAATCCATGCCTGTGCCAATTGCTCCGAACGCTTGAGAGAGAGCAACACAACACAACTGGTTGTGAGCGCCGAATGTGGCGATAAGCCAAGCACAGGGTTGGAATTGACTCTGCTAAAGGTAGGCGCCGTGTTTTGCTTATTTGTCTTACTGTTTATCTTTATCCAAATTAATGTTAAGTTAACTGATACACATATGGATGAACTCAAAATTTGAGTTAATATTCAATTATATGGATCTTAATAATGTTAAACTAAACTTACTGCAAATACTATTCAACATTTTATATACGCCCTTCGAGTATTAAAGTGAAACATCAAGAGCTTATCAAAATTATTATTAATAATTACTTGCCAATATGACTCGCAGACCAAATAAAACTCATTAAACTGTAAACATATGTGGGCAAATAAGCAAATTATGAATAATAACTAAAGTCATAATGTTAATCATATTCTCGTGGGGTGGCGGATTGTACCTTTAATCTAGATTTACTATTTACCTACAAGCTTTCTAAAGTGTCGGGATTTAAACAGATCTTATAAGTAGTTTTGAAAAGCTAAACTCAGTTATTAATATGTGATTAGATGTGTTACCAACATTTTCAAATCATATTAATATCAGGAATTAAGCAAGGAAAGCACAACAGCAGTTTCATGTTCTAGCCGTATATCATACATTGATTATACAGTTTATAAGCATTCACTAAATAAATAGTGCATACTTTTAGGGATATGATTATTAAGCACTGAATGCATCTATGCTGTAGTCGACAAATATACAGTGTCTGGCAGCTCAAATGGAACAGAGTCAAAAAAAAAGTAATTGGCTGCCATTAACTAATTATTGATTATTTTTCAAAAATTCCAAAGAAGATGGTAGGTACATGTAGTCACTACCAATATGAATGGATGACCCTAATAAACTGAGGTTTTCCCACCTGCAAGGTATAATTATAAAAGTGTTGCCTACTTTTAAGGCGTAATTTTATTTGGAGCTCGTACATTATGGACACCTGGGTGCTATAAAACCCGGAGGAGCCGAGGATCATCAGAAAAATAAGGGCAAATCCCAAGCTATCGACTCCAAAAATGACTCAACAGGTGCAGGATGAAATGGGGAAAAAGTTCTGTATGGAAACTGTACGCATGGTCCTGCGCAAACATCAGCATCAAATAAAAGGACTAGGATGACGTTCGCCAAAACCCACTTGGACAAGGATTTGGGGTTATGGAACACAGTCATATTTGAAGATGAGTCCAAATTCATCATTTTTGGCTCGGACGGACGGAATTATGTGTGGCTACAATCCAATACTGAGCTGAATCCGAAACACATAAAGGCAACAGTCAAGCATGGCGGAGGAAGTGACTTGGTATGGGTATGTATCTCGTCAGCCGGCGTCGGGATTTTGGTGTTTATTGAAACAACAATGGCCAAGAATGTGTACTTCAACATACCAAAGGAAAATGTACTCCAAATTGCCGAGAAGCTAGAAATCCGACGTACTTTCCGGTTCTACCAGGACAACGATCCCAAGCATAAGGCCAAGATAGTACAGTCCTGGCTCCTCAGGAACTGCCCCACATGATAATTCCACCGGCCCAGTCTCCAGATTTAAATGTTATTGAGAATTTGTGGGCTCTGCTGGAAAATAACATCCGGAAACACAACATATCCAGCAAAGAGGACCTCAAAAATGCTCTGCGGGATGAGTGGAGCACAATCAGCCCAGAAGCTACCAAAAAGCTGGTATCTTCCATGAATAATAGGTCAAGGGAAGTTGTTAAGGCTAAAGGATATCATACTAAGTATTAATATCCTTATTTAAGTTTTTATACGCAAAATATATTACTTTTTTAAAACTGATCCATTTAAAATGTCCCGAAAAATAGGCTACTTTTTTACATAATCATCCATTCATATTGGTAGTGACTACATGTACCTGCCATCGGTCTTTGGAATTTTTGAAAAATAATGTATAATTAGTTTATGGCAGGCAATTACTTTTTTTTTTTGACTCTGTGCCACTTGATCTGTCAGACACTGTAGTTGCCTAGTCAGGAATAGTTGATGAACTAATCTGAGATTCAAATCTATAACTTTATTCTTTGATACTTGAATCCAAGATGAGCCAATTCTTTGGTTTTGATAATATGCAGACAAAACTTCAAATATTTGCATATTATCTTTGAAGATTTAAAAATTTTACATTTTTTGATATACAGATTGAAGAGTTGATCTTAGTAAAGCCTATCAGAAAATCAAATCAAACAAAATCTTTTTTTATCTTTGTTACTTTATTATCTCATTCAATAAAATGATTTTGTTTTTAAATTTATTTTATGTTGTTTTAAATTAATTACAAATCGTAAGATTGACGTTTAACGCATTTCCAAATGATTGCTTAATTTTGTTTTTAGACTAAATAGTTTTTGCATTTCGAATTAGTGAAATTGTTTCTTGCTTTTTACATTTAGTTGGAACATTTCACTAATTCTCGTACACATTCGATCGCACTTATGATAAACTAATGACTTATGTTTAGTTGTTATTTTATTTATATTATTAGGCAAATTTCAATGAAATTTTAAGTATTTGTTTTCATTTAGTATTTTACAGCGACATTATTTGCATCAAAGAATTTAGAAAAGAATTAACAGAATGTTTTTAAGTTATATACATTTGAGACTTATTTGATTTGGGGGAAAACGTAACTAAACTATGTTAAACATAAAAACTGTCACATTTCGACTTATGAATTACGGTTTTTTATTATATATTACTGGGCGGTCCGCGATGTGCACGCTGTCCATGCAACGTGGAGGAATGTCTAGAGCCGGGTCGTGAATGTACAATTGCATAATCGTTATCAATTGGTATAGACCTTCGAAGTAGTACGTTGGATAAGTTGGTTGATAAGTTTAATACAAAATCAATGGTAAATCATTATTTATATAATATATGTTTCAATAGACAACTTGACAGCAGTAGTTAGCAACTCTTTCAAATGGACGGTTAGTGGTATTTTTTTTTGTTTTTCGGGTATGGGCAAAAGAAAATTATACGTTGAATACGTTTAGTTTAGTTTTTAAAGTTAGTCATCATTTTAAACGAATGCAAATCATCAACGGTTAATTACAGTTGCAAGGCACGAAATAAATTCATTATATTTTTCTGTTTTTTTTGTTTTTGTTTGTTTTGTTTTTTGTTTTGTGAACACATGTTGTGTTGCTTTGTTGTAATTGTTGTCCAGCAGGGCGGGCACTTCAGTAGAGTTAACAAAAGGTACGAATACAACAAAATACGATACATAGATACGATTCAAGGCTTTTGTAGGCATGCTTTAGATATACATTGTGTCTGTGTGTGTGTGTGTGTGTGTGTGTACGTGTGTATCTGTGTTTGTGTGTTTGTCTGTGTTGGCTCCACAGCTACCAGAAAATAATATTGTGAGAGCAGAGCAGATGCATATCAAGTGTATAGTAGAGCTTCAGTGTATAAGAGTGTGTGTGTGTGTGTGTGTGTGTGTGTGTTTTGTAGATCAGCTTAATATCTATCAGACCTATTTGAGTGTATCGTTGAACCGCCGCTGGTATAACCCTTGTGCGCATCTCTACCATGCAGCGAATAACGTGAACCATACTGGCTGCCATGCCAGCTGCGATAGGGATCGTATTCCTCGATGATGGAGGGCTCCTTCTCGATGATCTGCAAGAAACGGCCACGCATGTATAAAATATCAATATTTTATAGGACTTGCGGCTGGCAGACTTACCTCTGTGTTAGCACAACTACAGCTCATGGCAGTGCAAAGGAAAATATTCATCAGCAACATGATGAGGAACAGAACGCCCAGAGTTATGGCCAGCCACAAAAGCCAGCTAGGCCGTATACCATCATCGCAGTTCGGCGAGATTACTGCAAAAGATAAAATATATTTTATTGTTGGGTTTAATTCTGGGTTTTTTTATACGCCCTCATACCTATTAAAACTGAGTAAAAAGAGTATCAAGAGGAGGCTTAAGTCTACGTACCAGACAGATGGAGACATTTTCGGAGTAATGCAATGTATTTATAAATGTGTACATACATATATACATTTTATTGATCACAGCGAGCTAAGAAGACCTAGACAAGTAATTCTGTCTGTCTCTCTGTTTGAATGAGTTCATTAAGCGAAGTCAACAAATTTTTAAAAGACAATTTACGTATATAAATTAAAAAATATAAAATTTATAAATAAGTTTTTAAATAATAACTTTTGATAATCCCTTTTTGGTAGGCAGATTTCAGACAAATTTTTGACTGGCGTGTTTCTGTGTATTCACATACATATTGCCATAAGGAGGCAAAAGTCAAATTCTGCAATATTCAGGAAATGCAATAGACATATTATAAAGAATATAGTCTATATATGAAAATTATAATATGGATTGTTAAAATAAATATTACAGAATACGGTGAGTACCCAATTTAATGTAGAAAACACTTCCAATTTTGTTGCGACTGTATTAAACTTATTAAAACTTATATGAGACGTTTTGGTCAAATCTTTACAGCAAAGAGAAAACTTAAAAACATTAACATGTTAGATATTTATACCCAGTTGAACACAAAACATATCAGTTTTACTCAAAATCAACGAAATTTCCAAAAAGATAACCCGAAATAACGATTTTTCTTTTTTCATTTTCATATAGAATCAGATTTGAACAATATGTTTTATTTATGGGACCAATTAAAATCAGAGATTACCAAATACAAGTAAAAGAAACTAATTTCATCTGTGTTAAGCTCGTTGCCATTATTACTCAATCTAAAAAGGGGTATCGTTGTCTCGACATACATTATTTAGCACAAGAACATGTCTTAGCGATAGCAAGTGAAATAATGACCAGCGTTCGTTGCTCGACATACTGTTCCAGCAAAGAAAAAACCTGCAGCAGGATTTTAATCGATTTGACGCCTCTATGTATTGTCTGCTTAGTGGTTGTACTTACGTCGCGCCTCGGCGGGATCTAAGACGAAGACGGTTGTGCCCGCTATGCTGGAACCTTCCTCGTTGGGTCCAAATTTGCGGGGTCCATTGCCATTGCCTTTTGTAAAGCCAGCCAGGGAAAGCTCAGTACAATCGTCAATTTCCACACAGCGACCATAGCACTGAATGACGTCACACTGCAGATGGACCTCGGATCCTAAAATGGCAATTAAGTTAGTTAGCATCTTGCATATCTTGTGTTTGATTGGGCTACCCACCCTCGGGAAATTTGAACATGGAGGCGAGCGTAGCTTCAGCTGCCCGCCCATCGGCCGTAGGTATAAAGCGGCTCATAATACTTGCATCGTAGGGGCAGCTAGGCATGAAAAGAACCCGTTAAGTTCAATGGGTGCAGCAAGTCAGGAGCTGATTGAAGAGTCAGTTGCACTTACCCGCGATCATCTGTCAGCTTGAGGGTAAGGTTTTTCTTATCAAAGGCAAAGCAATTGCCCACGCGTAGTCCGTATGTATCTGGATAGGGTTAATGGAGTGAGTCTTAATTAGTGCATTCAACAGGGAACAAGGCGCTGTGCTGATTACATACCGTTTGGCTTGGAGAACTCGGCGCGTATCTTATACTCATGCCCATAGACCGTTTCACGTACGCGATGATCGTTTTCCAGAAACTTGAGCACAACATGGGCATTGTCATCGCTGTCAATTTGAATGGAATGGAAATGCTCGTTACACATTATTAGCCCACAGTTCATTTTAGTTAGGCTTCCCACAATTACGAGCTGATCGCATGCAGTCGCCAATTAAAATCGCTGCTCATAGGCCCAAAAGTGCGGCCCACTGCAATTCGCTTGCAGTTTCAATGCGGACGGTATCATTATGCAATTGGCGGGCATTACGTTATAGACAGTTGCATTTTTATGCCATATAGGCACATCAACAAACGTATGTTTACATTTGTATATATAATTTGTATAGTTTTTAATTTTTGCTACCTAGTTTGCAGTTTTGTACATTTGTGTGCATTTATTTGGTTTTTGTTGTATTTGTTTTTTTTTTTCAATTTCCTTTTGGCTTTCTGGTTGTTTAACAGAGCGCAACAATTTGCAAAAATCACTAATTTGAGCATACCTAGGTTTTTCTAAATTGTTTAACTTTTCATGTTTGCCATTTTCTTTCACTCAACACGAAAGACTTAGGCAACGAACTTGCGTAATTAAATGTTATAGCAAAGTCATTGGCATTATGCAAATGCGTCAGGTTGAGATTAAATTGTTTGTGTTAAACACCAGATCGTAATCGATAAGAGGTGCCATAAATAACTTTACCGTTAATTGAGCACAACATTTGAGCTCGCAGTTCGTGTGAAATGACTTAGAATGTCCAGCAATGGCGAAAAGGCCGAAAAGAATTTCATTGTATCAAACGCTAATGGCCTTGAGCGCTGTCTATTCTATATAGAAAATCAATAAAAGGTGCTATAGAAAGGCAACACCTACGAGTCCATACAAATATATATATATTTATATGTATATATACTTATATAGCTCAGTCGCTCCAGTCCGCATAATTTGGTCTTTGATTTCATTTGTTGTGCGCCGACATATAGGAAAAAAAAAACAAGTTTTCGGAAATTATCTGAAATTGGCAAAATACTGGCCAAAACAACTAGCACTTGAAGCACTTTTGGCCTGACGGAAGCTCAACCAAAATACAACGCAAACTCAGCCAGCCAAAGTGCAATTGTCTAGACAGCTACAGCTTTGGGCAGTCAAACTTACCGAGTGAAGCCCGATTTGCCACAGGTAATCACATAAAATTTATCATCTGCCAGTTCAAGAGTTTTGTGTACACGCACTGCCAGCTGGATGGACCGCTCCTCCGTACGCTGAGGGGAAACAGAGAGAAAGAGAGAGAGTGGGGGTAGACAGTTAAATATTTGTTCAATAAAAGTGCACAGCGCATTGATGTTGATTGGTTTTAAAAAGGTATGTGAAGAAACTAAGCAGCAGTCGCTGGGAGCGGCTCATAAGTGATCATATTTGTGTTCGGCTTATGGTCCTTTAAAAAACGCTGCGCCTATGGTGCTTATTGGCTAGAATCGTAGATCGCAGTGACTGCAGCAGACTGCGGCAGTCTGGTGGCACGTTAATTGTCACTATGATGTAATTGCAGAACCAGCAACAACGAGGAAGTGCACAATGCTGCCAACTGTGACGCAGACTGCCAACAAGCCACTCAGTCATCCACTCAGCCAGTCAGCCAGGTGGCCCACACTAAATACATACACACACATACACATACATTTTCCAGTTGTTTGTTTATCTCATTTAAACAATTTCCTTGGCCATGTATAGCTTTTGTGTCTAAACTTCATTGAATCTTATGCTCTGCAGTCACTTTAATAGCTGCACTTTCGAGTTAATGAGTTGTCTGCCAGACATTTCGGTAATAACATGTTTGCATTTCATTTCGAATCCGACTTCACTGTGGCATTTAATATAATTTAGCATTTTAATTGTGCAGCCACATGTAACATGTGTCGAGGCGAGCACCAAAATGAAAGACTTAAGCGAACAACTTGCTAGAATGCTCGCTCTTCGCTCCCATAATTGTTGCTCGTTATTATGCAACTGTGCGATTTGACTTATTGAAATTGTTGAGCCAGTTACAAGTTGCTTCTGTCTGTGGATATCAGTAAATTCAATAAGACAGTTAAGCAACTGATGTTTATCAGCTGAATACTTGAGTGAATGTCTTTAATGCATGATTTTCACTTGAACAGTTGACGAGTCATTTAACCTTGACCCGCAATTGAGCAATTAAGCAATACGCCAACTTCCATAAAAAGACGCAGCTACAGCTGACCAGGTAAGCAAGAACATAAAGATATATATACATATATATATATATATACATGTTAATATAGCTATATATACATATGTGCAGATATTCAGCATCCGCAGTTTTTGCTTGTATAATTTAAAATTTTTTACTTGTCGAGCTGAGCAGCTGCAACTCACTTGACCGGTTTTATTTTCCATACATACACATACAAACATACATATATATATAATAAAAAATAATATTTATTTGTGTAATATTTATTGGTTTTATCTGGTTGACGTCCCACGCCTGAAGTGTATGTATTAAGTGTTGTCAGCGTTTTATGAATGAACTCAAGCTTTTAGGTTTCAGTTTGATCAGTGCTCTTTTAGTATATGACTCAACAGACTAGATAAGTATTGTATATATATTCGAGTAGTTATAATATTAGTGCAAAGCTGTTAACGAATAAACACTAGATAAGTGTACATAAATACCTCGGGCACAGCTGCAAAAAAATATCAATTGACTTACAGATAGAGTGGCAGGCAGGCAGGCAGGGAGGCAAGCAGACAACTTGGCACATTGTGTCACAATTTGTTGGCCATCTCATGTATCAGGATCGAGCATAGACAAGCCGACTCGTATGTAGCAATCAAATGACGAGCTCAACTCAAAGTTGAACTGAAGCAAAGTGGTGAGTGGAGTGGAGATACAATATACAGACAGCATAAGCTGTAGAAGCCAGCGGATGGGCTCATTATCAAGTTATTATCAAACCAAGCTGAAGTTGAGAAAATTACTGCGACGATTTTCCATATGTGCACAGTTCTTTTCTTTACTTTGTGGTAATGTTTCTTTTAAATTACTTAATGACAAATTGGCAGACAATTTTTGTTTTGTAATTCCTTAGGTTTGCTTGTTTGTTTAAATGATTATAATGGAGCTGCACAGAGAACCCACCATAACACCCATCATAAAATAATGGCAAACAATTTGCAGCCGAGTGCGGCGAACTGGCAAAGCGACCCACTCGCAATACGAAATAGGTTCAAGTACGCCAAAACTCAACCCACAAAGCCAACAATACTACTTCTGGCAACATCAACAATAATAACAACTTGAACTTTATGTTAAATTTTGTTGGCTGCGACTGCGGCGCGGCGGCTTGGGCGTCTCTGCCATTGTCAGCGCCAATTTCATGCTTTGCCAAGTACGGCAATGTGAGGGCTTTGCCATATAAAAAATCCAAGTAAGAATAAGTATTGTATGCACACCGAAGATGTCATACACTTACAGACCCGTATTCATCGAATCACATCTAAATTCTTATATATAATATATATTGAGAAAGCCTACAGTTGCTTCCATAAAATATAATAGAGTATTCCGCTGTAATTGATTTTTTGCCCAAATATTGAGTAAGTTTCGTTCGGATATTTCGGTAAACAAAAAAGCTGTTCTTAAATTTTGAACGATCGTTCATATTTCAGATACAATTTATAGTAGTTTGATATCATTTAAGACTAAGGAATAAATAAATAGAATGAGGGACGGACGTGGCTAAATCGATTCGGCTGCTTTTGCTGATCAGGAACATATATGTACGTACGCATGCTGCTGTCTGGTACATACCTTTGCACTACTGCATAATGCCCTATTTACCCATTTTCAATGAGTTCAGGGTATAAAATACCAAATCAAACAGATTACGGCGCTACAAAGAGGTTGCTAGTTGTAGGCTGAGCTCTAGCTTAGGTTGCTCCCCATCTCAGTTTCTGTTGCTGTCTGGGTCTGTGCATGAAGAGCATGTGGAGTGCATGGCCAAGGTCAGGCAAAGTCGAAGGCATTTCTGAAGCAATTAATGCCCTACGAAAATATTTGCCAAGAAATAGAATCAAAATTGCTCAACAGCTTTGGAGTACATACACAAAAAAATTCTTTTGACACAAATACCGCGCACACTTCGAACAACAATAAGAACAACGAGCTGAACAACAGCAACAAAAACAACAACAACAACTTGGAATGCTGTCAAAGTCGAAGCGTGGAAAGCCTTGTCTGAGCATGTGAACTGTCTGAAATGGCGGCCTGGGTTCGCAGCTAGACGCCGGCGCGCTGTCGACACTCCCCAACCCAAACAGTTGTTGCCCTCACCCTTTGCACCCCTCGACCTTAAGTCGCTCCCTCAGTCATTTCGCCGTCTGCCATTCAGAGCTCGAGCTCAGCATAAAACTCAAGCTGCCGTCGCGATAAGCGTGATTTAATTTTATGGGGGACCTCCCTTTTTGGCCGGCAAACGGAAGGTGGGCCAAGAGAGCTCAAATAAATCTGCTACACCTAAGTTGGACTTACCTGTGCCCTGGCCGATTTCCACTCATAGTTTATTTATAAAATTGGGATACAGGGTGCAGCCTGACTGATTTGACATTGCAATTAATAATGCTGTACTTGTTGGATGTGCTTAAACTTATAACATGACGCGTTATGCTGATAATTTGCATTTCAACGCTATTCGTTTGAGTGCTTCATCTCTACACACATTTATGCATGCACAGTGTGTGTACACTAAAAGAAATCTGGCATATAATTTTGCAAATCGCAATATTGATGCTATTGCCTTGCCTTCTTTTCTTCGTCAAAAACCATTTATGAAAATTTATACATTTTTGAAAACAGTTTTCATTTTTGTCGTCTGACAGTCCATAAAATAAAAATAAATGTTTAAAGGCAGAAATTAAAGAAATCTTTTTGGGATTCATGGGTCTTACTCTTAGGAGAATTTTATAATTTGTAAATTATGACTGCTTTTCAGGACTATAATAATTTAAGATTATCTAAATTTTTTCAATGTGTATTAATAACTGACTTATCTACTTACATATGGCGCTGGCTAATGCTAATGGCTCTTGCCTATATAGGCCCTCGCTGCCTTTGTCTGCCATTGTTCGACTTGGGGGCTGCTTACCCACACACAACCGCCGCCTGTCAACGCCCGTGATGCACGTAGGATTAAACTTGATTTTTATTGCCATCGTTACTATATAGACTGACGACTAGTCGTCGCCATCGTCGCCATCGTCGTCGTCGTCGTCGTCGTTTGCATCGCAGCTGCTGCTGATTTGCCTTGATTTGGGGCCAAGACTCAAGTACTTGTTCACCAGATACTAGGCTCCCCTTAATTTATGGGCATGCGTGCCCTTTTGCTGCTGCATGCGACACAGACCGTAGACAAGGTCTTAGTGTTAGCATGTGGAGACGCACGCACCCAAGACAATCAGACGCCCGACTGCAAGATACCCCTGTCATCTTATCTTGGCTTGATGTGTATCGCTACATACATATATATTATACTAGTTTCTCGCAAACTTTTTAAATATATATAAAGCGCTTCTAATTAAGCTGTTTTACGCTTGTTCGTTCGTTTTGTATTACAGGCGAAATTAGCTGTGAGTTCTCACTATATTATTTAGATGACAGATAAGATTACAGAGATGCAATGCTATACTATAGAGATAGATATAATATTATTATCTTTGATGGCAGCTTGGTTAATTTTGGTGGTATAAGATAGCCAAGTTGAGATGAACCTCTCGTACTAACTATTTGCTATCAGAAGTGGGTTCACTAAGTTCACTTTTGACACAAGGATTAAGTGCTATATATATAAATATATATAAATATATTTTATAAGTAATATATAACTCTAAAAAAAGAAGAAAGAATATTCTTGTCAGCTGTCATTTATTATATACAACCCAAGCCACTATTATATCGTAGATCGAGCATTTTTCGTCTGTTCTGATCAAGTATGATAAGAAAGGTAATTATTTGCCTATCCAAAAAGTATAAACTTGAATGCATAAGTTCCAGAAAAATGCTCGATGTAAGAATGAACAGTGGGTTGCGATATATATATATGTTTCAGTCCAATATTTTTGGTGTATGTTATGTCATTATAATTAAAATCAGAAATGTATCTGAAACAAGTGCAATGCTCAGAATGCTTAGTAATCTTAGTGGTTAATAGTGTTAAGGAAGCGTTGAAAGGGTGATGCTTACATTGCTTCCACTCACGTTGCTGACCAATATGCCGCAGTAGTCTGGCGCTCCTTGCTTGGCCCAGAGGTTGAGGCTGAATGCAACCGAATCGCTGCCATCGCCCATGGACATGCAGGGCTGTGTGCGATGATCTCGCGCATGAACAGCGCCTGTGTAGCCGGAACTGAACTTCACCTTGATGTTCATCGTGCCCGCCTTGCACGTGGCTGTGACATGGGGCGCAAATTCGCCGGGTGCCGCCGGCGGTTCCTGTGCCGCGGCTATCTGTGAAAGGAAAACCGAGTGTTATAAGTTATTGTATTTTTTTTTTTGGTTTTTTGCTAATAACTATGACCTATTTTAGGGACCCTGGGAACGCACTACATACTACATACACAGCTGTAAGATAGATGGGTACAAATTTTTGGCCAAGTCATTGGGTAAGCATGGGAAGCCGTAAGAACACGAGAATTCTAATTAATTTTAATGGCTGGCCAAAGAGTCAGCAAAAGTCGCAATTAATTGCAAGAGGCAGCAGCAATAAACTCGACTCGAATGCTTGGAACTTAGAACTTTGCCATCGAATCTGCGTTTTTGTGTTTTTTTTTTTTGCTTTTGTATTGTATTCAAACTCTTTGGCGGCCACGCTGCACGTTTTGGGCCAGTTTCAGGTCCAGCTAGAGCCACAGCTCCAGCTTCAACTTCAGCCGCGCACTGTCAAAGGCATTTGGCTTGAAGATAATTTATTGGCATGCTCTCGACTTGGGTTGCCGTCGCGTCGTCGTGATAATTGAATTTGTTCTCCGGCTTCAGCTTTCCGCCACAGCCAAAAAGTTAAACTGAAACTAGACTTTCAGACCGTAGGCGATAGATAAGCGGCACAAAAGTTAAGTAAGTCATGTCATGACAATCGCACTGATGCCGCTTGCCATTTTGCCCCGCTTTTTTGTTTATTTATTTATATTTTTTTTTTTTTATTTGCTGACCAGCTCACGTTCTCGCCCTGCGGGCTGGGCCCAACAATCCGGAGCGCCTGTCCAACGAAAGCCGCCTGAATTCCCTACGCTTGACGTGCCCCATTGATTTATGTTTATTTACTTTCGAAAACTGCCTTGTGTTATCCATTCTAGATGCATTCATTCAATGTTGATCTGCAGCGAATTCGCCAAACTGCCCAGTCATTATATTTCATTTCATTTTCGCCGATTCTAATTGTGAGTCAGTTTCGGCTGTGGCTACTGTGCATCAAGTGGAATGCAGCAGTGAATTGACCCAATTTCGACTGCAACTTGTGAACGCAAAAAAGCAAAAAAAAAAACCAAAAAATGCTTTAAATGGGAGAGATCGACTGGGAGGAACCCTGATGCCAAGTCTAATGGATAATGTCAATGACTAGTATGTGGTTTATGTATGTATGTGTATACACAGAAAATATTTCTTAACCGATCTTATTTGAATTTTTTTTTACAGATAATCAATGTAAGATTAAGCACAGAGCGAATCTTTAGAATCATGGCTTTATTGCTATAGGTAAATAAAATAAGAATAAATACAAATGATCTGGGTCGGTTATTCAAGTCAATTGAAGTCAAGTCTCTAGCTCACATAATCCCTGAGAGGGGTGCTTTCATGCAGACCAACAGACAAAGAGGCATATTTAAATCGATTTGACCTTTGTTGTTGTTGAACAATATCTGTCTACGTTATGGGGTCAGAGTTGCTTCTGCTTGCTACATATATTTACACAAATTTATTATACCCTTTGTTACTTATTTAGAATGGATTCTGTGTATAATCAAAATATGTTGGCCAGTGTGCCACTTTCTGAGCGTGATGCCAACTAGAACGTCCACTTTGCATCGCATAAGGATTTTGTTGGCTTGTTGCTGCACCACTTAAATAAAACACAAATATCTATAATAAATGTGGATGCCGCTTCCTTTGTCTGCTCCAGCCAGCAATTATAGCCAACATCTTTTGGCGGTGCAGTTCAATGCGCGTTGCCAACGCTCGAGGGTCACATATATGCATGCATATGTGGCACGTTGTTGCAAACACAATTCCAATTCCATATCCAATTTCAACTTCAGCTCCAGCCGCAACTCCCATGACAATTTGTCGCTTGGCAAAATGCAATTGTTTTGTATGAATTTTGCATTTTACATTCAGTTACCAGAATCAGCGACAGTGGCTCAGAGCCAGAGTCACAGCCAGAGTTGGAGTCAGTCAATTAAAATTGTTTTTGTTTTTTGCATGCTCGTTTCGCTATCGTTCGGCTTGTTAAAATCGCAACAAAAATTGTTGCCAGCTGTTGGCCTTTGTATTATGCAACACGCTCTGATTGTTGTTGACTTTCCATATAAACAAAAACTAAAAAAATTTCAACTACAAAATTCAAAGTAGAAGCATAAAAAAAAAGCGAAAATCTAAAACACAATTAGACACTTGCGCTGCCAGTCACGCCACACAAATTGCTGCAGCAACTCAAGCCCAGCACCTATTAAATCCAATGAGGCGGAGCTTTGATTTTGATGGATTTGAACTGGCTCATGTGCTCAGTCATTAGTTGCTGCCACAGCTGCTGTTGCAGCCGCAGGACACTCGGGTGATTTTTCACAAAATTCCTTTCAGACGGCGATTAGAGGCGAAACAAAAGACTTGCAACACAAACTTGTTTGCCGCACTGCATGTAAATCGTATCAAAAATCACAGCCAGACTCAGCCACGCACAGCTGGAACTTCCTCCAACTGGACAAGTCTGCTGGCCGTGTTGGATTCTTGACTCTTTGCCGGGTCAGACCATTAAGCTCAATCCACTGCTAATTTATATAGCTGCAAGGGGTCAAGCGCTGTTTGCCATAAACCATAAGTCTGCAGACATCTCCCTAAGTATTAACTATTAGAAACAGAAATATGCGTCATTAGCACTGTTGATGTTGAAATTGACAAAACTGCAAGACGCAATGTGAAATACATGCCTGAAGCCTCTCATCGGAATATTACATATTTAACAATGTTAGTTATAAAAAAAAACCATGTAATTGACATTAAAATGTGAAAATATTCGACATTTATTTAGCAATAAATTTGTATATGCCATATCTATATATATATGCTATAAGACTATGCGATCTGCCAAAAATTGTAAGCTTGTCATCACGATGGAAAATGTAATTTCCTGGCAGCAATAAATATAGTTTGTTAACAAAATAATCTTGTCTGAAATTGATAGTTAAAGTTTTGAACCACCTGCTGGCAATTATTAACTAAGCGTTGCCAAAATTTAAATACTTCGAAACAATGATGAGAGTAAGAAATGCTGATTATATGTCAGTTAATTTGAATGAAAATAGCTGAGAACTTTAGCACAGGCTTGAGCAAAATGTAGCGAGATATATCTCTAAAGTTGTTCTAATTGGAGATTGTTATGTTTGAAAAGTTATTTCTTACTATACAATTTGGGAAATGGTTATAAATCATTTAAATTATGAATATATAATTTGTTGGATTGGCAGATATGAGAACTACAAATATATTATTTGCGTTACGTAATTGATAGCCGATGCAAATTCCGATTGTTTTGCTTTAATCTGTTTGGATTATTTGATAAATAAGTGCAGATAATAAGCACAGTTTGGTTTTTTCTAATTAGTTAATCACCAGTGCTAATATTGTTGAAGTGAAAAATGAGTAAACGTGAAATTCAATTAAAGCCGGACAAGTCTTACAACTCGCACAGCAAAGCTGAAATGCTAATTTTAAGGTAAAGTATAACAATATGCTTGTAATTTATGTACCCAACTAATTACAATTATATTGTGGACAGAGATCTAATACAAACACACAATCACACACACACACACACATGTTATCCGGTTGGGTGTGTTTCCTTTTGCTGACTTTTTAGAAAACATAAACATTGCGCAACAGTTGTTTTGCGATACGATCACCCAGCGCCTGAACTCCGACTAGGCGAGTTAGGCGAACTGCAGCTGTGCATATTTTCAACTGATTGCCAAATAAATTTGCTAATGCTAAAAAGCAAGAGCTTAAAACGTTGGCAACAACAACAACAACAACAACGGCAACAACTGCAACTTATGTGTTAGAAGCAAAATGAAACTCGTGCATAACAAAAGGCGGCCTCAAGAATGATGGCCAGGGGTTGGCGACGGCGGCCGAGGGGATCGGACTAAGCGCCCAAACATATTTTGTGTGCATTTGAATTTCCGCTATGTGCGGCTGAGCAGTAATAAAGCTTGCCAACTAAATTATAACATAAAGCCCCAAACACACCGACCGATCGACCGACCGACCGACTAGCCGCGGCCAACTTGTATATCTACACTCAGAAAAAACGAATTGAAATTTACATAATGCTTAGACAAGTTGCCAGAAATTCAAGTTTAACGATTTTTATTTCAACTTTTTCTTAATATGTTTCTGAAAAATTTAGAACTACTGATGAAAATTAGGAAAAATTGCATATTGTTTAAATTTTGCATAAATATTTAAAATATTTGTGAATTATATCTGTCGATTAAGGACAAACATTTTCTATTTTAAGCAAACATTTTTTTTTAATATTTACAATTAATTGTAGACCCCAATAAAAACTTAATAGTTTTGTGTCCGATCTTAGATCAACGGGCTAAAACTGACTTTAAAGCTATGTCCGATCTTCGAAATTTCAGAGCTATTCTTTCTTCTGAGTGTATGCCTCAGGCAGCTAGTTGGAGCCTCCAGTTGGAGTCGCTGCTCGGCGAGTTGTTGCTGCTGCTGCTGCTGCTGCTGCTGCTGATTGCAAATTGTCACGGTATTTTCGCAGGCAGCGCATAAATTGCCGTTTAAGCGGTCTCAGATCGCATTACAGACGTCGCAGCCGTTGCAGCAGTCGCATAATGTTGGCCGTATTTATAGCCAGTGTCGAGTTTTTTGGGCTCGGCCAAAAGCTTAATGAAGCCACAGGCTGCACAGGCGATAGGCGGCAGGCCGCTGGCTTAACAGCAACTCGTTGGAAGAGCGCTGACTGTCAAAATGGTTTTGGTTTTGGCTATGAAGCATTTTCACACAAGCCAAGTTAGTGTTTTCCTTGCTGGCCTCATGCACCAATTACAAGAGCTGCAATTAATGTCGCTGTCACTATAATTTAATTTCAATTGTTGGCCCGCTGCTCCATTGATTTTCTGACGCTGATGCGCTAATTTCATGGCACGTACCCAACTGCACGTACCCAACCGACCCAGACTCAGACTCAGACCCAGACTGAGACCCAGACCTAGGCGCGGACTTGGTGCTGCCGTTGTCCCCTTTCGACGCAACGCTGGGGTCAATTGTGTGGCTCTTACGCTGTCGTAGCACTAATATAATAATAAGCACTTGAATATGGCCTTTTGTTGCAGCACATCTTGCTTCTGAACGGCAATCAATAGATGGCAAAAAAGAACTTCAAACTATTTACTGCTGTTAACTATTTCATAAAAAGAAAACATTTCAAAGAACATGGCTTCGAGCATTTGTGGCTTATTTATGAGTTTTACTAATTGCTACTTGTTGAGTAGTTTTCTTTTACTCACAGCCAGTCAGGCCCAGTTGGCGTTCTTTACGTCCAACAGTAGCTGAAGAAAGGTTTCGTTTTAATGGTTTTCCCATAAACTGTAGCCACTTATGAGCATAGCAAGCACTTTCTTCTCTGATGTTTTTATCTATCAGCATCATGCTGGTTTATTGTGGAGTTGAAGTTAAAGTTGAAATGGGCTTAAAATGTTTTGAAAGCTGCCTTTAATTGAATTTATCTTGGACATAGCCCTCTTAACCCAATAACAATGCTGGAAAATTTCCGAAAATTCTTTCTATATAATTGTTATACATTTGTTGCTCATTTAATTGTCATCAATCACGAATTGAGTGCTTCAATTATAAAACTGTGTGAGTCATAGTTATCTTGCTTACTAATGTGAAACCTGCCCGAAAGTGCTACATTCTCTTTACCTGTTTGGATGTGTTTATTTCATGAGGTTAATATCTAAGAAATCACTTGTCGTGATTTCTAGCCAAGCCAAATGTCGCGACACTTTCTTTATTTATTGCCTTAATTGCCTAAAATTGTTTACTCAGCACTTTAATGCACGAAAAACCCATCGTTAAGCCCCTGAGCAAAAAGACAACATTTTTCCCAAATGCCATCGAGCGCTGAGCAATTTTCATAAACGTCACTTTCCATGCGCATCATTCGCCAAAACAGAATCTGAAAGCAATTCCGTCCCGGGGCATAACAAATAGTAGTTAGCTAGCCTGTCGCTTCTTTTCAGTGTTTTTTTGATTTTTTTTTTTTTTTTTTGGTTGTTTGGAGGCACAACTTTTGGAGCATAAACCCCAATGACGAGCCAATAGAAAAAAGACACTGTGGAAATTTCATGAGGCACCGGACAAAAATGCAACAAAAGCAGAACTGGCAAATGGTTTTTCCCATTAGCTTCAAATAAAACCTACTTTTACTCCAGCCAACAACAACAACAACAACAAGAAAACAATTGCTAAAATTGTTGCTGTTGTTGTTTGTTGTTGACTGCGTTGAGTGACAGGCACCAAAAAGAGTGGCAGAAGTGGCAGCAGAAGCTATAACAGAAGCAGAGCAAAGCGCACTCTGCACGTGAACAATGCAAGTTAATCAAATAATGAAGTGTACTAACCGACAAAAAAAAAAAGAAAAACAAACACAAAAAACAAAAGAAAGAAAGAACTTTCTCCATTGGCGCAATGCTGAGAACCAAATGCCGCTGATGATGACCCAATATGCCAAACACTTTTGCATACATTTTAATGAATTTTACGCTAGACTGGAAACTGGGCAACTGCAAAATGATAACTGGCAACTGACAACTGTTGGCCAGAATACAATATAATTTGTACTCGAAATCAACTCAGCGTTAAATTGCGTCAACTGTAGAATGCCACAGGCCAATAGTAGATTTTGTGGTCAGCTTGTTGGCATGACATAAACTCGCTTTTTGTTTACGTTTCTTTCAATTTCGTTGTGTTTTTTTTTTTTGTAACGCTTTGAGAATTATGGCCACCATGGGAAAACAAACTGCGCAACACACATCTCATGGCAATAGACTAACTTCCTGACAAACATTATCAACACGACTACTCAGGAAAACCCTACAATATTGAAAATGATCCTAAAAAGCACACATTTGTTTTGTGGCTCTCGGAAATATTTTCCAAGCTAATAAAATAAGTTGAATAAATTTAAAACTTAGCTTAAAAAATATTCTTTTTAAAACGTTGAAAAAAATCATTAAATCAAATTTTCCGTCTGTTGCTATTGTAAATTATAATCTATATAAATTTATTACTTATCTAAATTGTCTTGTGAAATTATAAAATATTTTTTTATAACTATTAAATAACACGCCAAAAAGAGCAAGCTAGGCAAAGATCTCTGTGTACATTGTGAATGATTGAAATGAAATCTGATTTTTAAAGTGACACAATTTTCCGATTTGAAAATAAAGTTAAGCTGCACTTTGAGCCAAAAGTGTGTCGCTATTCTATAAATTGAGGCGCTTTTTTTTGTAGTGTGGCAATTCAAGTCGCATCAAGTCGGCTCCAGACGCAGACACACTACTAACCCAGTGGCGGTTGCGTGCGGCTAACAAACTGGTTGCTCTTCTAATTGCCCCAGTCCAGCGTTGGTTACCGGCGGATATCAACTACTATCGACTATGACAATCCAGCACCAGTTGCACCTCGGGCAGTTCACTTCATTGCACTGTCGGCTTTTGTGGTCGATGGTGATTGGAGTTGAGTTGAGAGGCAAACAAAAACTGGCTGCCCGGCTGTTAATTAGAGCATAATGGCGTGCATCATAAGAAATATTCTATTTGCATTCTGTGGTTGCGAGTGCTATTATCAAAACTCATAAACATAAAGCGATGAGAGCAGGGAAAAACGATGTAGCTAAGATCTAGTTAAAATGTTTGAATGCATATAATGCCGGGTAGCTGTACAATACCGTTAACGTAAGCGCAAAGCACAAAGACAGACACACATCCCAAGAACCTAATATTCAAGAACTTCAATCAAGTAGCCACAACAATCAGCCAGTTTGTTGTCCAAGTCTTTTGTTTAGGTTGCTTGGCAATCGTTGATGCCTGAGCGGTAATTCTAAGAATACATTTTTTGGTATAATAAACAATGAATCATATTTCGGGTATATTCATGCTGCTGTTCTACTTGGCATATGGTAGAAATATTCACTTCGAAATCTTCAATGGTCTTTTGTAAGCCACGTGCTTGTCAATTCCGCTTAAGACCCGAAGCATTATAAATACCAAACAAAAATATGCACATACCTGATGCGAAACCCCCATGGCTTAGCCGCAGACCAACGTGCGGCTATTTGCGGTTAAAATCAACGCGTCACTTCTGGCCAAATACGCAAGATGTTAAATCGGTGCTGTGTTGCGTTTTGTTACCGATTTTTTGCCTTTTTGACTTTTACGGCCAGCAGTCCAACGGCATGACGACATGGCCACAACTCAGGTAACATACATAGCCATATAAATATGAATATAATCATACAACGTGTGTGCCTCGGAAATTAGCATATTTTGTTTGCTGTGACATTGAAATGGATTTTAATGGCCCGTAACAATTATTATAACAAATGTGCAAGTCAATATTTGTACCTACATTGAGCATTGACCAAAAGGCGACAATTTTTTTTAATAACTTGCTCGATAGCTGTCGAAATGCGTTGCGCATTTTAAATACTTTTCAAAGCCTGGTCTTGGACTCTGTGTGTGTGTGTGAACAACCTTATGAAACTTAAAACAGAAAACGCAAGTTCATTTCTTGGCTAATGAGTGTGAAAAGCAAAGCAGATTTAAAGCAAAGACAACACCAAAAACAAGCACTACGTCAAAAGTACCGTAAGGTAGCAAAATTTCAATTTTAACAGATATTTAACACGCATCCATATACATGGGTTGTGTGTGTGTGTGTGTGTGTGGGTTTGTGTATGCTGTCCAGACAAACGTCGGTAAACTTATATCTTAATTATCATTAACCCCCATGATAACCATGATAATGATCTGCGTTCCCTTCAACGTCATCTTCATTATCATATTGATAATCATGATTATACACAGAAATGTGAAGCGGCTTCGCTGCGTCTGTTTGCCGTTGTTTCTGCTTCAAGGTTCTGTGAGTTTTGCATTAGCCAAAGCTAACTAAAAGGCTAAATAGCTTTTGCTGTCTCTTTTCTCGCTGTTGACGTTGTTGTTATTTCGCATGCTTGACGTTGTAGGCAGCGCTCTTAGTGCTCCGCCTGCCAAGCCCAAAACGCCTTTATTTGACGCCTCACGTGGGCGCTGAGCTGTGTGTTATTAGTTTTTTTTTTTTTTTAATGATATCATTGTGATGTCAGCGCGACTGCTGGCATCAATAAACACATAGTTCAATATACCCGTTATGCATAAAATGCCGCTGCATACAAGAAGAAACTGAAAGTCTTTGTATTTTTAGCTGTCAATCAATGAAATACTTTTGCTAAATTGCAGCCTGCGGCGTAAATAAATAGCTTTTTCTATTATTTATTTATTTTTGAACTGCTTGGAGCTGCCAGTGCGGCTAGAAACTAACTAACACAACGCGCATACGCGTGAATGCAGCTGCTCAGAAAGACCGGCTTGGACCAATTCCAATCGATGCCAAGCCTTTGCAGCTGTCGTTTGCTATTTGTGCCATTTCATAAGCCAAAAAATGAAATCAAAACATTCCTCGGCAAACAATTGAAAATTGGGGTACAATTGAGAAGGGCGAGCGAGTAGAAGTAGTGCTGGGTAAAAGTTAAGATATCGGTCAGTGGCACATTTGAGAAGTGAAAAATATACTTATTAGCAGCACAAGCCCACAAGACACCATTCTATTGATAAATGGACAAACTGGCTAACTGAGCACTGACTCGGACGCAGCTGCGGCCGCAACACAGTTCATTAATTTGTCTTGCTTTGGAAAATTGCCGTGGAAAATTCACGTGCCCGCAGCGAATGTTGTTTGTACGAGTTCGAGTTTACGAGTGCGCCATGAAAATGGTCAGGTAATGTCAGAGCTCGCGGTTAACCTCGTTTTTATGCCAGCTCAGAACATTATTGTATGCAAATGAAAAGTGAAATGGATGAAAGAAACTGTGCGATCCAAAACTAGTTATAATTGTCTACTTTATTACCACTCTCACACCGCAGGGGGCGTCGAATGCATATATTTGTGATTGTGTGTGTGTTTGTTTTAGTTTTGTTATGAACTTACCTGTGTGACGAGCAGCGCACTGAGAAGCAGCCAAAGCGCCGTCATTCTCCAACTGGAGCCGCGAGCTTCCTTTGTGTGGTGTGTCATACTGGCGCACGTTCGTTGCCTAAGTCTTTTGTTGTGTGGCGTCACTTATCCTTATGGATTAACTGTAAAAGTCATTGATCAAGCATTTTGCAGTGGGCAATTGTGCAAATTGGTATTGTAAATTTGTATGGCAAATTTCATGCGCATCACGCAGTTAGCAACTAAACAACTGATTCCAGCTGCAGCTCATAACAAATTAGTCATTCACCTTGATGTTTTTGTTGTTGTTGTTGTTGTTGTTATTGTCGCTGCTATTTTCAAATGCTGAGCAGATGATGATGAGTCAATGCGAGAACAATGCGAGCTTTTAACAATTGCTGCGCTGGAAATAGCTAGCTTTCCGATTTGCTGCGGCTTAGTGCGCTTTCGGTTGCGCAGCTGCAGTTCAGATCATTTAGAGATTTCTGTGGTTTTCTAGCTCATAACTTTCTAGGAATTTTGAAGTGCGCAAACGTGACAGAAGTACACGGTGTATACGCTACAATAATTTCTAATCTTTTAATATGATATTCGTATCTATAAATGTCGGCCACGAGCATCGCATCTGTTTCTCACGTACGCGATTTAATTTTCTATTTTACACCATTAAAATTAATGATTGATCTGAGCAAAGGATTAAACTTTGAAATGAAGCTGCCTTATTTTGTCGAAAAATGGTTTCGCAAATCGTTTCAACTGAAACAACGAGAATGAGTGAACAAAACAAGTTTTTTTTCAGCGATAAATTAATTTATGCCACAACAATTGTAGGTCTTGAAAAATATATATAAAAACACAGAAAATAAATTCCAACAATATATTGGCGCGCATTATAAGAGTCGGTCAACAAAAGAGCAAGAGCTGAGAGCGCGCTTACGTCATGGGATCGCATCGCATCGACACATTGTGAAAATGTTCGTTAAACGTGATATAATATCAAGCAAAAATTAGTAGTGTATTAGGATCGAATTTAGTATGTGTTCAGACAACTTCCATGTTTTCTGTGGTTGAAATTAATCATAATAATTGAAAGAGCAGCGTCTGCCGGAAATGGGAGCACACCCACACGTCTGTAATCACAGCTACACACGCACGCACATCATGTGGAATATAGAGTACATATTTGATTTATCAAGTCGAGCTTAGCACTAACGAAATCGTTTTTTGTTAATTTATTCAGTGTGAGCACACTTTATGCAATAGCTTAAAACCCTAATGCCAACAGTTGTTAACATTTGAGCTAAGCACACACGAGCTCGCAACTAAGAGATCAGATTTGGCTAAAAACAAGTTAAGAGCGCATCTCTGTGCGAGAGAAGATCTGCTTATAAATTCGCCAAAGTTTCAAGCATTTGATTTTTGAACATTGAACAATTTCGAGTTGTTTTTTTAGCATTTCCTTAAAGTTTTCGCATGAAATTTGCCATTCGTTTCACGGATGCTTGTTGTTTATTTATTTATGCAAAGTATCTTTTTATTTTGTGTCCATTGCTTTGTAAATTCACTTTGCTGTTGCGCTCTTAAGCAATTTTGTAAGCGAGCGAGCGTGCACGTGAAAACAAGTTTTATGCAACAAGTCGAGGCGTATTTATTGTTTGTTAACAGTTAAATGTATTAACAGTTAAAATGATAACTGTTTTTTGAATCAGATGCGTTATTTACATTTTATTAGATGCACTCACACAATATGCGTTAGTTATTGCAAGAGCTGTTCTGAAACGCGCTTAACTGAAACGCAACTGGCAACTGAAACTTTCCGCTTGACACGTTTGCAACAACTTTACGGCTCGAGAGATTGGTTGCGACTGAAACTAGCAGCGTGGGGCTGTTGCTTGGATGCTCGAGCTCCAAGTTGAGTTAGCATTGGCTTAGTTGCCGCTCCGTTGCTGCCAGTCGTCATCGTCATCGTCGTTGTTGTTGTCGTTGTTGTTGTCGTTGTTGTTGTTGTGTTCTCTTTGCTTTTGCTTTAGCCTTCTGCTGTTGTTGTTTTGTGTTTACACACAGACATTTTTTTCACGTTTCGCTTTTTGGCCACATCTTTCGTTTGTTTAATGCCTCATCCGCATCGGTGGCTGGCCATCGTGTTTGAATCGTGCTGCCAGATCGTTGAAAAATGAATGTCGATTGGACTCCCATTTGGCCTATTATCATTCATACCAATACCGTTAAGCTCTACACTGCTATAAATAAAGCAGCACGTGTATATATGTATTGTGTGTGTGTATGTGTATGTGTATGTGTGTGTGTGTGTGTGTGTGTGTGAGACGGTGGTTGCTATTTGCACGCATTTGAAGACTTGAATGAATCGATACACCCGCAGGCTTACTATCAGACACATGCGCAGTGGCTGCGAGAGTCTTACAAGGCTCTGAGCGCTTTCCAGCAGTGTTGATAAACGCATTAGAAATAACGGAATATTTGTATACTTGTTGGGCCTTTAGAAGAGAAATATTGAATTATTTGACATTTTGCAACATCTTTATGTGCTTTTACTTTTTGTTTTGCTCAAATCAAATAAATATGCAAAATCAAAAAACGTTCTTATATTGTCAGACTCTCAAAACCAACTGAGCTCTCTCTCCTTCTCTCTCTCTGTGACTGGCGCTCTCCGTCTCTCTTTTCGGTGGAATGCTCTCATGCCGTGACACAAAACATTTTGGTGGGAAATTAATATATAACAACTCGACCCGACGCTCAGTGAAAATTTCATCACCGTCGTTGACAGTTCAGCTATTTTTTGCATTGTGCGCTCGAAATTGAACAATAAAATTTAAATATAAAAAAATTACAATTTTTATGTTCATTTTTGATCATTAAAGTCATTTAAAAGTTATCTCGGTTATTTCATTCCAAAATTAATAACTTAACTGCAAAAGCAAAAGTGGGAAAATTACACTGCTCAGTTTGGCGAAGAAAAGGCTGCAACTCAAACCCGAAAGGAATTTGGAACTGCCAAAAAAAAATCGAAACACGGTAAAAATTCTGTATCACTAAGTCAGTCAGACAGGCAGCGTTGTGTTTGTGGTGTGTGCGTGTAAAGTATCTGTGTGTGTGCCATTGTGTGTGTACGTGATAAGCGTAGATAGACGCCGTAACAACAAACCCCAGGCAAAAACTGAGACAGAAACAATAGCTAAGAAAACAGGCAGAAGCGTTTTATTGAGTTAAGGGCAAAACAAAAAGCGCTGAGCGATTAAAGAGTCTGCTAACCCACAAACCCTCTGCGGCCCTCTAGCCAGGGTAAGTAGGGGGTTGTGGGTGTTGTGAGCTTGGGGGCGTAACTAGCATTTCTAATTGAAGAATAAGCAAATATTAATTAGAGCAGCATACAAATAAATACGAGTATTTATTTATACCACCCACCCAAAAACTATGCAACGAACAGAGTCTTCCAATTTAGCTAATGAGAAGATTCAAACACACACTGCACGTGAGTGGGTAGATGTGAGTGTGCCAATTACTGTGTCAGCTTAAAGTCAGGCAACAATGTGTTGCAATAACATTTTGTTGCTGCTGTTGCTGCTGCTGCTGCTTGCGTGCGAGTCTTTGACCTCTGCCACGAGCCGTGTCACATTTATGCCACAGTTTTGTCAGCCCCCTGCTTGCTCCTTATTTTTTGTTGTCGTTGATTTTTTGCTTTAATTACCATTGAAAGGACTTTAAACGTTCAGAGACTGTCAAGCAGCTGAATACGCCTGCTTAACTGTCAGCAAAGGAAATGCGGCGTGGAAAATGGGTTAGATGTGGCTGCAGGTGTTTGTGGTTTTTCCTTTTGCGTTTTGTGCGGCAGCAGAATAATGAGTGCACTGCATCTGCCTCTGCACCTCGCTCTCCATTTATGCAACCAGTCGAGAATAGTTTATGAGGTACCAAGAGAAAAACTTTCCTAGAAACCAGCGGTGAGTTGAAAAGCCACCTCAAAAGCAAAGATGATGGATTGTTGTGTCCACCGAGCTGCAATCTACACCCATCAAAAGGCTAAATGCTGTTATGGAATTTGAGGTACAGATTTCAGCTGGCTAACGAACACAAAAAAAAAGTTGTTACTAACAATGCCAAAAGTTGGCTCCACGTTAGCCTGATTATTAATTCGAAAAGTTTTCACACAACGGACAGATGTTCGGCAAAGTGGTTAATCTTAAATTCTCAACGATAAATCCGATTTACTAAATAGAATAATGTGTAAAACTTTGCGTGTGGCATTATACATGTTGTGTATTTAAACAGTTAATCAGAACATAAATAACATTTAGATAAATAACAAATAAATACACAACTTTATTCCGCTTCTGTTGCAGTTGTGTTATGTAAGCAACGAACATACACTTATTTCGATTAATCATTGTTATATAGTTGTTGTTGTTATACGGATAGCGTGCAACAACCAATTTGTGTCGCTGCATGAAAATAAAAGCACACTTTCCACCGAGCATTTCATTTCCGATTCCGATATTTGGCAGAGTCATCTGTCAACTTTGACATTTTAAGGCGAATGTGGTAGGGTTGGAATGGCAAGGAAACGTGTGGAGCCGGCGAAATGGCAAATGTCATCAACTCGAACACAAAAATGCACTGAAAAATAATAAATCATCAAACTGCTTATTTTTCAAAATGAAGAAATAAAATCTTTATTATTAGCAACCAGATTATATATATACACTTTTCCAAAATAAAAAAAAAATGTTTTTATGAAAATAAATTAAAAATATATTTAGAACAAATTTTTGAGTTTAATTGAGTTAGCTTAAAATTTAAATTTTGAAATTTGTTCTAGAAAGCATAAGACTTTGCTGATTTTTTCAAGCTAGCACGATATTCTAAATTTAAGGGCGACCTTTTCTCTGAGTGTAGCGAGGAACAGATACGAAACTTACACAGCTTCAGCGTGAGGAAACCGCACAGACGAACAGTCTCATTTGGTCTGACAGCTTCGACCTACGCAAAAGTGCCACAAAGTATTGGGAGTAGACAAAGTGACAAAGTGACGCAATTCTCGAACTACGCTGCGTGTTTGTAATGTCTCAAGACTTAAGTAGGCCATATAATGGGAGCTTATGTAGTCCTACATTGTCCAAATCCACGCTTTATGCATTTTTTATGACACTTTACAATTTGGTATTTGCAATTCCAAGTCCTATTTGCTTTCTAACGAATTTCAATTTATGTGCATATCATTAGAGTCTGCCAAGGACATCGTGCTACATAAGAGAACAATTTTTACCTCAAGGCTGCCGTTGTTATGTCAACTTGTAACACGCATGCCTTAAGTCAGCCAAATTAACTAGGCTACGAGTAGTAGTTCGGCTAATGCCTCTGAGGGACAACTTTAATTTATGACTGCATTTTTTGTAGTTTTTGTACAACTTTTAATGCTTATCGCTGATTCCAACGTGTAAAAGTCGGCTTAAAATAATTTATTGTTCACATTGAAATTAAGTATTAAGTGTTTTATTTTGATGACTAACTAGTAGAGTTGCGTTGAATGTTGAAAAATCATATGAATGCCTTTTAACAATTTTGGAGGTAGATCTACTTTGGCTTTGATCTCGATCAAGAATATATATACGTTTATAGAGTCAGAAATGCTTCCTTCTGCCTGTTACATACTTTTGAACAAAACAATATTAATTGCAAAGATTTTCCTTTCTCCTCCTTATGCTTTTCCAAAGTTTTTAATGTGTTTAGGGTAGAAAAACAGCTGTTTTAGACATAATTCGCTCCAAATATCTTGGTAACCCAAAAAGGTATTCAATCAAACACAAAAATCCCAAAATGTATACATATTTTTAATTAAATACGTAAGTTGTTTGAAGAGCTTGCTAGCAAAGTCAAAGTTTCTCGTAATGTTCTTTTATGACTGATGTTTTGATAATATGATTTATGTATATATATATATATATATATATATATATGTATATAGATAATTAACTAGCTTGTAGTCTCATTCTCTCCCTCTCTCTCTTCTGACGAGAAATAACGCAAGTCACGTTTTTCTTTTGGGAATGGAGTCAAAACTGAAAAACATATTTGTATGCCTATAAATAATTTATACATTTATTGCAAAGCTCGAACTTATCTTTGCTAACATCAAATTGTTATGCTGCATCGCAATCAACAATATATTTAGAAGTATTTTCGAATATATTTCTATGAAAATATATATGTATGTGCATCGTAAAATACTGCAAGGAGTCGGTTATTGTGTTCGACGTTTCTGCTCTGCACATAGTGTATATACTTTTGTTTGTATACACACACTGACTTTGTCCTATTTTGCGACTGGCGAGTACATTGAACCAGCAACAATCATCGTACGAGTTGGCAGCAAATACGGCTCAGAGCAGAAGAAACAGTGAAATTAAACAACAAAAGACAGTCACAGGGACAATCAGAGTGGCAGCCAGATAGTCACCGAATCAGGACTCTGCCAAGTTGGTGCTCGGGCAATCGGAGAGCTCTCTGCCTTGTTCTCACTGTGCACTTTGACTGACAATTGAATTTGTGCTTGTTTGTTGAGCAAATTAATTTGTGGTACAACTTTTAATGCAAATTTATTTGTTTCTCTTTTCTGTAATTGCAGCATTTAGTGGAAGCTTGTTCACTTGTTGACCCGGCATCTTAACGAAAACTGTGCACCAGCTAGACTGAACAGCGGCCAACTGTTCTGGAATATTCTTGTCCACGGTCAATATTAGCGCCATTGCAACTGCTGGGTGTGGGCGAATCTGCGCCCCGCCATTGGTAAGGCAGCGCCAACAACTCATATGCATTCAACCACCTTGCAATCTTGTTAAACTGCTAACCACTCACAACTCACCGCAATTACTTATTTATAATAATTCATGCCACTTCTTGCTTTGGCCTATGCAAACAGTTAATATTTAATTTGTGTGTGTCTTTTCTTGTTTCATTTATATTTTCCACTTTTCCATTTTATGTTGACTTTAAAACCTGGTTGAGCCTGGGTTGCACTCACACGTCTCGAACATAAACTCAAACGGCCCACAACTGTGGGGCTGCTTGTTTGTTGTGCGTGTTGCGAGTGTTGGCCCATAATGTCAGCTTGAAAAGTTTCAAGTGCCTGAGGCCTAAGGGGCGCAGCTCAATACAGCAACCACTTAAATTGAACAACACGAGAAGGCCGTGCCACGTTTTGGCCACAAGTGTTTGACATACTTGTCAGGCAAGCAAGGCTCCCCATTCGACCCATGGGTTACTCAAATCCATCATTGATTTTTTTTGGTCGAAAGACGCACAAAGCCCATGGACTCAGTGAATGTAGCTGCTTAGCATTTGTTGTTAACCATTGTGCCCGGATGTGCATGGCAACGGCTAAGGACAGCAGCTGCTGCACTGTTTGCACCTGTTGCCAGTCCATTTGCCACTTGCAATTAACTTTTATCGTCCTTTTTAATGCAATTTGTTTTTATGTTCCGTATGCATAAGAGTTCTTTTCGTTTTTAATTAAAGTTCAGCTTTTGCTTTTATCTGCAAAATGTTTACTGACCATATTATTTTTTTATTTTTTCCTTTTTTTGCCATTAAAGTCGACTAACTCTGTCCGTTCGACCATTCCAAGCTCAATCAAAATCACTTATTCTATTAGCCAGTGTCTATTGCAATTTCATGCTCTATTTAAACACATGTCCACCAGTTGGCAATTTTGTAAGTGACCAGTTCATATCGCAACGAATTATTTATATATACATTTACTAATCGTTCTCTCAACAAGATGACATATGAAATTTGAAATTGGGATGCCTTTCTATACGAAGCGACAGCAACTAGATCTGTTAATTGCCAAGCTCTTGTATATTTTTTTTACGATTCTTACCATCTTTCACTGTGTGAATTTTCATGCGAAGTGGCCATCGAGTATATTAAATTCAATTTAATGCCCAAACAGCCCCGGGGACCAATTAGATTCATTAGCCGAATGGTGTCTCAAGGGTACATTTTTGGTGGGCAAGTGCCTTACCCATAATTAACATAACAGATTAAAAGATTAAGTATTTTATTGGATTTTATGTTTATGTAATGCTTTCGACGTTTTGCCTTGAATATACATATTTAAAGATACTCATAGTGCTTACACATATGTATGTATGTATGTATGTATGTATGTGCGCACTAATGTCTAATGCACTAATACAATAATTCGTTAAATGAATGCCCAAAATTTCAAGCACTTAATTAATAAGTTGATCTGACAACTTTAAACACTCTATTCTCTATTTCGTATGCGTGCCGCACAGGAACCAAAAAGCAGCACCCTGAATTTCTCATCGTTCAAATCAAGCTTCACTTCCAATGTTAATTTCCTGAAGAGAAGGTAAAGACCTTAAAAAGAAACGCACCCTTCCTTCAGCAGGAAGGGGTGCATTAGTTGGACGAGACTAATTTGAGATTTCATATGTTTGTCTATTTTCTCTTTCTCCCCATATCCCCCCCAAATGGTGTGCTCTCTTTCGCCCTTTCTGTCTCTTCATATATCTCTTGCTCTCTCACTAAACTGCGCTGCACTTTTCACTTGTCAACGGCTCGCATTTGAACAACGACTAAACGAAAACCACACACAAAACACACGCAAAACAACACCCGAACACTAACAACTAATCCACATCCACGGAAACACATGTGCAGATTCAGCTCGGGAGACTTGTCTTCCGAGGTCGACGATGTTGATCCCAATAGCTTGCCGCCAGCGGCGCGTCCTATACAGGACCAGCCAACCAAGCCGCATGTTGCCGGCGGTCCACCAAACATGCCGCCACCGCCGGCACCCGGTCAGGTGCCGCCGCAGCCCACCGGCGCCGCTCCGGAGCTATCATTAAGCTTTGGTGCTGGCAAGGCTCCGGCCCCGGCGGCTCCTGCGCCGCCTCGTGGTGTCAGTGCGCCAACCAGTCCGGCCAAGTCGCGGGAGAGTCTCTTGCAACGCGTGCAGAGCTTGACGGGCGCAGCTCGAGATCAGGGCGCCTCCATATTGGGTATGCTATAGTCCTTTGGCATAGTCTCGGATCCAATTTCATCCAAGTTTCGTGAAACCCATTATCAGCCATGTTCTCGATTCCATAAAGTTTCCGTTTTCGTTTACTCGATTGCATTACTTCCACGTAGATAGAGCTCAAATTAATATAAATATTCTCAAACAATTTTTTAGATTTTCAGGTAAATTTGAAAATAAAAATAATCCATTTTACTTAATTAATTGCAATAAATTTAAATATTTAATTAGATCTTGGCAAAATATTTTCAGAAAAATCTTTATATTTTTGAGCGAGGTAAAATGGCAATGAGCGAAACTTGGCGAAATTGTAGAGAAGATGCATTTCAGAATGCTCCTTCACGGTTCGAATTGGAAATTAAACCATTAATAAAATGCATACATTAAATTTAAATAAAAAACCTATTTTGGCACTCGCAGGAGCTGCAGTTCAGAGCGCCACGCAACGTGCGCCTGCCTTCAACAAGGACAGATATTTCACGCTGCTGGTGTTGGATGATCAGAATACGGACTGGTCCAAATATTTCCGTGGCCGGCGCTTGCATGGCGATTTCGATATACGCGTGGAGCAGGCTGAGTTTCGAGTAAGCTAAACATACTGAAAACAATGGTGAACCCTCTGCATTTTTGTTTATCGTCTGCTGTGCATCCGCAGGACATTACGGTTGTCTCCAGCGCCGATACCGGACCGGTCGTCACAATGGCCGCCTATCGCAGCGGCACCCGGGTGAGTAACTGCCCCACCAGGCAACTTCGTGTTTGCACTTAATTAGTGCAATGCGCACAGACGATAGACGCCCATCTCTCAGGATACTATCCCTGTACCCAGGTCCTTTTAGTTGTCTATTTATTTGTAGTTTAGCTATTTGTGTTTTATATTGCCACGACAATTCAACTTAATTCGCATTGGAGTGGCTTAAGTGCTACGCTGGCTTCGCCAAGGTTCTGCTTTGCCACCACGCATTTATTTTATTTGTAATACAATGGATACTCAAGCGTTACGTTTGGCACTCCGTTTGCATAACCTTTACTATCAGTTGTGTTTATGTTAGCTTATGCAGGATACGTGTAACTTAGTACAACTCTTAAGTTGCGGCTGCAATTACTGCCTAAGTAGTATCAAAGAGTATCATACCGGGGCACTAATAGTTAATCTCGTGTGGTATCCTCCCTTGAAATGCTTGGGAAGAACGTAACTAAATTTCAAAGAATTTTTAGCGTGTGTGTTAGTAATTTACTTCAACATTAGATGTTTTACCATCACCACAGAGTATATATTGTGCATAACTTATTAAAATGCCATCTATCCTTTGAAATCCGAATGGATATCTTTGCGAATGTAATATAAAAATGTTGCCCCACATTGCAATGCTGGAGCAAACCCAAATCTAAATACAAAGGAATTTCTGCATCGCAATTTAATTTATATTGCTACATTACACATGTAAATTGTCAATTTACATATTTAAGCATTGCTCATTTACGCAAAATAATTAATATATTTAGTCGTAAGACAAAATTCATTCGATACAAATTAAAAATCGCCCTCGGAGCCCTTAATTAATTTTATAGCTCAGCGCCAAGCCAAGTTTCGCACCTTTTGAACTTTTCCAATTTGTTATCCGAACCATTCAATATACGAAAATGCTGGGAGCCCCAATGAGCCGCTATTTGCTGGCTAAGCCTAAAAGTATGCTGTGAAACGTTTAAATTGTCAGCTCTTGATTGCTGCATAGCATGGGGGGCACGTGATAAAATTATCTTTGGGTTTACTCGGGCGTGCAGTGTATGGAATATGTAATTGTGTGTGTGTGTGTGTGTAAAGTGTCGACGTTTGCATTTTGTGCCTGCGTCGTCGTGTGCCATATATAATTATGAAGCATATGTTGATTATATACAACTACGTTACGCATGGTTAGATTACGGTGGAGCAATTAAGTGGCGCCTTTGAGGGCATTTTACTGTGAAAACCTGTTAAGATAAGCGAGTAAATGCGTTATAATTTCTTGATTTTCATATTTATTTTCTCACGTTTGCATCTTATAAGTTCAGAGTCAACTAAATTTACAAAATTATATTCTGCTTTTGATATATACGTTTCTAATGTAATTTTTGGAATATCACACACCAAATCCAAAAAACAAACAAACCAATAAACAGGTTGCCCGTTCTTTTCGTCCGGATTTCGTATTGATACGGCAACCGCCGCGTGATGGCTCTAGCGATTTCCGGTCAACCATACTGGGGCTTAAATATGGCGGAGTGCCCAGCATCAATTCGTTGCATTCCATTTACCAGTTTCAGGTGAGTTGAGCGCAAATATTTGTTAACAAACGACATATTAAATGGTGCAATCCTTGTGGATAGGACAAACCGTGGGTCTTCTCTCATCTGCTGCAGCTGCAGCGTCGCCTGGGACGCGACGGTTTCCCGCTGATCGAGCAGACATTCTTCCCGAATCCGCGTGATTTGGTAAGTGTATTAAACATTAAAAGCTAATCACTAATTAAGTAGCTACATAGTACATCATACATTATTGAATTGTGGTCGCGTCTAAAAAGCCATCCATTAATAAATAACACATTAAGCATAACATACGTATTAAAGCTCTACACAAAACTCAAGTATTAAATTATAAAAAAAAGAGAAACTGTAGCATAACAAAGCCACTACGGCCAATCCACCCTACTCGAGACTTCAACTCCATTGCTCTGCCAATGGCTGCTTACGGATAGCTCAGACACTTTTTGTAGAGCTGCGTGCGTCTCCAGCGGCACCGCTGAATATCACCGTTACGTGTGCGGATATTGTGCGGCACACAGGCAGAGAAATCACGTTCACATTTGCCGGACGGCGACCACTTGCAACCGTCGGCATATTCACGTTGCTTCAGACACTGCATTCCAAAGCATGGCTTGATCTGTGAAAATAAATTCTATTTCAATTCTCTCTCTTGGCGGAGAGGATAACAACTTACGGTGCAGTTGCAGGCCAGGCCGTAGGCGCCACTGAAGCCGTGACGTTCGCTAATTGTCATCTTGGTGTATTCCTTGTAGTAGCCGCACACATTTAGCTGTGGCATGCGTCCGGCTATGATATAGACCTTGCCAATGTCCAGCTGAATGCCGCACATGGACTCAGTTCCGGGCGTGGCCAGACGCCCATCGCGCAACATCTTGCGCGCCTCCGGAGTGGCCTAAGAACAAATTTAATGACATGAGCTTGGCTGTAAAAATGCACTCAGGAAGATTCGCACTAAAATTTAGAAAATAGCTTGAGCAATAAAATCGTGCTGAGACCAGAAAGATTTTCTGGTTTCTAGAAATAATAGAAGATTGAAATATCCTGGACTTCGAGTCCAAATCACAGTCAAGTCAAGTTTTTTAAGTAATATATTAGTGTTGATATTTTTAATATCAGAGAGAGAAAAGTCGAACTTGGAATTAATATATAAAAATTCCGATTTATTAAATGAAAAAAGTGAAAAAATGCAGTTAAGCTGACCTTGGCGTCAAAAGTGTGTCGGAATGCTAACTTTTAAGGCGATTTGTTTTCTGAGTGTATTTACTGTAATGGATTTATGAAAACTTTGCTTACCTTGTAGGTGCGCTTTATGTGCACCTTGTAAATGGTTTTGCCGGGCTCGATGGTGTTCGATTTGCGGAGAACGCGCAGTTGCACAACTGTCAAGGGATGTCAATGAAATGCTTGAGTAATTTTATTGAATTTTCCAAGGATACTGTTGCATCCCTTCACACTCGACTGCCCCGCCGCTGTACTCACCATAATCAGCATTGCAGTAATGTGTCTGTGGATGCGAGGGCATGCACATACAGGCGTCGGCGGTCTGACCATAAAACGCCAGTACTGCGAACACAGCCAGCGCCAGTAAACTCAAATGTTTTTTCAACTCCATGGCGCGACTTAAGCGGAGCAAATGCAATCCTTAGGTGTGGACTTGTTAACAGTCACAAAAACCAATCAGAAATCGTGTGTGCGTGATGGCTGTGAAAAACATGGGAAATGTGATTGCGTTTTATTATTATGACTAATAATAATATAATATGGTCGTGAAATGTATAAGGCACTGAAGGACACGTCTCACACCTCATAAAGTCCATACATTCTTGACTGGCATCACTAGCTGAATCGATACAACTCCTTACACCACTCTCTGGTTTTTTCTATGCGAACTTCTTGTTAAACTTATTATTATATCACATATCTGCTATAGCACCAATTGGCCAGTCGATAAAATAGCTTTTGTGTGAACAACACTTTTGTTTACATGCTCTGAGCATCAGCAAATCAAATAACTTTTGTTTTAACAATCGGTCTTTTTCTTAAATTAATAATGACATTTAGTTATCAGCAGGTTGACTCTGGTCTCCAGAGTATGTGTTCGTCATGTCGTCGTTTTTTGTTTATTATTCTTTGATGATGATTTATTGTTTTTGCGGTAACCCAAAGCCTCCAGAAGGGGGCACAACAGACCTCATAGATCGCAGTGTTGGTTCCCCTATTGATAATATAAAGCCTCCACCGCTGAAGGTCAGTCAGTCTGCGTTGAATTGAATTCTGACTTACTTATATCATATTAGCTATCAGCTTATCAGTTAAACGTGCTGCCACCCATCACCATCATCACCACCACCCATACACGCATCCATCCAGACACTGTCAAGTGTCATCTGTGCATATTAAGCATACGGCGCAGTGTCCAAGCAAACGCATCATTATCAGTGGGGGAATTGATTGCTCGTTGCATGATTGATTGTGGGTTACATTTACTTTAGCAGCCATTTACTTTATATACAAATATATGTACGTATATATCTCAATATATATACTTATTTGTAAACTCAACTCAATTCACAATAATAGATGTAGTTTTTTCTCGAGAATTTCACAAACATATCTTTAATTGGCCATTTGAAATCAATTTAGTGTTTTCATGCCATCAATTTGGATGAGTTGCACGCATAAATCTTATTTCGAAAAATAATAGAAAACTATACGAAAAGTAGTTCAATTGCCAGCCAAATGCATGCCAGCCATTCCATTTAGCATTGTTTATGGGAAATTCATAGAAAACT
The DNA here is from genome assembly GCA_035041535.1 of Drosophila cognata. Taxonomy (NCBI): domain Eukaryota; kingdom Metazoa; phylum Arthropoda; class Insecta; order Diptera; family Drosophilidae; genus Drosophila; species Drosophila cognata. The sequence goes on from JAWNLC010000638.1 coordinate 808,952, forward strand.
TGAGGCGAAGAAGTCGAAATCCATTACAAAACTGCTGCTGCTGCTGCTGTTGCTGCTGTTGCTGCTGCTGCTGCTGTGCATATATCAACGCAAAAATATTGTATAATATCGAGTGGCGGGGCAAAATAATCAGTTCAGTCAGTCGCACTCGTTGCAGTCCCATTCCCATTCCCATAGCCAGGTCCCAGTCATCGTGTCGAACTGATCGACAGAGATAGGCAGGCCCATATAGACAACATATGCAATGCCTATGCAAGGCCTATGCGAGGCAACACCAAAGGCAATGGCAACCCGGCAATGTGGCAATTAAATTGAAATAAAATTGAATTAAAAGCATTTTGCGGAAAGCCACTAGAAAAACACAACGACGAACAAAAGCTGTGTGTGTGTGTGTGGCGGGGAGGGGCAGAGGGCGGTGCAGAGTCGATTGCCTTATTGATTGAATGCAAGCAAGAAATAATGCATCAAACTATTTATTAAGTGGCAGTCGAAAGTGGCAGCCAGACAAGCAGACGCCTCAGCTAATGCACACTGTGTTTTCTTTTTGGGGAATGGAGGCCCTTTGTCAAATGTATATTTTCATGACGTGATATCGAAATGTTAAATGTTCTGAGAACTGAACATGAGTAAAGTTTTCATTTCAGCTTAGTTTGCCTCACTTCAAATTTGTTTTGTTTTCGCTTTGGCATTGTTGTGGCCTGTCTTGTCGGTCTGGATTTGACACTTTGCCTGGCAATTAACGTCGTGGATTTGTTTAACAAACAGCCAACAAGACAACAAATAAGCGTATACAAAACTGGCACACACACAAGAAACACACACACACACACACACACACACACACACAAACACACACGCATTGGTAACGACGACAACGTTTAGCAACTAAATCAACCTCAAAGTCAATAGAAAACAAGAAAATCTTTTTACGCTCATTGCAAATTCGCACGATTTCCTTTTAGTTTTTCCATCGGCAACGTCATCATACCGATTGGCAGCGGCAGCCACAATTAGCGTCCCCATATATCACACGGGCATTTTTTAAAGTTGGCCGCCACAGAAAGTGGGGGCATAGAGAATGTGCAGCAAACTAACAGCAGCACGCGGTGGCTGCTTGTCAACGCCAGCACCAACACCAAACACTGATGCTTGCAGGGGGCTTTGGGGCAACGGCTATCGTTGCCGGAGGCAGCCGTGTTTTGTTGACAAGCTTTACATGTGTCAATTAAATGTTATATATCATAGCATACTTCATTCATGCTTGAGCAACAACAAAAAATATAGCCACATATATATATGTATGTATGTATATATAAACACTTATGGGCTTTTGCTTTGACGTCACTTTGAGCATCGACTAATTGCCACACTTGTTCTTGTTGTTGTTGCTGTTGTTGCTGTTGTGTCGTCATCGGCATCGAAGTTGACATTTGACACTGAAACGCTCGACCGTCAGCTATAATTTCTGTCTGTCACTTTACCATGCGGGCCGCCAACAACAATTTCGAAGTATATATTCATACATATATACGCATGTACTTATGTATAAAGTCAAATATCGACATGACTTTAATTAGCATTGATTTCCACTTTGCCCTCAGGCCATTTAAGCAAAACCCACAAGGCAATGAGCCAAAAGCACTTCAAGTCTTTTGTTGAAATCAACTGGTTGTAGCTATAGATACATATATCTGACATATATATCCGATTGGTGTCATGCAGCAGCGCAAGAACAGAACGATAACAATCAAAATCTAGATAAGATACTGATATCTGCAGAGTGCAGATCATTGCAGAAGGTATTTTGTTGTTTGATACCTCTGAGCGATGTCTTATCAGATATGCCACATGATAAAACATATCTAGGATGCTGATGGCGCCACTTTTCTTCAGATTCTCTCATTCATTCTCTTTCGAGAATGTAATATAATGACACAAAGAACTCTTCCCGTCCAGTGTCTGGTTAGGATTAGGCAATTTTTTCATTTCAAGCCACTTGTTTTTTGCTAAAGAATACAACAATTAAAAGAATACAACAACTACGCGATTGGGATTAAGTAACTTTAATGCATTTCAGCTTAAAAACACTTGATAAGCACGTACTTTTTAATAAATTATAACTAGCACGAGATGTATGAATTGGAATTTAACTTATCATATTTAGCTGAGATCACTGTGTTACGTTGAATTCACACAATTCACAATTACGCTGAATTCAGCACTTATCGCATATAATAATTCAATTTGTGGACAAACCAGTTGACAAGGACTTATAAGCCTTAAGCTATACAAATGCATATACATATGTATGTATTTATTAAAATACTAACAATGCAACTTGGCAGTTTGGCTCCACATTAAATGGTCTGTGACAGTTGAATTTATACTGAATGCGACACAAATTTAAATTATGTAAATGTGTGAAAAGATTATGAAACGTGGCCAAGAAGAGCGCTGCCTGCCAGGTTAATGGTTAACTGAGCATTGAAAAAGTTCCAAAAAAGTTAACACCAAAAAAGGACAGCAAAGCGCAAAAGGGCAAAAGACTAAGCCGCAAACCGACTTCAAGCGATGCGATTGGGTTTTCGGCTTTTTGGGTTATTGCTTGGGTGTTGGGCCAAGTGGCTTACAGCAAAAAAAGCCGCATAATTAATGCGCTCTTAACCAGAAAGCTGGCTGCTTTTCTGCCTGTCTCCGACTCGGTAGCTGGGCATAAAACTGGGCTGTAAATAGTACTGTAGAACTTTGTTTTATGAGCGCTTAATTGAGTCATAAAACGCCACTAATGTCCGCATAATGCATGGAATCCAAAATATTGACATGTTGCGCCACTTGTGGCACTCGCACCCGCACTCTGACTGGTCCAATCTGCTTTTACGGCCGCATGCACCATGAGTTAGGGGCATTTAAATAGTTCAAAAACAATGCGTTTTCCACTTCAAGCCGCACCACTTTTCGCGCCTCAATACTAAAATCAATGCACACAAAATCGAACCACAAACGCATAAGGCAAATAACAATCGAAAACCAAAACACCAAAAACAATTTTATTTGTTTGGCTTTGTCGTTGGCTTTATTTTGAGTGCCTTAATTCGGCGGTCATTTACTTTTCGCTTTTGCGTTTTGTGACAATTCTCGGTGTGTGTTTGACATTTATTGCTGATTGACTTTCTAAACAATTCGCTGCTCAGACCGAGATATATAAATAAATTCGATCTTAAATTGCCAGCGAGCTGGCATACCCTCGCAGAGGGCATTATAATTCTGTCACACAATGTGCATTCCCGATGAAGCAATCAAACGCGATTAGAAATTTTCTACTTTTCTATTTTCGATTTTTGTAAAATCTAATTGAAATTCCAAACGCGTGACTCTGCAATTGAGATAAGGAATATATTTCGAACGATTAAGTTCTTGTTTTACAGACATTAAGTAATGCATATTTATACGAAGTATACTCATTACATATATATGAACTTATTTTTATAATAATAGAATAAAAAAAACTAAAAGCAAATATTATTAACTACTTTATGCTTATCTTATCAAAAGTTTTTGAAATGTGCTTCAACTAATTGTACACAATGTGCATTCAAGAATTTTAGAAACGCACAAAACTCAAAAGTGACCAGATGGATATGGTTATTCAGTCATGTCAGTTTCTAGCTAGACAAACGTGATTTAGATTTTAAAATATTCCATGAATTTCCTGCTATACATTTTTTTTTTTATATATGTATATGTATATAGTCTGTCTTATAAGTAAACCTTTATTAAATTAGGCTTTCTTTGAACGAGTATATTATGTAAAGTGTCGCAACTTAGGAAATGCTCATTTTCCTCCAATAACTTCATTCAGTTATACAACTACTTTTCTAAGTAAAAGTACAACTACCATTGAGAAACTGAATATGAAAGCAGTTTTAAGGTGCACTTTGCACTTTCTTTTATTTATCGTTCATGACTTGCTTTCGTTGATAACTACGGGTTTGCATAATGGTTTTATTATTGTGCTCATGACTGTGCTCAGTTTTCGCACTAAAAACGATACCTTATCGGTGTTGTGTATCTTTTCATTAAATGCAATTTGTTGCACTTTGCATTTGCTTGGCAAAATATTTGAGTAGCCTCAACTGATAGCAAAGTGCAACGCAAATTTCCATGTGCAAACTGTGAGCTACTTTTTTTCATAACTCCAAATGTTTGTGTGTTTTTTTTTTTTTGTTTTTTTTTGGCAATTTTCATAACGAGCACGAAACTTTCTTTGCCCAGTGGCAACCTTTGTGGCTGTGGCGGCTTTTCCGCTCAACGCTCGAGCACAATGAGAGAAAATTAAAAGAAAATATCAAAGTCACGATCGGCAAAGCCATAATCCGCATGATCAATGAAGCCCGCTTCCACAACTGGGCATACAAAGTATGTTGATTAATGCCTATGGGCAGGCCGTTACTTAGCTGAACTTTGACATGCAAATACACAAATGTACATTTGCTGCGACCACGAATCGTGTGATTGCAAAAGACACAAATGAAAAAAATTAAAAAACGCTTTCTGCCCGCGATCAATCTGAGCTGATTCAAACAACACGCTAGCAGAACTAGGCATAGACAGCTAGACACCTGTTACCTAATATAAATGCCTAGCTGATAAGACGTGCTAACGTCAATCTTTATGTTCGCTAATTGAATTCCGACTCCGTTGAGGCATTAACAACAGCAGCAGCGACCGCAGCAGTCGCTGCGACAGCTGCAACTGCAACAACAACGTTTGACGGCTCCATTCTAGCGTGACGTGATCTTGACAAGGCGGCGCCAGTAAAAAGCATTTGAAAACTGTTGCCAAAACGCAGTCGACCCAGTGTACCGGTCGCATAGCTGCATAAGAACGACTACTCGCCACAATTATGCTCAGCATTTTGCTTGCCTTAAAGTTTTATGCATCATTAGTTTCAAACAAGCAGCTGCTCCTCATATGGATATAAGTACCACTACATACCTATCAAATACATATGTACATCAATTTGTACGCTTAGGAATGAATAAATGATTAGCTTTAAACATTTTTGTAAGCAGCTTTTCTCTATGTGGATCTACATAAGTACTTGTAAATGCTTTTTAAATGCATATTTAAATACGTAACTTAGTACGCTTAAAAATAAATATGCAATAGATATTTTTACAGCAGTTGATATTCATTTGTCAGCAGTATGCTTTCAAAACCCTCAATTCCGTTTCTTTAATAATTTTTGTAATTTTTTCTATATGTGAAAATAGTTTCGTATAATATAAAATGAGTTTTGGCAGGTTAAATTTTCACAAATAAGTTCCCTGCAAAATGTTCTCATTTCTAAGAAATTCATTACGTTAATTAAGAAATTATTTATAGCAAGCAAACATTCATTTGTAGGGCATATTTTTGTTGAGTGTACTTGCCTGCAATGACTTGCATGCTGGCATCATAATGTCGAAAATAAGTCTTACGCATATCTCATATTGGGGCACTCAATACGCTCGTCTGCTTTGGGTAGGTAAATAAACAAAATGCAAAATTGCCACAGTTTTTAAAATGTCGGCAATCGTCACGTTCGACGTCCAACATTCAACATTCAACGCCCGATGCTGTCCAACTTTTGTTGTTTCAAAAAATCAAAAAAGTTTCGGTTGTTGATTATGACACAAATAATCGCAAAGGCGACTGCGGCGGCTTCATAAAATAAACAAAATCCAAGCCCGCAATTTTGGCCAGGATGCGTATCGAAGCATTCAATTAAAAATGCTAATGTCCAGCTCACATAAAACATGAAACTCGAAAATTGGGAGGCTTTGGCTCAGGGCCAGGGCCAGGGCATCAATTTGGCATCAGTTTGGCTCAAATTGCATTTGCAGGTCATTCAAATAAAAATGTGCAATGTAGAGGAACCCCAAAGCCGTTGGCATTTTTCCCTTTTAATATGTGCATATATGCACTTAATATACATATATACTTAATATATATATATATATGTATATATACATATATTTATTTTGTTAGTGAAGTAAAGTAAGGCACAGACAACAAGGGCTGGCAGTGTGTCACGCAGTCAGCTCATTTCAATTTGGAATGAAAACAAAAACTTTTTGCTGTTTGGCTGTGTTCGTCAGCAATAAATAATGAGGAGCCAATTAAGTGCATTTTCTACATAACTAATAATATGAAATATAAAATATTAGCTCGATTTGAGTTCCAATTAAAAAAAAGAATATAAGTAAGCCAAATTGTATGGCAATCTAATCAGAATTTAGTCTAATCTTGCTTTTACAGTAGTTGCGAATATTCAGCCGCATTGCAATGCCCTTGGCAATGGTATTTAAAGTATTTAAGTAAATTCCCTGATACATTTGAGTGTTATTGCAACGCCTTTCAGAGGAGCTTACGCATTTCCTCAAATTCGCGTTTGATTTATTGAAGTGTTTTCTTACTTATCGCGCTACGATAAATAATTTGAATATACAAATTCCATACTCATTCACTAAAATGCGCTGTGACAGATCTGGTTTAATAAATTTAAAAAAACTGACAGACAATCAGGCAAATTGACAAACGCAGGCGTCGTCAATTTGCTCGTCTTTGGCCCACACGCAAACCGAACAGACCGTGTCGACCCAGCCCCTCTGCCCAACCCCCATAACCATTGACTTCATCCCCATTCCCCCAAACGAGCTGCAGTGCAGACAGTAAAAGGAAATCATCGTCAATAAATTGTTGGAGTCTTGCGAAATTTACACGAACGAACGTTGTAAATGGACTTGCCGGGCTCTTTGTCGCGTTGTCTTTTGCATTTCTTTTTAATTGTACAATAATATTTAATTGCAAAGCCGCGCAAGAAAATTATTAATGGATTTCTGGTGGTTGCGCTTGCTTGTTGGCCAGCAACAATAACAACAACACCCACATGCATGGTCGGCAGATAATTCCAAAATCGGCTGTGGGTGTGTCGCCGCCATCGCCAGAGACTTGTGCCAAAAGTCAAACAAGTGTAATATAATAAACAATCAATATCTGAACAAGGCGTATTGTTCTTAACACTTGGCTGACTTTTCGAACTTGAGTTCTGTGTCCAAAAATTTACACTCAGCGATGTGCGAAATAATTGGTTGTGTGTGTTACAAATTTGATAAGCGACACATTTCAATTCTTCAATGTATATATATGAATATATGAGTGTACATACATATATATAATAATATATTAGCTATTATGATTCACGCCTTTTGAATGGAACAACAGGCTGTGGAAAAATATATAAAGATTCTTAAGATTCGACTAACCTGTCCCGTTAAGCGAAATTATGAAATTGTAATATTTAACATTGCTCATTCCTAATTTAATATTATTAATACGTAATATTAAACAGAAAATATTTCAATTTTAAATAAAAAAAGAGAAAATCGTGTGGAAATATGTTTGGCATATCAGAAGCAACACACCATTTAGATGTTTTCGGCTTTGCTCGGGTCCAAAATGTGTGAAAAATGTGTGACAAATATTAAATAAGTAAAAAATGGATAGAATACTGATTCGAATACTCGTTAGTAAGACAGCACAATTTTGTAAAAAATGAATACTTATCCACCAGTTTTCACTCAGGTAAAGGTTAGGCAGCTTAGCTCTTTGGATTGTCCTTTCATCACTTATAGATCATTAAGTCAGAGCAGACATTTTTATATCATTGCGTAGATATAACTACGCAAAAAACCATTTCACTTCGGTGTACATTTGAATGTTATATTTATAAAATACAGATTTATAATACTAAAATCTATTTATATACAAAAATAATATTTAATTAACAATGACAGTTTTCAAGATTTTAATGTTGCCAATTAGGAAAATCAAAATTCGCAGAAGCATCAAAATAATTTTTAGAATTTTAGTCATATGCTAATGAAAGCATAAAAGCAAACTATTATCACGTGCGCTTTGATAATTCTATAATTCCAAGAATTCCCACAAAACTTTAATGGAATTATTAAAGATTTTAGGAAAATAATTTACCGTTGTGGTTTTCCCTTTGCCGCCAAACCTGTAATAGCTGCTCATTGGTATTTGGCAAGCCGTAGTGAATTTAGTTCCAAATTACTAAGCCAATTACTAAGGCTATTCCCTTTGACTTGGCACAAATACGTGCCAAAAGCAAAGTAAGCCAATAAAATTAGGCACACTGAATTCAAATACCGAAAAAGCCTTCACACCAAGTTTTGGGGCAATAAACATACAACAACAATAGTTGTCTCATTCGTGTTTTACTTAATGGCGTAAATAAAAGACTAAACATAATACATATACTCAAAATGAAATACATGAATTCATTTCCAAGAATAAATACAAAACAAATCGATTTATAGCGATGTAGTATAAATGATGACTAAGTCGAGGAATGAATATCTAAAAACTTATTGGGTAAAAGTGCCGAAAATATTCGAAATTTAAATATATGTATATACATATAATTATGCATTAAAACTAATTTATTAGTGCTAGTAAATGCATTTGCAATTAGTAAATGATTTTTAATGCATAAACATTTTGTGGGCACATTTGAATAAATTAGCAGAAACATCGACACTAAATTGGTAGAATTTTAATTGTTTGTTTGTGTTTCTCACTTTACGTCTGAAGCCGTTAAATTGCCAATGCCAAAACGCATTCGAGACACATGACGTATGCGTAATATGAAAATGACACGCGCAGCGTCCCTTGACATTTGTCAGTGGGTTGGAAAATTCCACATAAATTCGTACTTGTATGTGAAACGTCAATAAATATATATACATATATGCGTACATTTTAAATACATACATATACATATGTATCTTAAATGGAATTTATTATGTCAGATTGCACAACACAAATGTATATTTTTTTATGGCTGCAGTTTGTTTACAAATTGGCGACACTGGAAACTATTTAGACAAATCCAAAGTTGAGCAGAAAATTATAAAAGAAAATAACATCGTTGCGACGAAGCAGAGCAAAGCGGGCAAACAGAGGAAGAATGAAATAAAAACAAATTAAAAATAAACGCAAATATGTTCGGGCACAAATAAATAGAAAGAAATGCAGCTACATATAAACATACATACATACATCATAAATTCGAGTGTGTGTGAGTGTGTGTGTGTGTGCGTGAGTGTGGAAAACTGTGTCGCTGTGTCAACGATGCTGCAACTGTGAGTTCGACGTCTGCCACAATTTTCATAGCGAGGAGCGTTTCAAATCGCCATCAAAACGCGCGCGTTAGGCACGCGTTGCACCAATACTTAAATACCTTCACTTATTCTAAAGGTTTCAATGCAAAATGCATGCAAATAATTAATTACCTGTCTTGTCAGCTAGCCGCAAATATTGGTTTTTATGTATTTGTTAGCTCGTTAAATTTTGTAAGCAGAAAAACTGTTTATTTAGCACTTTTTGAGCACTGGATGGTTCAACATAATTTGTTCACTGTTACACAGCCGAGACTCGTTGTATTTTCATTTAATAAATTTTCACACAATAATTTTCGCCGCGTCGTTTCCGTCGTCGTCTTGTAGCGTTCTACTTCGCTGCGTCTGCGGTTCTGCACTGAATCGTCAACTCAACCGTTTCAAGTGTTTTCATAGCCGAAGTCAGCCACTCAACTTCGTGAATCGAGAGAGAGCCGCGATCGCTGAGATGTTTTCGGCATCGTTGAAGAGCCAGCAATGCTCGCTCTCATTCAGCTTTTGAGCTTTTTATCGACTGCTTGAGTCGTTTTGTGCACCCGCACACTGCACCACTCAAGTGGCTGCCTTGAGCGGCTTTAGCCGTCACCGTCACCGTTGCCTTTGCCATCGCCATCGCCGGCCGATCAAAAGCGTCATAAATTCATTTCAAATGAGAGCAAGAGAGAGAGGCGATTGGCTCGCAGTGCAGGGGCTCGCTCAATTTTATACACATATTTCTGCGCATTATTTTACCTTGGCAGCTTTATTAATTGCGAGTGTGGGGCACACCGCTTATGCTCTCGGCGCCGGCAAACATATTTGGCGCCACAGCAGATGAAACAGCAGCAGCCACAGGAACAACAACAAAAAGCAAACGGCGCATCTGTCATGCCACAAATCAAGCAATAATTTAGTTATAGTTGTACTACAGTCCAAGCGTAGCTATGACTTACTTCCACATCCACATCCACATCCAGATCCAGATCCACTTACGTGATCGACCAGCCCAAGTGGCTGGCCATGTGTTGAGCACACGTGCGCTGGGCTGTATTGTGGGTTGTACTTCATGCTACGCCCACAACAAGTACAAGTAATCTGCGATATACGATGGGATATATAATACGTAGCAACTGCTAGGTAGATGACTGCCATAAGCACACAAGCACTCGCATATATCGCTCAATGGATGCGTCAGAGTGCATATTTTAAGAGCGCTGATATAACCAGAAGACCTCCAGACAAGCAGCCACTCGAGTAAGACAGCTGCGTACTGAATACTGCATACTACTCTTCCCGGCTGCCAGTTTCCAGGAATGTCAGCAATGCGGGGGTGTGACCATGATTTCTACAGGGCACTCCTCCCGCCCACCCAACCAACCGCTCGACACTTGCCACTCGCCACTCGGCGCTCGTCATTGTTATTGATATTCATTGAGCGGTTTCTTGCGTCTCACAACAATTGCGACAATTTTTCTGTCTGCGTCATCATTTGTTATGGTTTGTTGATATTTTCGCTTTGGGGCTTTCAATAAATTTTCAAGATGTCCAAATGTATTCTAAATGATTTATGTCGTGCTTATGAAAAGGGGCTACACATTGGGGATGGCTATAGACCGAAACTCCCACATATGATTAGGGTAAGTAATGAATCAGCGGCTATTAAACAAAACAAAAATAAAAACAATCCTTGAAAATTATTTGAATACTTCTAATATGCACAGAATTTAAATAAATAATTATGATATTATGAATTTTGGAAAATGTGCTTTTGAAATTCAAAAAATATTTCAAATTTCAAAAGAATTCTCTGGCCATTGTTTTGGGAAATGCGTTGTGGTTTTATTTATATTAGGCCTGACTAACAATAAGTGTTTCTCATAAAAATTTAACGAATTCCTGGAAATTAAAATTTCGCGCCAAATATCTTGACGCACATTCAACATTATCAAACACAACACATATGCGTTTAATAATACTAAATTCAGCAGGCAAATAAAAAATCGGAAGTGATGCACAAATGTCGAATTTGGCGCTTTTCCAACGAATTAACAAGCGCGCTCATAAATTTCCCACAGCAAATAAACCGAAATTGCAACAGCAAACAAACAAAGTAATATAAATGAATGCTTTGTTACTTCCTATAATATATACATATAAATATATATTGCAAATTGGTCTTAACTTTGAATTTCGTATGGATTTTCATTATCATTGCAGTTCCAATTCACCAAGTTCCCCAGTGTGCTGAAGGCTGGGCATTGCCACGGCGGAGTGGCCACCGCTCGTTTAGAGAACCAGAGCGCCTTGCAAGATGCCGCCGGACTTGTTAGCGGCGCTGGCAACGATACGCATTGTTATTGCACCATCGAGCCCTACATCGATGCCAAGTTCAGCGTGCACATTCAAAAGATTGGCAACAACTACAAGGCATTTATGTAAGTGACCACAGGTCCAGACCACAAAAATAACCGCAGACAACAGGCATTCGTTCGATTAAAAGCTGAAAGCCTCAATATCGATGTCGATGTCGATGTAGATGTGGATGTGGATGTTGATGGGTATAAGGTCGAGTGTCTGCCTCTGTGCCTGTGCCGCTGTCTGACAATTGACCTTGGGCCCAACAGCAACTGTCAGCAAACAAAAGAAACCTCAATGCAACCGCAATTGGCTATTATCCTACCAAGTGCAGTTCATTGTTTGGGTTCAGAGCACCTCAAATGCAAATTGTGTGCTGCCATGAAATTATCATCGCTTTGAAATTTGGCTAATTTATTATGCTTTCATGCTTGCTGCTCTTTAAAACAGGCGCAAATCCATCACTGGCAACTGGAAGACCAATCAGGGCTCAGCCATGCTCGAGCAAATCACCTTAGCTGAGAAGTACAAATCCTGGGTGGATGAGGTAAGTCTCCCAAGTCGAAACTCGAAACTAAATCGACTTGAAACAGTTAATCAAAATCTGATATGAAAATGATTTTCAACGCTTGGAAGCTTTTATGCTCTATCAAAAAATAATATATATGGGATTTTGTGCTATAAATCAAAGATGTTCTCAATTGGAACTCACTGGAATGTTAATTAAAACTTAATTTAAAGACTTTTATGATCACCTTAAATAATCTTCATGTATTGATGGTATTTCACTTCTATTTGACCGATACATAAGTTTACTATATGATAATTTTCGTTAATCGTTAATTCTTTTTAATTGTCAAATCAGCAATGAAAACTAAATTTTTTTATTTATTTTTAAATTTCTATCTTTTTAATAATTCAGTTCTGTGTGCAATAGTTTCTTCCTTTCCAATCTAACACTCTTAAAATTACAACTAGTAGATATAAATTATTTTCATGCTTTCATTTTAAATCAGAATAAGGTTTACATTATGTTAATTTCTGAAAGTCATAGTACCTTAAAATATCTGATAACTCTATGTACACTACTATTTACATATGTATAAAGGAAACTCAACACTCATTCACATTCACAAAGTACACTTTTCACTTTCACACGCTCAAAAAATTGCCCATAGAAGGGACTCATTGTACTACAATGAGTTGCACACTATACATGCCACTAAGTATGCGGAATAAAAAGTATTTCAAAATATCAATAGGGCCATCTTGTAACCGCGGGCTAACCAAACTTTCTTCTATGCTTTTGCTGGCTAGCTGCAAAAGCTGAGCTACCCATGAAAAGAGCAGTCGAAGCGTTTAAGCCGCATTTATGAGCATGCAACTGAAAGGCAGCCCAAAGCGAAGTGCACACATTTATCAAACGTTGCCAATCAAAATAGCTGCACAATCGACTTGAATTATTTGCGGCACATTTTCGGCACACAATTCGGTTTCGGTGGGTATTGCCCCTGGGCCATCTTGGGTCCCCACATTGAGCCGACTCTGCTTACAAACCGATCAAGAGTCGGCGCCGCTTTAAATCAAGCTCATGAATATGCAAAAAAAAAAAAGGCAAAGCTCAGAGGAGTGCACTTAGATATTACAACTACCTAAGTGTATTATTTATGTATGATGTAACGGGACTGTCGGGGTACCGTAATAATTACTGTAAAACATGAGAATGCCATCAATTGCGGCATTTGATCATTGGCCATAAATGGCATAGAACTCAGCTCGAAAATAGTTGGGCTCAATGCTGATTCAGAATTTCCGCGTATGCGCATAAATGATCGGCAATTACCGCTATTTGCACATGACGATTAGATAAGCTGCCGAGCAATGCGGCACAGTTATGAGCAATGAGCTTTTTAGGTGGGTGGCCGTACCACACTCCGCCACAGTGCCACATTGCCAGACAGCCAAACAGCCAGACAGCCAGCAACTACTTAGCAGGCCCACAGTTCTAAGCAACTCGACGCTGCCCCTAATCAAAACAAACTGAGTTTGTAATTAAAACCATCAGCTTGCGACAGTAACAACAACAACAACAACAACAACCACAACTGCAACAACAACCACAAAATAGGCATCAGCAGCCCACACAAAACCAGAGAACTGAGCATGAAATCGAAAACAGATTTTCATTTCGATTTTGATGGCATGACTCAAACGTGCTGTACACACACACACACACACACACACACACACACACACACACACACACACACACACACACACACACACACACACACACACACACACGCTACACACATGAACTAGCAGGTATTATGTATCTTTTACTTCACTTTTAATTCTAACTTTCAGTTTTCCACTCGATTTTTCGACCTAGTTGTGCACTTTCTTGAATGGAAAAATGCACCAATAATTAAAATTTCCATTTTTATTGAAATACTCTTTCGAATGATGGAAAACTGTCTTTTCTAATATACAGAAAGTATTTCCCATTTAATATAAAAAAAAACGTAATATAATAATATAATTCGTTGAATAAACGTAATCAATTAAATTGTTCAAAATTCTAATCCTTCTAATGTAAATATTTTTAATTGGTTTACTTACAGATATCGGAACTATTTGGTGGCATGGAGGTGTGCGGCGTCTCTGTGGTGGTGGGCAAAGATGGACGCGAGTACATCATCAGTGCCTGTGATAGCACCTTTGCTCTGATTGGTGATAGCCAGGAGGAGGATCGCAGGCAGATAGCCGAACTGGTATCTGGACGCATGCAGGTGAGTTTCGGATACCCTTTAATTTTGAGCCAGAGCTAATGATTTGTACACAAAATAGAATGTATGCCGCCCGAGTATGGCACAGACTGGTCCCGGCAAGCTGGCGTCACGCTCCTCGGTCTCCTCTCGCGCAGAGAGTCCCACTGATGATCCGGCACCGACGCCACCACTGCCCGCCGGGCCCAGGCCAGCACCGATGGGAGGACCACCGCCCATACCGGAGCGCACCTCGCCAGCGGTTGGCTCCATTGGTCGACTGAGCAGCCGCAGCAGCATTTCCGAGCTGCCCGAGGAGCCATCCTCGTCGGTGCCCAGTACAGTGGGTGGGGTGCGTCGCGATTCGCAAACGTCTCAGGCATCGACCATTTCGTCGGCATCGAGGGTTGGACAGCGTCCTCCGCAAACTCAGAGCTCGGTCGTTGAGGATGCGGAGGACACCATGAAGAACTTGAGGAAGACGTTCGCGGGGATCTTTGGTGACATGTAGGAAATCGCTAATAAGAAGCGCGGCAGAACGGCGAGCGAGACAAGCAACAGCAGCGGCCTGGGCAGTGTGCCCAGCAGCGCTGGGCCCCACACAAGCAGTGGAGCAAGCAGTGCATTCAGCGGCTCCTTTCTGGGCAAGCAGTTCTCGTTCGCCTCGGGCAGCAAATCTAGCGGCTCGGATGTGATCTCCACACAGCCAAGCCGACCGCTAGAGGACCCAACAACAACGGCCAGCTCAGCCGTTCAGTCCGCTGCCAGCGTTTCGGATAGCGTCAATATAACTACGGATATAGCAACATCGTCTTCAACAACAGCAACAACTGCTGGCTACATGCCAGTGACCAACTTTGAGCCGCAGGAACGCGTTAATCCATTTGACAAGGAGCCACACAAGTCGGTTAGCATCGCCAGCATTGGCGGTGCCTCAAACACAACCTCATCGTCATCGTCAGTATCGTCGTCGTCGATTTCGTCACGCATCAATCGCAATGGTAATCCCATTAAGTCACCACCACCACCAGCAGGGCCACCACCACCACCGCCCAGTGTGGTGGCCACCAATGCCAATGTAAACATCAACACGAACACAAACACAAACAGCTCCAGTGTGAGTGCCAGTGCTTATCGCAGCAGCTTCAGCAGCTCGCAGCTGAGCAAGGACAAGACCAGCTATGGCAACTACGATAGCACCACCTCCATTGAGACCATCACACGCATGGACACCAACACCACAAACACAGCGGCCACTGCAACTGGAGCCGGCGAGGCTAGCGGCATTACAGCAATAAGTACCGGTGCCGTTGGCACCGCTGCCATCACAAGTTCGGCATCCAATAACGATTGGCGCTCGGCGATTGGCATAAGATCGGCGAGTGTTTATAGTGCACCCGCTGCAGTGACAACAGCTGCTCTGCTGGGTGACACCTCTGGCTACGATTCGAACTCGTTGGCCTCGCAGACGGGCTTCAACAATCCCAGCGATATGCCCTCGTACACACGGCCCTCTTACTCCCGCTCCGAGAGCAATGGTAATTATCTAGCGGTGGGCGTGCTGCTGGTCAGCCTAACGCTGCGCAAGACCTAATCTATATATATATATAGATATACATATATACATATGGATATGTATAACCAAAACTCATATCCCATTTTCATTGAATCTCATATATCAGTATATCAACATAAGCATCAGTATCAACATCAACATCAACATCAACATTAATATCAACTCAACTTAATCAAATAATCAGCTAGACACACACACAGACACATAAAGACATATAAATAATCAACAATATAATCATACACACAAATACATACATACGTATTTATCGTTAAGCGAGTATTTGTATTAAAGCGACCAAGTTAAGATGTTAAGCGTTACAACAAACCCTTTTAGCCAAGTAGGCAGCGTTTTGAGAATGTTAGCCAATGCAAATTAGGTGCCACTGTGTTTTTTCCCCATTGATTTTCTTCTTTGATAGCCAACTCTTACAAAATGTGTAAGCCAAATATAACGTATACGACATGTGCGCCGCAAAACTGTTTGTAAGTTTCGCCATCTGCCCGAGTGCTGCTCTATTCGCTTGCCTGCACGCACGATTCTTCACGAACACTCACGAACTCGAGAACACATAACTACAACAACTACAACAACAACAAGAACAACAGCAACTCTTCCAACAGGAACTCTGCCATACAGTAACTACTCGCTAGAGCGCACCGCAATCTCAGTTAATTTCTGGCTTTCTTGACTCGCACAATAATAACAACAACAACAAATATAAAACACGCCAACATAATAGACACAATAACAACAATAACAAGTATCTTACAAGAAGCTTGAAGTAGTCCAAAATTCGATAGATGTTAAATGCAACCGTTTCTGTTCTTCTTCCTTTATTTTACCTTTGGTTATCCTAAAACTTTGTGTATGCGTATGTATGTGTGAGTGTGTAAGAGTAAGAAAACGCAAATGCAGAGTTATCAAAAGATCTAAACAGTTCAATTATACAGACTGACCCCATATACATATATATACATATATGTATCTCGAAACTGATATCAAAATTCATAGCGCGATTCATGTGATTCATTTGCGATGCATACGCACTCATTACAAACCTATCACAACTAGGAAGAGGATGTCTTTTACTTTTTACCGCCAGATTCATGTTCGTTTCTTTTCCATATTCGTTATCAATCACTCATTGTTATGGTCGCATTTTTGGTAACGCTCATTCTGTCATATCTTTCATATCACGTTAATCAGTGTGTGTAAACAATTGGCCCAAGTAGTGCTAATTTTAAGCGCGCTAGAATTGCACCCACGCAAGAACAAACATAAAAAATCGATGTGCATCTCAAAGTTGGTTTTTAATTGGGTTTTGTGATTAATTTGTGATTTGTGTATTTGCAGCCTCAAAGCAATCCGACTTGGACATCATATTCGGCGATAGCAAGACAACGATCTCAAGTCCAGGCAATGGCAAATTCACACGCTCCGGCGGCTCAATCTCCGATGCGGACATGATCTTTGGTGGTCCGCCTTCCAACTATAAGAGCGATCGCTTTGGCGCTGCCAAAAGCATGAGCATGAGCTCCAGCAACTTTGACGCCAGCTCCAAATCCTACAAGATCTATGAAGGTATACAGAATGCGGCTTTCAGTGACTACAGCGATTCGGGCAGCATTGCCGGCGTCACCTCAGCCAGCAAACGATGGAGCGCCAAACAAGATGAGGACGATGAATTGGATTTGAAATGAATCCACTCACACACACGCAAATCGTAGACAACACTCATTTTATAGCCTATTCACTTGACACTTGATCACACTACACACTTTAAACTATGGGAAATCTGTCATTTTCTGCCTCCGAAGTTTCCTGGTTTCATGAAACAATGAACACATACAAATCTAATCACCTGCATCAGCATCAGCATCAGCATCCGCATTAAGTTACTATCATTTTCACTATCGAGATCAAATTAGTTGAATATGCTACGATATCTATATAAATATATATGTATCTCCTGTTATTATATATATGTATATTAAATATGTATGCAGTTACTTTTCATTTGCAATATGAAGGAAAAACAAAGAAGATGAAAACGCATATAATGAAGAAAAATGATTAATAACTATGGAAAAAACACTAAACAATGTATAATTATAACCACCAAAGCAACAATAATAACGCAAGTAAAGCCCATAAGAAATGTGCAACTTCGACGATGACTTGACTGGTTTTGCAGCAATAGATGGAGGATATTAGGGATACTCGAAAATCGTTTTGAAACCTTTTCTAATTGAAAGCAAAATTATATATACATACACATATATATATATATTATTGAGACGAACATTTGAATATATATATATATATATATAAAAACATCTAAAAATAATAAATATTGAGACAAATTTTATGGCATATTAAATGTTGCTAGACAAGTATATATTCGCAAGGGTATATTACTATATGTTAACTTAAATCAATTTCGAATATTACAAGTTACAAATAAAACTGTTACACGAGGAGCAAATATAAAATATTAATTGAATGAATTTGCAAATAAACTACTAAGAAGCATTGGGTGAACTCCATTGGATTCACGTGCTAAAATAAAAGACAATATGCGTAAAGTATGAAAAGGCAACTTAACCTAATATACTAAATATTTATGAAGCAAACGATGGTTATTATAAAAAATATATACACACACATGTATGTATGTATGTACTTAATTCGAATAACTATATATGAGCAAATGTTACATTACGAGGCATACACAAAAGCTAACCGACACACAAATTAAATGTTTATTATATGCCCACAAATATTATTATATATTCAATACATATACATACATATATTAGTAGTTAATGTTTACACACATTTAGACACATACAGCAAACATACTCGTATATGGTATTTGAAAATCGATGAAATCTACCAATTCAACTAACTACTGAATGGCATTACATCGTCTAAAGCAATGTTACATTAAGTATAATGCATCAATGCATCAATGCAAATCAATGCGAGAGCAGAATAAGATGAATATTGAAAAATGATGCCCATATACAAAATGATGGGCCTTTTGTTAATGGATTGATTTATCCAGAGGCAGGCACATTCGACACATACTCTATTTACTAGTCAAGAATGTTGAATGCAACAACGACGAATTACAATATGGATGTGGAGCAGCTTTTTGAAGTATTATATGAAAACTATATATTTTTTAGCAATGAATGTTTTATTAATTTTGTTACGCACATGTTTAAGCATTATTTTTAACAATAGCTAAATATTTAGAATGATTTTGTTGTTACATATCGCGAAAATAGTTAAACCAACTTTTAGCTTGGGTTGTATATTACGAAACTTTTTAGAATATGTATTTAAATGACAATTATTTACGGTTACTTAGTTAAAAAATATACAAGTCAATCAATAGACACATTTTAATCCAAAATCCATTTTAATATATAAACTTTACAATTCGCAACATATGCTATATTTCAATTCGTGATGTCTTCTCAATTTTAGTAGTGATTTACACAAGCAAAACCATTTTCGAAATACATATTACGAATTTATTAATAACGTATACAAAGAGTTATCTTCTTCGATGAAAACATTTTACGAATAACTCTGAGCTTGATTTATTCTCATAGTTATAAACCCAACTGTAATGATATCATACTTACCTAAATGCGATTACATATTCATATACTTTTCGCAACACCAAACATCATCATTTCAATTGATTCCAATACCTTTAACCTCAACTGGCACATATTCAAGTCACACTCAATTGTTTTAGAAACAAGCATTTACAATGACAAACGAAGAACACAGAGTACACGTACTTATCGTACACACACATTCACATACGCATACAGGCATTATCCATTACTTATCGTGCGAACACACAACATATATGTATATCACAACAGATAATATCATTGAGCGCATAATGAATGAAAACAATGCTGAAATATTACAAACGAACACAAGAAACAACTAACTAAATACCCAACCAAAAAACATACATATATATATAAATTATAAAAATACATAAATAATACTTATACATTACCACAAATGTTACAAAATATACCAAATAAAAATACTCGTATTATTGTGAAAGTATAGCTAAAAAAAAATAACAAAAAAAAAACCATACATATATATAGTACATATAGTACATACTTATATACATATATTATGTACGTGTATGTTGTCTGTAATTGCATATAAAAATCGAAAATATGATCGTGAACATTTATTAAGCATCTACAAAAACACAACACAACAACATTTGAATTATACAACAATTTCTTGCAAATCTATGTATATATATATATACATATATATATTATTACGTATATATATATATATATATATAATGCATACGTACATAAATACTTCCCAACTATTTCCAACGGCAATACAGCAACCACAAAACCCAAGTAACAATAAACGAGTTGATGATTGATACAAAAAAAGAATTGCAGCAACAATTGTGTTATATTTACTCACTTATAGTAAGGGGCTGCCACGCACAATTTCGCGTGCGTTTACCTGGAAATGTTTGACAACATTGACATTAGCGAAATACAAAGGAAGAGGGAGAGGCAGAGGGAGAGGGCGAGAATTGCACAGGTAAACCGAATCCTTGAAGTGGAAAAACGTCTGGCCAATTTTAGGCTAATGACACCAGGAAAACACTCTCGATCTCGATGGTCTCTTGTCGTTAATCTCTCTCAGCTCTCTTTTATGGTGCAGCCAGGCACAACATGCAACAAGTAGTGTCTCCATGGGTTTGAGTTTGGGCTGGGACTTGGCTCTGGGTATTAGCGTTGCCTGCTACCTGCATAAGCGGAACAGTTTTGGCCGACAGATGTGCGACAGATAAAAAGCAGGCACTTGCCCTGCCTCCGACCAGTCACGACGCGCCAACTGACAAAAACACAACACGCGATCTTAAACAAGACAGCACAATGCAAGCCAAGTGGGATTATGCAACAAGAAATTGGCTGACTTTGACACTGCTGGCAATCCTGGGCTGCTCTTACTGCTGCCAAGCAGCCAGCGTGAATTTACAGCTGCAGCCGGTGGAGAATTTTGCCCCAATGCTGAATGACAGCTCACAGAGTGAATTGCGACCGTTATCGTGGATAAGGAGCGCTCAGGATATGTTTGGCAGTCCCGCTGGTCATGTTGTGGTGCAGGTGGCCAAGGAACTGCTGCATCGCTCAGCGGGCAATAGTCAAGTGCGTGCACATACATATTTAAATAATTTGGGCGAGACATCATTACTGCTATTTGCAGGTGCTCAGCTTGAATCTGACCAATTTGCTGATCATTGTGCTGCTCAAGGTGCTGATCTTTTCGGCTGGACTGCTGGGTGCCGGCCATTGGAGTGGCTATGGCCATGGGTATGCCAGATCCGCTTCACGCATCGACAGCCTCCATGGCCTGGGCATTGGAACGGGCGACGACTATCTGATAATGGGCTTTCTGGCCGCCCAGGGTGCCGGTCATGACGATTGCCTATATGCGGCAGCCTGTGCCTGTCCAAATGCTGCCTATGAATACGCCAAGTCGGCTCGTGCGCTGCTGGGCGCCATTGAAATATTCGAGGGGTGAGCCTAACAAATATCCACATATTAATATTTACAATGTATGCCTGTGTAATAATTCACAGTGTCCCATTGGAGGAGCCACGCTATAATGATCTCATCGTGCTGATGGAGCGTGCTGCCTACGATGGCTATCGAGGAGCTAGCTGCAACACCACCCAATCCTGTGACGGCCTCTTATAGCCACAGCACTGCGATTTATCATAATCATAATCATACTATTTATGTATTGTAGTACAAAGGAATTATGTATTTATTTTAGTGTTATTGTAGTATTGCTTTAGGCTGTAGCTATGTGTGAGCAATACATACATAAATAACTACGGTCAAAAAAATGAAACACAACTTAATTTTTCAACCAATCACTTTACACAGCATTTGAGCATATAAAAGAGAAAAATCTGTAACCAAAACAAATGTCATTTTTTAAGCGCTGAAATAATAAGAGTGTGTTTTTGCCTGCACTTTTTACATATGTAAATATGCTGGTGTTTGTGTGTTATGTACAGTCTTAATGGTTCAGCTTGGACATATGTGAGTACGTACAGCTAAATGCTAGCATTTTTGATTAAACTACTACAACTATTATTGTGTCTAGATGAGATTCATTGCTTCTTCTGTTCAACGCAGCATATTTCTCTCGATGGCCAGTTGCTCCTTGCCACCGGAAACGGCCTTGACGAACTCGGGATAGTGCAGCAGTCCATCGTTGTTGTCATCCGCAATCAACAGAAACTTGTCAATGGCCTCTATAAAATGACTTAGGCATGAGTTCATTTACTTATGAATAGACGTATATTTTACCTATAAAGTGATCAAGTTCTTCGCTTGCATTTTGCAAATAATCGTTGCGTTCGCTGTTCTTAAAGTAATCATAATTATGATGCATGGCCGATTGTATCATTTCCAGACCATCCAGTGCATTGTTGTTGTCGTTGTCATGCGCCTGTCAGTGTGTATTTGTGCATGTGTGTGTATATCAATAATAAGTCAAAGGAACTGCGTGTGAAGGCAACTCACCTTAAACATGTAAAATATTTTCTCCTCATCGGTCATATCATCCAAGTTGGCCTGTATGCCCATTTCCCGCAGATCATCATCGATGCGACTGTTGAACAATTCAAAATATTTACCAAACATTTGCAATTCACACCCCTTTTGCAACTTACTGCTCCTCATGAGTCAGATGCTGGTCCACTCGTCGGGTTTCGCCACGCGGATGGTGTGGCCCCCGCTTCATGGCCAGAGTGCCGTCAAATGATTGACTGAAGCTGGCCACGCATATGATAAAGTTAAGCACATTGGACAAATTGTACATTTTGTGCAATAAACAGACCAATCAAGTTGTTGAGAAATTTACGTATTTCCTTATTACAGGGTTGTCCAAACTGCCAACTGTCAAACTGACAACTCAAGGCGCACGCGCCGTTTTCAGTTAGTATTTAAACTGTTACGTATATTTAAAATACACAAATTGAGTTCAATGTAGTAACCAAGCAACCTTTGCACTATTTATTCGATAGTCTTGAGTTGTAAACAATAGTTAACAGTTTGACGAAAAACACTCAAAACAAAAATTTCATAATTTAAAAAAACGTTGCTCGATTTTTGATCAAAATGTGCGAGAATTTGTGTGATGATCTGGAGACATTCAATCCCGAAGTTGAATTTCTTAAATTTATTAAGCGTAAGCCGGTGGTGCAAACGGCCAAACTTTATGAGAATCTGCACAAGCGCGAGGACATCAAATGTCCCTGTAAGTTAACAACAAAATACAATTATTACAGAAATTTATTAACCACGTTCCGCAGACAACTTCAAGGGCTATGGTGTGGAGAAGGACACCAACACCATGTATCGCACATGTAACTCGGAATACGGTTATTATGCGCCCAATGCCTACACCATACCGACTCGCTTCTATCCTCTCTCCCAGAGTTTCTCCAACGATGTCGTCCGCTTCGGCATGTATCGTAATTTCTCGCTGAACACGCACATGGATCGTACGTTCTACTGAGATCTGGAACTCATCTCAAGTGCAGAATGTCAAACTAGAGGGTTTTTATTAATTTTTCATTAGCATTTTAAATTAACTGACAAGTGCATCAAATAAATATTCTTAACATCTCTATGTTTGTATACCACTAAATGCTTATTTGTTTTACAATCAATCAGATGCCTGACACTAAAATATCTCTGCCAATATTAACAATACTATCAAATTATACCAAGTACCTAATTGCACAGAAACTGATAAATAAAGATAATTACAGAAATAAAAGTATTATTTGAATAGAATAAGTGGGATACCCTTATAGATTTTTTTACTTTTTTATACATGCAAAGTGTTCTAATCTGGTCGACTTATTTATATGCGTTGCCTGCCTTCATTGGCTAGTTTGAATAGTAACAATACATAACACATAAACGACCTAAAACAATAACATTTACAACAACTATAACAACAATATAGGTGAAGAAATTTATGATGATGGGTCTCTCACAAAACCATACATTGGAACTGATCAGGAATACTAGCTTTGTAGACCAAGTCAAATTCTAATTTTCTCAGCCTGGCCTTTCAATGCTTCTTGAAGGTTTGCTTCACTTTCAGCAGGTCGCACCTGGCATTGATTATAATGTTAATTCATTTGTTACTTTATATATATTTTGCATAAAATCCAATGAAACTTAAAAAAACACAAAAAAACCTACTTATAAAATTTAACTACCATTAAGGAACCTAGTCTACAATCTACTGCCTACCGCTGACTCGTATCAGTGCACCTTCAAAATGAGGTGAGTTTTGTTGCTTCTAATTAGCATGTGGAGTTGATAGCAATTGAAACGATTGAGGCAACCACAGCGAAATCAAAACTCTACTCAACGCATTACTATGCGACATTTACGGCCAGCAGGAGCGGCAGGCTAGACGTCTGCGTGGCAGCCGTCGCCAGGGGAATCAGGATAAGTTGCATCGCTGCCGAAGATCTTCCGAGAAAGGTCCACCGGCCAGAATGACCAGCAGTCTGGTTGCGAATCGGCGTGCATTGCAATCGCTGGGTGTGCGCCAGTTAACCGATGTCTGTGCCATGCTCAAAGTGGAGATTCTGATGATGGGCTATATGCTGGAGCGAACGCTGATTGCCAGGGATCGCATAAAGCGACATCAGGAGGTGCTCTGTGAATTTGTGACGGCCATACTTATTGTGGAGACACGTAAGTTACATACGCACCTATCTTTTCGAGCAGTGTACACAGCTGACAAGTTGGGACCACTGTGAATGGATTGTGGTGTGCGCATGACCAACAGCTGACTGATATACTGGCCAGCGGGTTAGACTTGGACTTGTGTGGCTCCAAAGAAACCCAAATCAGTCAAGTGCGGAACTCTCAGCTGTGTGCGTTGCTCGAGTGCGGAAAACCAGAAAGCAAAGCTGAAGGAAATTCACTACACGCAACGCAACGCATGTATGTGTGCTATCTATATATATATATTTGTATATGTAATTGTGTTGTGTGTTGCTTAAGTTCATTGAATGAATGGTGACTCCGCTTCTCTGTGTGTGTGCGTGTGTGTGTGTGTGGTATGGGGGCAAGTAATGCCTACGCATGTTTGTAGCAGTGGGTTGTGTCTGTGTGTTGCTGCTGGGGGTTGATGACGACACAATGCCTAAACATGAAAACAACTCACTGTCGGTTGCTTGGAGACTGTCTGACGTGCAACACAAACGCACACACACACACACAGAGTCGCACACGCAAATACACACCTACTACGCCGTTTCGTGTATGCTGGTGTGTTGGCACGTGTATATGTCGCTGTCTCTGCTGCTGCTGCTGCTACTGCTGCTGTTGCTGCTGCTTGGCATCCGCAAGTATCTTGCCACATTTATCTATGGTTTTATATCAGTGCGCTGCCTCAGTCGCTGTCAGTTGTTGGCGTCGCGTCATTGTGTGGGCTCGTTTGTGTGGCTGCAGAACATTACCCTTGATATTTGTCGTACACATGGTGTAGAAATGCTTCACATCGACCGACGTCAACGTCGACGTTGACGGCAGCGGCAGCAGCGGAAATAAACACGCACACGTGCAAAAGCAGTTTTCCTTTCTTTTATTTATTTATGCTGGCATGCTAATACTATATTCGCAATCAACTTATGAATAGTGAAAGAAGCCAACATTTAATTGCATGCAAGTAAAATACAATATCCAATCTCTGTAGTTATGTGTGTGTGAGTGTGTATGTGAGTGTGCTTGTTGGCTCATAATTGAATAACGCAATATTATCGATCCGAAATGAAATGCAATTAAAAATTGCTGCAGCAGTCAGTTGAGTTCTAATTTTAATGCCGCGCCTAAAAGTAGGCTAGACCAAATTTCACTTAAATCGAACCAAGTTCCGTTTTGCGGTCGAGGGCGCGCGCCATTTTAGCGGCCCATTTTGGTCAGCTCTATTGAAAATATATATTGCTGCCTATTGATGCCATTGTTTGTTGTCCTTCCACACAGACGTGCTCATACATACTTGTGAGCATGTGGGCGAGAGTGTGTGACATTTGAAGCGTATTCGATTTCTTGTGATTTACGTTACACCCAAGTATACACCCACATACACACAAACCCACACACACGCAACTACATTCAGCCATGCAAGCACACACGTGTCCACTAAAAATTGCTCATTACGTTGAATTGAACGTTGAATTGAGTTGCTGCCTGCTTAAGCGAAAAAAATATTAATTGAGCCATTGCGTAACTGCGAATAATTTCAATTAAACAATATGAAGTATTAAAAAATGGTAAATCAATAAATTAATGTAATATTTGACTGCTCTTAAATTTCGCATAGGAAATGTAGTCAATTTAGTCTAATTGCAATTTAATTGAGGAGTGCCCTAAATAGTCCTTTTTCATTTACTTTTCTCTTTTACTTGAGCCCTAAAGACTGCCAATGCCAGAGTTAATACCTCTCGGCTTGCAGGCTTTAGCCTCCGATTATATTTGGCTTCTCCCTCCCGCAACAGCCAACCATTAAAGCTTCATAAGCCTTGCAACAACATTTTAGAAAGTGCTGTGAAGTCAACTGAAATGTTAGTAAATTATATTTACCTACGAGCATTTGTTCTTACTATTGCATGGCTATTTTGGTTTGGACAGCACTGAAAAGTGGGTCAAGATGCCAGTTAGCAGAATCGATGAACTACAGCGCAAAATTCACACAATGGCACGTCGTCGTCTTACCTAATCCAAAACCATGGGCCAACAACTACAAAGCTGGCGCAGCTTTAGTCGTTGTCAAGGTTTCAGCCACCAGTTTCATGAATGTTGTTTTACTTTCCTTTTTCACTTGTGTTTGCTAGGCATAACAAAAAAAGAGACTGAAAAACATTTTTCAATGACATTTACCATGCTGTTGTTTGTTACTATTTTAGTGTCAGTGTCTGCATGTGTGTGTGTGTATGTGTGTGTGAGTTGAGCTACAAGCATGTTGGTGGCAAACATGTTACATAACATTAATATCAGCATGACATATTTATGTATAGATATACTCTCGTAGTAAACTTCTGTATTTATCTAAATTTATGTATGTACTGTGTAAACAATACTAATGATAGGACACAACAACAACAACAACAACAACAACTACAACAACATACAGCTGAAACGAACAACGTAACAATGAAAAATATACAAAACGCGTAAATTGCGAACCCTCAGCAACAAGAACAACAACAACAACAACATCAAAAACAACAAAGAAACAACTATAAACAGCTACAACTGTAACAACGACAGCTTGAATTTAATGAGGCGCCGCTGAAAGCAGTCGCTGAAATCGTAGCATAACAAGCAGCGCACGTTTACTTAACATGGGTAAATATGCCAACTGTATAAAAACGAAAGCGGATAACCGATAACAACATTAATGCCAAAACTATACTATAGTGTTAACATCTATGACAATTCTATGTGCTGTATTTGTTAATTAATGTCCTCCCCTCCCCAAAAAAAAAACGTTTTTTAGCGCGCCCTGAAGCCACCATCAAAGCAATTGTTGAGCATTTGCTTAGCTGAGTTGCCTTTGGTTGTGTGTATGTGTGTGTTCAGCATTGATATTTTAATTACTGTACATTTATTGCTGTCTCTGTTTTTTTTTCTGTCTTTTTTCTTTTTCTAAATCTCTCTCTTTCTACTTTTATTGCTCTGAATACCGCAACAACATATATATATATATAATCTATATATTTAACAAACAATTACCAACAAAAAGGTAAATTTTACAAAATGAAATATACATAAATGCAAACAAAAACCATTCGCCTTCATAAGGTCCTGCCAAATTTTCAAAGGACATTCATTAAATACCTCTCACACACGCATACATACATACATACATACATTAATACATACTTAGATAAACACCCCCCACAGCCCGGCATTAGTCATGCATAACGCGCACAATTCTAATTTGGGGCCCGCTTGTAATTAACATTTGCATTTTTCACATGAATTTGCCAAAGACAAAAAGGAGCCT
The DNA here is from genome assembly GCA_035041535.1 of Drosophila cognata. NCBI lineage: Eukaryota > Metazoa > Arthropoda > Insecta > Diptera > Drosophilidae > Drosophila > Drosophila cognata. Next base: position 837,007 of record JAWNLC010000638.1, read on the forward strand.
CGATTTTGATCCTGCCTGTGTTGGGCATACACTTACATTATATTTCGTTACTATTAATGGCGTTTAAGTGTTGCCCTTTTAATCTCTTTTTTGCCACTTCACGTTTTCCAAGTTAACCGTTCAATTAGAATTTCCCTCATTTTACTCACATTTTCGGGCTGTTTGCCATTTTCCATTCTGTTTTTAGATTGACGTCGCTTGTCATTAGCAGATTTCAACTATAACGCCCACACTCTCCATGCCCCTTACACAGTGTCACGCAAACACACTCACATGGATACACTTACCAATACTTACACGCATGCCTAGACACAGACACTTACACACGCAACTGTTGCATGCCCCAGTGTTGTTTCTGTTGATAATCGTTGTTGCTGTTATTGTTTGTGTTAGCTGGCTCTCATTATTGACGCACTGTCGATTCGTCGGTGCCGAAACCGTTTTCAGTTTTATATTCTGTTGCTGTTGCTATGTACTCTATTTTGTGTGTGCCGTTGAATTTTTCACGCCTCCAGCGATTCGCCATCAAATTGTAATTGCTCTTAAATCAGCGTTAAAGTGCGTCACATTTTTATCTCCTCCCTTGAGAGCATCTCGACACCCATGTACTTTATTACCGACCAACCAATATATCAGAAACCGTAGCTGTGGGGTTTAAATTATCGTAAATCATTTCTATAACGAACCAAGATTGTTAAATACGTGTCAAGTTAAATGCTCTTAAGCTAGTAGCTTACACGTTTAGCTTTGTATACTTATGTTGTACACTTAATGTTCAATTTGATAGGTATTAAATATTGGTATTTTTGAGATATACTCGTATATTAGTCTAATATCCGTTATTTTCAGGTGATCATTTTTATGAAAGTGATTAGAGTTTGAAAATATTTTCACGAATGTGGGATTGTGTGTTTTCAGTTTATTTGTTGCTAGAGGACTTTGGCATGCTTCAATATTTAACGAATTTTGAATCGACAAATTTAAATAAGTTTTAGTCAAATACATACAGTCAGCAAAGGCCAACAATAAGCAGAAAAATAAATTGAGAGAACGCCACTCGTTAAACGTTGGGCGATTCAATTTTGAAATCTAATCAAAATGAAATTTATAAAAGCTTCTGCCTGCCAAACACAACATGACCGAGAGAGCTCTTATCACGACGCCGACCGACTCGACTGATATCCTTCAGGCTCTTCCCCATATATTTCCCTTTTTTATGGTTGGTTTTGTGAGCCGCACACGAACAACATCAACAATAAAGGGCAGATGATTTTTTTCGGTGCAATTTCTCGCATTTTTATATGCAGAACGTGCAAACAAAGTTGATTGTGGAAACTTGAAATGATGAGTGCGGGTCAGAGCAAAAGCAATTGCGTCGACTTTTCAGAAAAAAAGCTTAACTTTAATGTGTAGCTCATTGAAATTGACAGGTAGTCATTTAAATCAAATTGATTGGATTTATTTGTTTGCGAGTCAGCTAGTTGTCAGCTGATCAGATGATTTCATCTGATTAATGCTTTACACACGAGAGTTTTATTTAATAAACGCGATTTAAGAAGACTGCAACAAAAATGCTGCAAGTAAAAAGCCAATGCACTTTGGGGAGCCATTGAGAAATGGAGTCGGCTGCACAGACACTCAGAGGGCAGGAAAACAATGGCAGCCACTTGGGCACAACGTACAACAAACACTTCATGTACATACACACATGTACACACATATGTATATGCACATATGAGTGTGCATGAGTGTGTGTTTGAGTATGAGAAGTGGCAGCTTAATCGACAATTCAAGTTTTTGTCTGTGCCACGTGATAGCGCCGCAAAATTGAGCTAGCAACGATTTAAGCATTGAGTTTCAATGGGTTAATGAACCGAGCAGCTTTAAAATTGTTATGTAACCGCTGCACTTATCCCTGTCAACTCTATCTGTCTGTCTATTCATCTGTCTGTCAATCTATTTAGAGGTCCATTTGTCGCAGCTTTAATTGACTCCAATTGCATAGAACGTGCTGCTGCATTGGGCAAATAGTTTCATCCAGAAATCTTGGTGGGGAAACGGGTCGGGGAATAACATAGTGAAGTAGCGTTTGCTGCAGACAAAGTGACGCTGCTCACGCAGAGCCTTGGCATTCCCAAAGGACTAGTGTGCTGTGTGTGCCGCGACTGGGGTTGCTGCTTTTTCCGCTGCTGTTATCCTAACTGTCTCGTAAGGACATTGCTTTGGCTGCCTTCGGGGCTAGCTGCTTGCGTTTTTATCTCCAACTACATAAGCCAAATGTGCGCTTGGCTCATTAAACCAAATGTCGCGTATTGCGTTTTTTCACTTGACTTGCCAAATATAAACACACAAATACATACACTATAAAAAAAAATAAAACTAATTTGAAAATCTCTTTTTTTCAGTTTCGTAATACATTTTTTGAATGTAATAATTTTGTTCATGTTTTTTCCAAGTTTAAACCTTACATTATTGCAACAGTCACTGGGCAGAATATTTTGCTAAAAGTATTAAATGCAAGCACAAATATTTAAATATATTTTTCCAAATATTATCTATAAAGAGAAATTCAGTATAACCCAACTCGAAATTTATTCTATCTGCTGATAAATTCACATTTGTTATGTAATGTTTTAATTGGAGAAAGCATAAAATGTTTGTGCTTAATAATTATAGCAGAGCAAACATTTGAGGTCGGTTTTTTTCAGAGTGTACACATACACGGCCAAATAAAAATTCGCACGTGATGTTGCTTAAAGTTCAGTTCTGGTCAAGGCCTAGTCAAGCGCTCGAGCAAACTGCCTGGCCCAGCCTTGACATGGACTTACACACACATACATATTTGCCTCTCTGTATATATGTGTGTGCTACACACGCCCGGTTGTCATTTTGTAGTGCATTTAAAATAATTACGGAGAGCAGAACAAAAAAAGTAGGCAACTATTTTTGTATCTTTGCGTGCTTTCTAGCCATTGTTGAATAAATCAGTTAGATGCATTTATATACCCGTTAGGGGAGGAAGAGGGCCAACAAGTCGATCCCATCGTTGCTCATAAAAATGCTTTATGAGCCTTGCTTAATTTGTGCGGCGTAACATTTGAGGACCATTACATAAGTGCTTATGCAATTAGTAATTTATTAGCAATTTGTTAGACATTTGTTTGCTTGCCAACAATGCTTTGCATACAATCTTGAATTTTCACATTCAAGCAACAATATTTGTATACATTTCTTTTGTTTGCTTCAATTGCGCAAACACTGCCGAAAATGGCCAACATTTTATTGCTGCTCTCAACTCCAAGCAAGCTTATGTAATATTTATGTAATACGCACGGTGTTCAACATAAGGAACTTGGCAAAGGACTTAACAAACGCGCAAAAGTTGAAAGCCTTATCTTAAGCATAAGTCGGCATTTGCAAACTTTCCGTAGACTACGCATTAATTTTCAATTAACTTTTCATAATTTCTTTGTTTTTCCTTAAGCTGTGTGCTTAATTGCTTTTAATTTAAGCGAAATTTAATATATGTGGAATAATTTAACGAGGGGAAGCTAACAAATTTAATGAGATCGATTAGCAACCTGCTATGTAGGTTTGTGTCTCAAACTGGGACAAAATGTATTTTATCAAAATACGAAAAAATCAACATTTTTGTTAATGTAATAATTAACTAATTAAATTAAAATTAATAACAAAAATTCCGTTCAATAGTGGGTAGTTGTAATAAAAACCAAGCAAAATATTCGACATTATCAACTTTATTTAAAATTTTAAAGAATTCATTTGCCGTACATTGGAATAAGTTCTTATATAACGACAGGCAGAATAAGCATAAACATTTCCAAGAGTTGTGCAAGCGTTGCACAAGCTTTGGGATGTCACTCCACGTGCTGGCTAAGGACCTCACGTTGCAGGAAAACTTTTTCCTTGAGCCTGCTTGCCCCGAATTCCAATTGCCTTTTCACATTTGTATTCGACATCTGTTTTATGGACAAATTTTTAATTAGTAAAAGCTGAAACCAACTTTTCTTTGACTTGACTGTTTGATTTTGCAGAGCTTAATAAACTCCCATCAAATTGTTAGTACAAATAATTAAATTAAACTAATTAAATTAGAGATTTCAAGTGGGAAAAGTTTGCGCTAGTTTATTTTCTTTAGTCATTATAAACTTTATGCTTTTATTCTACTGATAAAAATATTTGTTATTGCTTTAGTTGTGTGAGTTTAAATAATATTGCATTGTGTATAGGACAACAAAGATATATCATCTAGCACACATTATAGATAAATCATATATATGGATGTAATATATAGGTGCAATGTTATTACCATCATTATTAAATTATTTATGATATGATTTCTTCTCGCATTTCTCAGCTCTAACAATATGCATCTAATACATTTTTAAAGGCACTGAAATTGAATTGTCAGCCATAAAGTGAAAATGCAAAATAATACACAGAGCAAGGAAATATTTTTGCAAGCTGAAATAAATTCGTAAAAAAGCAGCAAGAAGTCAGATTATTTCAGGCAGCTATCGCAAACTCCGTACAGCACAATTTCTTTTATCTACTTGACCTTTAACTGTAGTACTGAGTGTGTCGTGTGGGTGTGTGTGTGGTGTGCGTGTGCGTGTGTGTGTGCAAGTAATATAAGCAGCAAAAGCGAATAAAATAACAATGTGAAGATTTATGTGCTTCAAGGCGTAGATGAGATCAAATTAAGTGAATTTAACTTTTATATCAGAATGTCAGAGTATCAAGCGGCGGACATGTGTGTCCCAAAGCTGGAAAACCAAATAAGATACAAATATCCAAGTGCTAACAGCCATCACATGCGACAAGTGGAGCTGTCAACAATAGTAGCACATACAACACACTTACTTAGATGCATAGTCGCACACCCTGGCAAATCTGACACCCACACACGTTTATACTTGCCCAGCAATATTATCGTAAATGAAACCCGTAAAGATAACAGCAGCTAGTCACGTCTTTCCCAGCAGAAGGTGGCTTTCTCATTGTTGCATTTGGGATCACAGTGTTGCACAGAGCCCGCCAATTGCATTTGACATTGCATGTTATATTTTGTGTTCTTTATTGCGATTCCATTGCAAATTGCCATCAAGCTTGCCTCAAAGTTTTCGATCATTGTTGCCATTTCGCTCTCATTGCCTTAGGGCTCAACTATTTTACTGATCAAGTGTCTAATATATATAAACATATATATACATATATTCTTTTGTATTTCTTTCTTCTTCTCTTTCGCGCGTGCTCTTTAAATAACAACAAAAAAACAAAAAACAAAAAATTGTATTTATCTCTATAATTATCTATGTAATATTCTTGGGTAAAGTTTGCATACTGCACGGATATTGTAAGTCAAACCACACGGAAATATCCAAACGAAAACGAAAACGTTTATTTCATTTCAAGCAAATTACATGCTCATTCATCCAATTTAATGCAATTTACTAAAATGCGGCAACACAATATTTTTACTTGACCACTTTTGCAGACGATGCACAGCATAAAATGCGCTTTAGTCTCTCACCACCGCCATCGAAAGTCAGCCTAACCTCACCCACCAGCACCACCAGCAACAACAACAATAGCATCAATACCAGCTGCAAGCCGCTCAGCCGCAGTCGCAACAACAACAACATGCTGAGCTCCTCGACAGCCAGCATCGCTGACGGCACGGACGATGCTGCCTCGGACTATAATCAATGGCTGCACGCCATGAAACTGGTGGCTCGGTTGCCTGGCGGTACGCCACCTGAGTTCCGGCGCAAGGTAAATGAAAACAAGCTTACACTGGGGGAAAAAACGTTATTCTTAATTCAAGTACAACCAGCAGACGAATTTAATTATAAAAACACAAATCTTTCTTGAAAATCTTTCTTAAGTAAGTGTTCTGCCAGCTTTTTGTGAAGGAGGATCTATAATCGCAAAGAGGGATTATAATTATTCCATAAATATTCAATTAAGCCACCTTTTTGCTATGTAAAGTTGAGATGTGGGTGGAAGGCGAAAGGACCATTTGACCTTGGTGTCTATAAGTCATGTTGTTAAAAAATTCATGAATCAAGGAAAGAAGAAATATGACAAGAAATTTTGGTATTTAATAAGAATACCTTTACAGAAGTATTCGAACATTTTATATCGGGAACTGACATAGCTTAGTCTTCAAAAATTCCAAATCCCTGCTGAAATTAGAATTTCTTTCACTGTCCTAGTAATTTCGCACTTGACCTGACTTTCATACTTTAATTGAGGAGTACAAACTTCTTCATTTTGATTTTCTGAGTGCACTGTCAATTATCCTTTGGAAGTTTAATTAATCCCCTGTTTTGCCCACAGCTGTGGCTGTCACTCGCGGATAAGTATCTAAAGTCGAAGAATGTGGACTGGGCTGAGCAGCGGGAGAAATGCTTCTGCGAGGAATGGCGCGAGGATGATGAGGAGCTGGGCATTCAGATTGTTAAGGTAAGGCAGTAATTGGCATTTATGCGACCAACAAGGTTCAACAAACTGCTTCTTGGCAGGATCTCCACCGCACGGGCTCCAATTTGTGCACTGGCCCCGCAGGTTCCATCAACCAGGCGAAACTCAAGCGCATACTGCTCGGCTATGCACGCTACAATCCCGAGGTGGGCTACTGCCAGGTGAGTGCTTTACCCTTTAACCTCGTTTTTGTTCTTGTTGCTTGTTCAATGCCGAGAACAATAATAATTACCACTGCATCATCATAGGGCTTCAACATGTTGGGCGCGTTGATACTGCAGGTAATGGACAAGGAAGAGGAGGAGTCCATGAAGGTCATGATATATTTGGTTGAGGGTGTTCTGCCCACGGGTTATTTTTATGGCTCCATGGGCGGCCTTCAGGCGGATATGGGCGTATTTCGAGAGCTGATGCAAACGAAGCTGCCTCGTTTGGCCAAACATCTGCAGCGACTGCAGGGACCCGTGGAGAACGCCTATGAACCGCCGCTCACCAACGTATTCACCATGCAGTGGTTCCTCACCATGTTCTGCACTTGCCTGCCCATGTCCTGTGTGCTACGTGTCTGGGATCTGGTCCTCATTGAGGGCAGCGATGTGCTGCTACGCACGGCCCTCGTTCTCTGGAGTCTGCTAGAAGAGTGAGTAAAGGGGACCCCAGACATTTGAGGGCAGTGGGTGAGGCTTTGGCAATTTTGTCAGTGTCGACGTCTGTTTTCTATTGGCGTGCACTCAAAAATTTGTGTCAAGGCTTCTGCCCGCTGCAAGGTTGCAGGCATCTGCCAAAACTTTTAACGCTTGCCAAATGTAATTTTACTGTTGGAAAAATTGCTGTGTTACTGCAAATATCATCGCAAGATATAAACATAAAATTATATATTGTATGTCTGTTATAATATCTATAAAAAAAAACAAAAAACATTGGGAACTGCGCTGAGCTAGCTGCATATACAATTTTAAAGTTGCATGGTTACTTAAACAACTGGGTATCCGAATTGCCTGCTAATAGAATTTTTGGAAGTAGCTTATTATATTATATTATATTACCAATTATGCTATTTCAAGCCAAAATTTCCTACGCGCAGTTTGCATGATTTATATCTGCGGATATTAAGCAGCAGCACAAATAATATTTTAAAACAAAACTCTGAAATTCGCTGAAAATATTTAGCTTAGCAGAGCGTAAAGTTGAAGTTGAGTTAGTTCTAGCTAATTATTTGAAACCCCAATTCTGTATAATTCAAATTAAATTGATTAAATTCAAAGCAGAGTTTTGGCAATTTACGAAAGCTGCCTTAAGCATTGAATTTAAATTTTTGGCTAATTTCAATTTCTGAGAGTTGCACTTTCAAAAATCGATTTTGATTGATATTGATAACACAGTAAATAAGATTTGACCAAATTTGTATTATTTTGTTTACAATTTTATAGACGCGTTTTGAATGCACCAACGGCTGATGATTTCTATGGCAAAATGGGCTCTTTCTCCAATGAGCTGCTGAATGGACACTTAATTGATTCCAATGGCCTTATCGAGAAGGTGGTGCAGCTGGGACCAATAGCCGACATCAAGCAGCTGAGGGACAAGCATCTGTACAACATTGCCCCGCTGGGTAATAAACAAGGACTGCAGTAAGCATTATATCAAAAACGCTTCAACAAAAACAGCAACTTGATGGTATTTTCATCCTTTTGCAGACTGTATTATGACGACGAGGATGCGCACTCTGATGAAGAGTCACGTCTGGCGGTAGCCACAGTGTTTGGCTTGAACTGGGGCAGACGTGGCTCAGTGGGTACAGGGGCACCTGCGGCAGGGAAACCGCACACTGAACAGAAGGAGCGGCTGGCATTGGACATCTCATTGCTCAAGAAGCAATACGATCGACTGCGTGAGCGTCAGAAGCAGGCCCATGTCATACTGACCACCGCCTGCTCCACAGCGACTGCGGTGCGACAAACGCCGTCCAGCAATGTGGCAGTCAATCAATTGCTACTCGGCCGCCCAGCCATCGTGACCAACAAAGGCAATCGTGTTGGGGCTCCTCTGGGCGCCATTCCGCCAGCTCGGAAACCATCGTTGCCGGCAGTGCTTCATAGCAAGCCGGCTGCGGAGAGGCAGCTTAGACGTGGGGAGACGTTGCTCTGGCGGGACACGGATGCCACACGGCATCGACGCGACAGCCTGACGTGGAAGGAGATTAAGGCAGATCGGGCGGCCATGTTACGGGACGGAGCTGAGCCAAAGACGATCAAGACGCAGAAGTTGCGTTCGCGCTTGGGAAAGAGCGATAGCTCATCGTACAGTGAGGACAGCGATGGTGATCAAGATGTGGGTGGCAAAGATGGCTCCAGCACAGACACAAGTCTGTGTGATGACGATGATCCCAAATCGATTGAGCAGAGTCCCAAGCGCAAGGCGAAACTGGCGCGCAAGCTCAAAGAGAAACCAAAACTGGCCGCAGCGAAAGATAGCAGTCTGGAACGGAAGCGACCCAAATCCTGGGCACCGGCAACCCATGAAATACCCTTCATGCTGATGGGCACAGACAGCGGTGATGAGAAGGAGCCGGAGCACAAGGTAGAGGACGATGAGGAGGATGGGGAGAACAGTGCCACTGAAAGCGGTCGCTTCGGCTATTCTCGCGACATAAATTGGTCGCAGACAGCCGGAGATCTGGCATCCAGTAAAGTGGAGCCACTGCACGTGGACACATGCCCTCTGTCAATTACCAGCATTGCACAGCTGTCTCCACTACCCGACATTGCCAGCTACCTGAGCACGACAAGCATTAGTCCACTTCCAACGCCGAAGCCAGTATACGTGATGCCGGAAAGCGAATCGACCAATCCTAGCTCTGATGTTGCTGTTACTGTACAGCTTATGGATGCGAAAGATGGAGGTACCTTCGAGCGGTACGATGTTAGTGATGATGGCGTAACCAATCAGTATTTTGAACGCGTCAATAGCGTTGAGCGTCCAAAGAGACTTGAACTCACGTACTCCTTAAGCGTGGATGACTTCGAAGTGACTACCGCCAAGGAGGAGCAGCGGGCGCTGGTGGAAGGCCAAAGTGCTGGACATGTACCAAAGGCCCTGCCGTTCGAGTCACCAGTCGAAGCCTCGCTAGAACTGATAGGGGAAACCCCACAGATACGCGATGACAACATTCCGGGCGAAAACAAGGATGACTACAAGGAGTTGCTAAGCATGACGATAGTGCCGGCAAAGCCACTAGCTACCACCATCATGAGCAATGCCAGCCGCAAACGTCGAGATCCGCGACGCAAAACACTGACAAGATCCTCGACGATTGAGTTGGAGGAACGGTTTCAGGCACTAGAGAAACGACTTAGTCAAGATCACAGTGATAAAATGGAGAGCACAAAGTACATTCCGACCACAGAGGCGCTAGAGGAGCGCTACAATACCTTGGAAAAGCAGCGCAGTGCGGAGAAACAACGATTGGATGAGGATCCTGAACCAATTGCCAACTGCTTTGAGAAGCCCGAGCCGAGAATACCCTCGACGGCTGCTCTCGAAATGCGTTTTAATGCCTTAACCAAGCAAATGAGTTCCAGCGAATCGAATGCCAAATCGCCCGTGGAGTTAAGGGATCAGGAACAGCCAAGTGGCAGCAGCTCAAAAGAGGGAAACGCTGAAGAGAAATCAAATAAGCTTAAAAATACAGAGAAAGCACAGTCGGATACAAAACAACCTGCGAATAAAGGCGAAAAAACGGATAAAAAAGAAACTGAGAGTCAAGAGGAAAGGGAGCAACCACGTCTCAAGAAACTGCCTTCAACAGCCGAGCTCGAAGATCGCTTCAATGCCTTGGAACGAAAGATGAGCATCCAAAAAAGCAGCCCATCAAAAGCAAAAAAAGAGCCACCCGATGGGGAAGCGGAAAAGAGCAAAGAGCCACCAAAAAAAGCATCTGAGACTCCAGTGAACGTTAAGGATGAGGCTCAAAGTGATGAGACTAAAACTAAAACGGGAAAAATAGCAGATGTAAATGAACAGCAAAATTTACAAGAAAATAGACATGAAGACAAATGTCAAGAAATTAAGCAGGTCGAGGAGAAGCCGCAAACCCAAACGAAGGATAGAAATGAAACCCAAAGCGACAAAGCCCATCCACCCAAAAGCAGTCCATCAACAAATGCCGAGGACACTAATGAGGTTGCCGTAGTCAAACGCAAGACACCACCATCCACAGAGGAGCTTGAGAAGCGATTCAATGCCTTGGAAAAGCAGCTTAGCACCACGAACCTAGAGTCCAATGATGAGGCGCAGCAAGGCAGTTCCTCTAAGCCAAAAGAAACGAAGCCAGAAGCAAAAGTGCAATCTGCCGAAAATGAAAAACACCAAGAGAATAAAATGGAAAAAGAAGTCAAGGCTGAAAAGTCTATTAAGTCATTGGATGATAAGGATAAAGCAATGAGTGCATCTTTATCTGACGCAAAGAAGACCAGTAAAGAAACTGAAGTTTCAGAGGAAACAGCTGAAGCTAAATGCAAGACAGATAAGAATTGCTCAGAGACCGAATCAATTGAAGTAAATGCAGATACTAAAATCACTGCCAAATCGGAGCTAGAAATAGATTCGAAAACTGTGCAACCAGAGCTGAATAAAAGGCGAGCCTCCGAGCCACCATCTATGGAGGATCTGGAGAAACGTTATGAGAGGCTGAAGCGTCGCTTGAGTACCAAAAATCATTTGGCTAACCAAAATGAAACTGTGAACGAGGCACTGGAACGCATCGAGCAAGAAGTAATTGCCGAACTGGGCGATGCGGTGGAGGAGGAGGCGGAGCAGAAGCCAACTAAAAAGAAACAGCCACCCACAACTGAGGACTTGGAGAGCCGCTACGAAGCGCTGCATGGCAAGGATAAGAAGGCAACTGAGACTAGGCCAAAACCAACGATCAAGTCGCCTCCTCACCGGGTAGATGTGGCCATTGAGGCCCATATACCCGAACCGCCACCTCCGCCACCCGTTGTGCACCGAATTATTATCGATCCGGGACAGCATCAGCAGCGCGCTCTCATCGAAGAGCTGCAGAGCAAAATGCAAGGACAATCGCCTGGCGAGGAGAATCTGAAGCCGAGTGATATAAATCCGGAACGCAAGCGACGGCAGCAAGAGCAACAGCTGCAACAGCGACCCACACCCATGGGCGATGAGACCTCGGAAGCACCTGCAAGCACCGCTTACTACAGATCGGGAAATTACGAACCCTGGCCCGATCATCGGATGGTTCGTCGTTTCTCCGATTTGCCATCGAGAGCAGATCTGGAAAATCGTTTACAATTCTTGGAAAAGAAATTGTTCAAGAGATTCTACAAGCAGCGATGTGCAAGTGATTCCGAAGTTGCATCAAGGACGAGCAGTTATGACGACAAACCGAGCACCTCGCACCACGTGGAGGCACAGCTGGAACAGCGCGTCCTGGCCCTGGAGAAGCAGCTGAGCGAAAACAGTCTCAAGCTGCTGGAAGCTATTCGCCAAAAGGAACTGGAAAAGGAAAAAGAACAGGAAAAAGATAAAAAGGAGAAGACTCCACCCAATAGAGAAGACAGCTGCTCTTCGCCACGTCGACTGAGCACGGACACCGAAACGGGCAAGGAGTTGGTGCGTTACACACAGAATATCAGTGATCTGGAGGAATCGGACAAACCCATCAACATAAGCATCAATATTAAAATGTTGCTCAACAAGGATAGCGAGCACAAAAAGCCACCAGCAGAGCCCACCACAGATGATTTGAGGCGGCGCTTGGAGCAGCTCGAGCAGCAGTTGATCGAGGAGCGTGCCAGAAATGGAATAATCATCCCAGATTGCGAACTGACCACCGATGATGAATTGCAGCAGCTGCCACCCGAGCAAACTGAGGAGAATGAGGCTTGTAAGAAGCAGGAAAAGGATAGCCACAATCAGAGCGTCAAGTCTGACGAAGCTGAGAAATTGGAGGAGGTTCCATTCCCAACGGAGCATAGCCATGAGCCGGAAACGGTTAAGGAAACCAAAACCTTGCAAAATCAAGAAAAAGCGCAGACCCGCAGCAAAGAAACGGACGTAGAAACCCCAATTAAAGAAGAACAACAAGTAGAAACTAAAACTGCCACGCCCGAAATCAAAGTCGAAAAGATTACTTCACCTGCAACCCCTAAACAGGAAGACAAATTGGAAAAGACTACTTCTCCTTCAACTGAACAGGTGCCAGCTCCCACGGCTCCTGCCAAAGTTGAGTCCCTAAAAGCCAATGCTGAGAAACCAGAAACTGTCAGAGATAAACCTACGCCTGATGTCGAATCAAATAATGAATCAGTCGCAGAACAGGTCATCAATGCCTGTGACATAGGCCCCGTGGATTCGAATAACAAAACTGTGGTCCTTCTAATGGATAATGAACCAAAGGCATTGAAAGTTCGCCGCTTGACCAGAGCCAACACTGAGGAGCTCGAGGGGCTGTTCCAAGCACTTGAAAAGCAGCTCAACGATCGCAATCTGGTCAAATCCAAAGATGGTAAATTGGTTCGGGTCGATAGCAAACCATCTACAGAGCAGATTGAGCAAGCACAAGCTATATCCGATCTGACCAAAGAAATTGAAGACTTTACGAGTGGCAAACCGGAGCCAGAACCAACCACAGAACAAAAGAAAGAAAAGACAGTCGAAGATGAGCCGAACTATGACTGGGGTCCGAATCCAGTGAAGCATCACCTTAAACGCAAAACAGTCTATCTGCCCTCCACCAAAGAGCTGGAGGCCCGATTCCGCTCGCTGGAGCGCCAAATCAAACTTCTCGAAGACGTTGAGAAGATCGATGTGGAGCATAGACTGTGTGAAATCGAACGCAAGATCAAGTTGCAATACTCGTTGTCGCATGAGAAGGATCTCAATAAGTACCTGGAGCTGTGCGAGGGCAAAGGTTTAGATGATGACGAACCGGCGCCTGAGGAAACTTCCCCAGTCGCCGAACGTTCTCGCAGCCCCGCACGCAAGCAGGCAACGAAATCACCCTATACTTCTCCATCTCGGAAGGCTTCGACTAAGTCGCCATATGTTTCGCCCTCTCGTAAATCCAAGTCTCCTTACACTTCCCCAACGCGGCAGGCCCAAAAGACGCCACACACATCGCCATCGCGCAGCGCCACTAACAAAAAGAGTTCCTATACATCTCCATCAAGACGCCAACCGCATAAGGATGATCTACCCATTTCAGATGACTTGGAGTACAAATATCGTGTACTTGATTTGGTGCGCTCCAAGTCCAAGGACAATCTGGCGAAGCGCAAGAATGATCCAAACAAAAAGCCGCCAATTCATCCGCTTGAAATGCTGCTTGATTCGAGTCCGGACGACAGCGAAATACCCACAACCGGTCAGTTGGAGCATCGCATACGCATCCTTGACGAGAAATTGAAGTCGCCCTCGCGACACAAGTCGCGTTCTCGTTCCCCGACTATCGATGACATCAAGCGGAAGAAAATGTTAGATGATCAGCGACCCAAGACACCGGTGCACAGCCTCGAACGCTTGGTCTACTCACCCAGCAAACCGGAGCCACCGACTGCGGAGGAGCTGGATCAACGCATACTTGCACTAGAAAAGGATCATCGTTTCGATTTTAAGACCCAAAAAGACTTCAAAGAATTCAATCAAAAGCTTAAGGATGTAGTTTCGCCCTCGCTCTCCTACGAGGAGTTCAAAGCGGCCAAGTCTCGTGAACAGAGCCCCCGACGCCAAGCACCAACAACGCCTAAGTCCGCAATGCGACGCGATGAGAACGATGAATATCGCGACTATCGTCGTGAGGAGACGACGACCTCATACCGGCCCACCAGCCCCAAGGTCATACGTTTTCGTGACGAGGACGAGGACGAGGACTACTTTGAAGAAAAGTGGCGACCCAAGTCACGTCAGGGTCAGGCCAGCGAACGAATGGTGGGCATCACAACTCAAGTTTTAGGCCTAATCCAGGAGAATACTAAAATTCTACAACGTATTCTTAAGAAGAATCTTGCAGATCAGCCGGCTACTCGCAACTACAGCAGAAGCAGCAACACCACAGCTGCCACAGCCTCCGAGGGTCTCGATGAATTGGGCTGTCGCCTGATGCGGGTAAGTCTGATGACTAATAAGTGTTTCACGACTTTCTTATCAACCCAATTATGCAACCCAAGGAAACGTCGCCAATCACACGAACTGGAACACATACAGGCGTACCGCTACGCACTGCGGACAACATCAACGAACGCTTGAGTTCCATCAAGAACAGCATCAAATCGATTGACAGCTTGTGCGAGGAGAAATCCTATCAGAAGGAGAAATGCCAACGCTACATTGACTCCCTGTTCTCGGACTCGACGCACTTTGCCAGCAAGAAGACCTCCGCCGAGGACCTAACTCACAGCCGGAGCGAGAGTCGTGGACGTGGAACGCAACGTGGCAGTGACTATACACCGGTCATACGCATCAGTTCCGAGCATCGCTCGCTAGGTTCCGTGGAATCGTTGCGCACGAGCAGCCCATTGCGTGGGATCAGTCCACCGCATCATCGTTCGCACCGGGATATTAGCAGGGAGTTGTCGCCGAATCGTAGCCGCCGTCGGGAGGCCGAGGAAGAGCTCGAGGAGCGGGAGAGTAGTAGGGTAAGACGTGATAATATGTTGCCAAATTATTTTGTCGATAATCGTAGTGAACTAAGTAGCGGCAGTAGTTTAACTAAGTTTCATAAAGTAGATAGACAACTAGAAGAAACCTGCGCCAAGTACGCCGATGACAGACGATCGGCCTGCAAGTCGCCATTGAGCTCACCATACGAATCCAGAACAACAGGCACACGATACAACAGCAACAACACCACAACAGCAACAACAGCAAACCAAAATGCCGCCGCCGATCATTTTACTAGGCCGATATCGCCCTATCGCCAGCCCTATGAACCAATGAATAGGTCAACACGATCCAACACGCCCGTCTATCAGCCAGCCAAGCTGGAGATACGCCATACCACGGTGACCTCGACATTCTACGATCGTTTTCTGACCGAGCGACAAATTGAGAAGCAAACCCTGTCGCGTCCACCAAGCCGTTCCCCCGTTGTCTCTCCATCGGCAACAACCAAAAGCTATACCGATCTTCCCGGCACTCTGACTGCCAACAAATATAGCCTGGATGTAGCCACCACAAGCAGTTACTCCAGCTCGACCATGTCACGCAGCTATGCGGGCAGCAGCAGCAACTACTCATATCTCAGCACAGCTGGCGAGGCACCAGTAGCTTCTAGTAGCGTTCATGCCCCACTGCTTACTGCTGGCTCCGGTGGCAGTGCCACCGATCTTTGCTTGCGCAGTTATGAAACCATTCCCACCAGCAGCACCGCAAGCACCGTTATTCCATCATATTCAAGTGCATCGGCATTTACACCCTACAATTTCACTAGCTCATTTACCAGTCGCCTCAGCGATCCCATAACAACCACCAGCTCTGTCGTCTCCAATCTCAGCACCGGTTCTCACTCATATTCCACGGGCGTTTACAATCCCATGATGTCATTCACATTGCGAGAACCTTCGATAAACAGCAATAGCAGCACTTTATTGGGTCAGTATCAATTCAAGAGTGGCTTGAGCACTACGAACTACAGCTCCTCTGGGGCAAAGAGCGAGCCAGATAAGCCATAAGCTCCTCAATCTCAATTAATCCAAGGTTGTCCTTTTTTAACGCTTAACCATGTCATCTACTCAACCTGCAGCACAAGCTCAAACTAATTACTTTATGCTTACAAATTTACTCAACGTTACAAAAGCGAAACTCTAAAAACCCTCAAGCAATATATATATATATTTACAGATATATATATATGGATACATATATAATACACACATATATAATTCTCGTCAAATTTAATGGGCAACGGTTTTTACACATACTCAAAAATATACGGCTAGGGGCACCTTTATCTACAAAATGTTATCTATAAAGATATCTATTAAAAATACATATTTAAACATATACATTTACACTCAAAAAAAAAAAGCGAAAAAGAAATTTAAGAAAATCTCTTGCACCAAAGCATTCTGGCTTCTTGCAATTACCTCATCTACTTTCAAGGCACCAATCAATGTAACTGATCATAGAAAAGAAACGATTTTTATACTACAAGATTATCTTAATATACGGAATACTTAAAAATACTATTTAAACTATAACCATGAAACTTTTTAGCGCTGTATCAAATGAAATTCTTTAACGAACACTGCATTAAATCTCAATTATTGAATTGTATTTCTTCTTAACAAATTTCAATTTCGTAATATTTATGGCGGGTTAGTTGAGACGCTTCAAATGTTTGTTGACTGACAGAGAAAAACGTTAGTTAAATATATATACATATATACACTACACATATATACAAACGATTAATTATACATACAGATATACTTATTATACATACATATATACATATATATATATATATTATACTTGCATACCAATTACAGTTTGTGAATTTTAATTAGGCAAAGATGATTTCGAAAACGGCTAATAATAAGCAAGGCAAACAGAATTCGAATGGCTTCAAGAATTATAACTACACCAGGCTAAGAAACAAAAAGTTAATCAAAACGATTAGAAAAATTGTATGACAACGCAAACGGAGTTCATTTACACGCATAGATATTATGTTATGGGCCAATCAGTTGAGTGGTAACAACAATATTATTAATATTACATACTCGTACAATGGATATGTACTATTAAATGCAATTGTTAATAAACATACTACACATATAAGTAGGCAAGAAATGTTATGGGCTTCAGTTAATGAACAAAAAAGAATTATGCAAAAATTGAATATTGATAATGTTGTTTGCTCCGTTTTCATTTTTTGTAACTTGTTGAAACTTTTTGTAATACTTATTTGTTAATGTTGAAAAAATTGTCAAAATATTGGATATAAAATATTTTTGTTACAAAATGGAATGTTAATGTCTTTGATTTGATTGGAAAAAGCAACAAATAAACAAGTAATGCATTTAATGCATGTGAACGCATTCAAAAAGCAGCATTCCATTTGTTTCCACTGGGCATGGGATGATCATGATCTATCTTTATCTCTCTGCCAAGCCGGAGCTCTACAGAGATAGAGAGAAACAAGCTCAGCTCTAATCGAACAGTCGCTACTTGACAGCCGTGTGGATTGGACGTGCCAGCAGAGAGCAGCTTGTGCCTCATTAAATTGATAATAATTTTGATTGGTTTCCCATTTTAACTGCAACTGAAAATGCAACGTTTTGTGACCAAACGCAGCTGCAGCCTTGCGCTGAGGTTCCACATTCGTTGCCTGGCTACCACACCTGTGGAGGATGTACTCTTTCCCACTAAATCCGATTTTCCAAGTCGCCATATCGGACCACGCAAAACGGATGTAGTTGCCATGCTTGACACCCTGGGCTTTAAGGTAACCCACCTTTGCTCAATCGTTTGGCAGTTTCCACAATTAATTTTATTTCTAAACAGTCGCTGGCGGATCTGACCGAGAAGGCTGTGCCACAAAGCATCCAACTGAAGCGGGATCTGAGCCTGGACAAGCCTTTGAGTAAGTTGTGAAAATATGTCCAAAAATAGCCAGCGACGACGACACTTGACAGTCGAAGACCCCCTGGAGCGTTTTTTGCCTGATAAGCGATAAGCCCAGTTCAAAAGGTCCGCCAGCTACAGCTTATCAGCTGCCGCTGTTATTGGGTTCTTCATGTTGTCCATCAAAATAATATTTTTCCACTTGTTTGAAAGTGGCAACAACACATACGTGATATTTCTCTCCAGAATCAGCCTGGTTGCTTCTATACTACTTCTATATGTCTTTGCTATTGATAGATAAATAGATAGATAATATAAAATAATACAAGTTTTTTTGGATTATCAAGATTTCTTATGCGATGACTTCAGTTATAATTGTTATTATTTTAATAATTTAGTTTGGGAAATTCATAATTTTTAACTGGTAAAATGTGTCCAAACTAAGCATAGAAAATAACTTCTATCTAAATTCATTAGACATCTCAATGATTTTATCACTAAATATTAGACAATCTTAGGAAACCCACATATTAATATAACTAAAATAAAAATACAAAAAATTATATATAGTTATATCTTGAACTTTACATTACAGATGAACATGAGTTGATAAAACGCATCCGTGAAATTTCACAGAAGAACCAGTTGTGGCGCTCGTACATTGGCATGGGATACCACAACTGCCACGTGCCACACACGATTTTGCGCAATATTTTCGAGAATCCCGGTTGGACGACACAGTATACGCCGTATCAACCAGAGATTGCACAGGGTCGTCTCGAATCGCTGCTCAACTATCAGACACTCGTCTCCGAGCTGACAGGCCTGGATGTGGCCAATGCCTCGCTGCTAGACGAGGGCACAGCGGCAGCGGAGGCAATGTGCCTGGCCACCAGGCACAACAAGCGACGGAGGCTCTACCTGTCGAACAAGGTGCATCCGCAGACCTTGTCGGTAGTGCAGACGCGTGCCGAGGCCCTGGAACTCGAGATTGTGATCGGACCCATCGAGCAGGCGGATCTGCCCAGTCGCGAGCTGGCTGGCATCCTACTGCAATATCCCGATACATACGGCGATGTCAAGGACTTTGAGCACATCGCTGCACTGGCTCGCAAAAATGGCGTAAGATTTGTTTAAGATTTCATTTATTATTATTTATATTACTATTATTATTATCATTTTATTATTATTATTATTATTATAATGTTTATTTATTTATTATTATTAAATATACTTCATCTTTCAGACACTGGTGGTGGTGGCAACTGACTTACTTTCGCTTACTCTGCTGCGACCGCCTGCTGAGTTTGGGGCAGACATTGCCATCGGCACATCCCAGCGGCTGGGCGTTCCACTGGGCTATGGTGGGCCCCATGCCGGCTTTTTTGCCTGCAAGCAGAATCTGGTGCGCCTGATGCCGGGTCGCATGATTGGCGTCACCCGCGACATGGACGGCAATGACGCCTATCGCTTAGCTCTGCAGACACGAGAGCAGCACATTCGCCGGGACAAGGCAACGAGTAACATTTGCACCGCTCAGGCGCTGCTGGCCAACATGTCGGCCATGTATGCCATTTACCATGGTCCCGAGGGCCTCAAGGCGATCGCCAATCGCATCCATCACTTTGCGCTGACGCTGCAGACGGGTCTGCAGGAGGCGGGTCACGAGGTGATCAACAGGAATTTCTTTGATACGCTGCATGTGCGTCTCTCCTCCGATCTGACGCTGGACGATCTGCAGGAGCGCACCGAGCACAAGCGCATCAATTTGCGTTACTTTAACGATGGTACTGTGGGCGTGGCACTGGATGAGACGGTCAGTGTGGCGGATGTCAATGATTTGCTGTGGACCTTTAAGGCGCCAACAAGCGTGGAGGAGCTGCTGGCACGCAAGGATGTGCTTAAGAACTCCATTGAGAACTCCAAGTTCCTTCGCACATCGCCATTCATGCAACATCCCATTTTCAACAGCTATCACAGGTAAATTTCAGTCAGTATAAACTCCCCAAAAAAATACATAAATTTGATAACTAGAAATATATTTCCTATAATAAGAACATTTTTCTGTATATTAGAAATAAGCCTCATATTTTTGGGATTGACGAGCGATTCCAATTCAAAGAAATTAATATTGTCAATCTAAAAACTATTTGTGGAAACCATGAAAACTTTCTGGTATTAAGATGATTTTTTCAAATTTCATATTTCTCAATTTCATATTTCTCTCAGTGAATCCCGCATGGTGCGCTATATGAAGAAGCTGGAGAATAAGGATATCTCATTGGTGCACTCGATGATTCCACTCGGCTCCTGTACCATGAAGCTGAACTCAACGACTGAAATGATGCCCTGCTCGTTCCGTCACTTCACCGACATTCATCCGTTTGCGCCCGTGGAACAGGCGCAAGGCTACCATCAGATGTTCAACGAGCTGGAGAAGGATCTGTGCGAAATAACCGGCTACGATAAGATATCGTTCCAGCCCAACTCTGGCGCCCAGGGCGAGTACGCCGGACTGCGTGCCATTAGGAGCTATCATGAGCATCGCAACGAGGGTCATCGCAACATCTGCCTGATTCCTATCTCCGCCCATGGCACCAATCCAGCGTCAGCTCAGATGGCCGGCATGAAGGTAAGGACTCATCCATCTACTAGATTCTTATATGATGGTTTCTTCCGGCTTTGCACGCGCTCGATCGTGTAGATTTCTATACTCAGTAAGACACTTATTATGTCTTTCGTTTTACAGGTAGAGCCCATTCGCATTCTGTCCAATGGGTCCATTGACATGGCACATCTGCACGACAAGGCGGAGGAGCATTCGCGGGAATTATCCTGTCTAATGATCACATATCCCTCCACCATGGGCGTGTTCGAGGAGACCGTGGCAGACATTTGCAGCTTGGTGCACAAGCACGGTGGCCAGGTGTATCTGGACGGTGCCAATATGAACGCCCAGGTGGGTCTGTGCCGGCCCGGCGACTATGGCAGCGATGTCTCCCATCTGAATCTGCACAAGACTTTCTGCATTCCACATGGCGGTGGTGGTCCCGGAATGGGTCCCATCGGTGTCAAGGCGCATCTGGCGCCCTATTTGCCTGGACATCCCGTCATCAGTCCGCTGAGCAGCGAGGAGCATAGCTTTGGTGTCGTTTCCGCGGCACCTTTCGGCAGCTCGGCAATTCTGCCGATCTCGTGGTCATACATCAAGCTGATGGGCAGTCGTGGCTTGAAGAGAGCCACCCAGGTTGCCATCCTGAATGCCAACTACATGTCAAAGCGACTGGAGCAGCACTACAAGACCCTATACAAGGCGGAGAACTCCCAGTTGGTGGCCCACGAGTTCATACTCGATATTCGGGACCTGAAGAAGACGGCAAACATTGAGGCTGTGGATGTAGCCAAACGTCTAATGGATTATGGCTTCCATGCCCCAACTATGTCTTGGCCAGTGGCTGGCACATTGATGATCGAACCCACCGAATCCGAGGACAAAGAGGAACTGGATCGCTTCTGCGATGCGATGATATCTATTCGAGAGGAGATCGCCGAAATTGAGGAGGGACGCATGGACAAAACGGTCAATCCGCTCAAGATGTCACCTCACACACAGGCCCAGGTCATTTCGGACAAGTGGAATCGTCCCTACACCCGTGAACAGGCTGCCTTCCCAGCTGTAAGTATTATTCTAATCTGTAAATTAATAACTTATTGATTTAAACATATATTTCTTGTTCCTCAGTTATTCGTAAAGCCAGATGCTAAAATTTGGCCCACTGCTGGCAGAATCGATGATGCATATGGCGATAAGCATTTGGTGTGCACGTGTCCTCCCATCTTGCCAGATTTGTAATGAAATGTCATAGAAATATAATAAGTTAAGAACTCACTTAACCTTCTTGTGTCAAAAGCTACAATTCTTTTTTAATTTGTTTGTAGCGATTTTTTATTTACATATAAGCTAAAATAATAAATACATTTTAAAATTATACCACTGATTTGCTTATTATTCAAACAAACAAACTGCTTCAATTTAAAAAAAAATAACAAACTTTAATATTTAAGAGCGCCAAAAGATCTCTTCTTCTTTAACGAAGCAGTCACAACGAAATGCATAATCGTAAAATGACCTGCAATTCTAAATATATCGATATATCAACGCACTCTTCTGCTCGTTTATTTACTGTTTTTTTTTTAAATTTAATTGCACTTCTCTTTCAAATAAATAAGCAGACAGCTTTAAAAACTTATTGCTATAAAAACAGAAAATAGTTGACTACACTAAAGTGTTTTGAAAACTAATATTATTAGTTTTATTTACAAATTTCCAGTGATATTTGTTGCTCACTGTTAATAACAGCTGAGCAAATGTTAAGTTAGATGCCGACTGAAATAAACATATGTTGTTGGTTTGGTGACTGCAAAAAAAAAGAAGCGTGCGTTGCGGCAAACAACAAATTTGTTTAATCAATACAAATCACATTCAGTTGACTTCAGCTTCCTCGTCGTCATCGTCACGTAGAGAATTTTCAAAAAAAAATTCAATAGAAATCATGAAAATCGAGGAAGTAAAAAGCACGGTGCGCACTCAGCGCATTGCTGCCCACAGCCACGTGAAGGGATTGGGATTGAATGAGGACGGCTCCGCCATACAAAATGCTGCCGGTTTGGTTGGCCAGAAGGCGGCACGCGAGGCAGCTGGCATTGTTGTCGATCTGATTAAGTCAAAGAAAATGGCCGGACGTGCTCTGCTCCTCGCCGGGCCACCAGGCACCGGTAAAACTGCCATCGCCTTGGCCATTGCCCAGGAATTGGGCAACAAGGTGCCATTCTGCCCGATGGTCGGCTCCGAGGTGTTCAGCAATGAGATCAAAAAGACGGAGGTGCTAATGGAAAACTTTCGCCGCTCGATCGGGTTGCGCATCCGCGAGACGAAGGAGGTCTACGAGGGCGAAGTGACGGAACTGACTCCCGTGGAGACAGAGAATCCCATGGGTGGCTATGGAAAGACCATTAGCAATGTGGTCATTGGCCTAAAGACTGCGAAGGGCACCAAGCAATTGAAGCTGGATCCGAGCATATTTGATGCCCTGCAGAAGGAGAAGGTGGAAGTGGGCGATGTCATCTACATTGAAGCGAACAGTGGAGCTGTGAAACGTCAGGGACGCAGTGACACCTTTGCCACCGAATTCGACCTGGAGACGGAGGAGTATGTGCCGCTGCCCAAGGGCGATGTGCACAAGAAGAAGGAGGTCATCCAGGATGTGACACTGCATGATCTGGATGTGGCCAATGCTCGCCCGCAAGGCGGCCAAGACGTGCTCTCCATGGTGGGTCAATTGATGAAGCCCAAGAAAACGGAAATTACAGGTTAGCAGCGATGGAAATTTCTCTATGAGATCCATCATAATCCCTAAATTTTGATTGCTTGCTCGTTTTAGACAAGCTGCGCATGGAGATCAACAAGGTGGTGAACAAGTATATTGATCAGGGTATTGCTGAGCTGGTCCCCGGCGTGCTCTTCATCGATGAGATTCACATGCTCGATCTGGAGACCTTTACCTATTTGCACAAATCGCTGGAGTCGCCAATTGCACCGATTGTCATCTTTGCCACCAATCGCGGTCGCTGCGTCATTCGGTAAGCCAAACGGATGAACTCTATTTAAAGATTCGCTTAGAATTCGCTTTCGATTGCAGTGGCACCACCGACATAGTCTCGCCTCACGGAGTTCCATTGGATTTGCTGGATCGCTTGCTGATCATTCGCACGCTTCTTTACTCCACCTCGGACATGGAGCAGATAATTAAGTTGCGCGCGCAGACAGAAGGTCTCCAGCTGGAGGAGAACGCCTTCTCGCGCCTCAGCGAGATCGGGACGAGTTCCACTCTGCGCTATGCCGTCCAACTGCTGACGCCGGCTCACCAGATGTGCAAGGTGAATGGACGCAGCCAGATTAGCAAGGATGATGTTGAGGATGTGCATTCGCTGTTCCTGGATGCCAAGCGTTCATCGAAGCATTTGTCCGAGAAGAACAATAAGTTTATGTTGTAATTTTTACGCATCTTCATTAATCATCCCATTTTGAATCCAATTCCATTTTACACCATAATTTTGAATAAAGCTGCGCAAACTATCGATTAACTGACATCGAGTGTAAAGAACAACAAAAATATCGATTCATAATTGCATACTCTCTGAGAGGCAACTGTTAGTCAACATTTATTTCACAATCGAACTAGTGATGGCAGTCTACCAGAGTGCCTGTGTTCATTGAAATCACAACCGCTGTAATAAATAGACCATAGGCACAGCTCAAATCTGATTTATTTATTGATTGGCCAAAAACTGACCTAATAGCGAATCATCTTCTATCATTTTATTCGTATTAAGTCACACACACAAAGATTACGCCTCGTGAGCGATGCTCGTGCAAATTGTTTGGCACGCGCGCACCTCCACTCTGTTATTAAATTTCTCTCTTATAAGAAACATTTAACAGAGTTTGGTTCAGTAACATTTTATATTTCGGTGCGTGCTCTGTGCTCCGCTTGCTGCTTTGATGTGTGTTTTTTAATAATTTACAAAGCTCTGTTCGTGTCAATACAACACGCTCACGCAGCTTAGTCACACGCACGCACAACACACACACATGGTTTAATCATAAGTAAGTGTCAAATTGTCGACTAAAATATTGAAAATAAAAAATAAGTTGTGGGCACAAAAAATACGCCGCCTCCAAAAGCGCAGCAATTAACCGTTAAAAGTTCATTACTTCTCACACATACGTGTGCATATGCATATGTGTGCATAAACGCCATATATATTTTAAGTGCCGCCAACGCAGTAAGAATTGCTTATGGTTATTTGTGTGCAAATCAAACGGTGCATTGTGTTTTGCTGCCAGTCAAAGCCTTCTTCATGGCTGCATATTAAGAAAATGGAAACATTTGGCGGCCTTTGGGTCAACGAGCAGCTGCAACAACAACAGCAAATACGAAACGACGGCAGCTAGAAAATACCGTGGGTGTGAGAGAGAGAGAGCAACAACAACAGCAGCAGCAGCAACAAATAACAGACGGTAAGTGCGTATGTGTGCACGTGTAATTGTGAATATGCCTTTGGGTGTATTCTCGCCCATGTCTGTATTTGTATGCATGTGTGTGTGGGAGGGGGAGCGAAAATTAGCGTTAGCATTGGCTACTGACTATCTGTGTGTGTGTGCGTGGGTGCTCGTCATACTTTTTTTTTTTTTCTACATTAACTGTTATTATTATTTAAGCAGCACACCAGCAAATTACATAATTTCTGTGTGTTTGCGAAAACGAAAGTGGCGCTGGGCAGCTACTGGTTTTTTTTTTGCTTTCTTTTAGTGTTTGTTACTGTTGCCGCGACTTCATTCTTATTGGAATTCTACGCTAGTTTCGCCGCTTGCTTTGTGCTCGCCTCATTTACTTTGATGTTTTTATTGTTGTTGTCTTATTGTTTGTTTTATTTATGAATGAGATTAGTGAATTTAATTGCAATTGATTTGATTTGATTTGATTTGATTTGATTTGTAAGTAATATCTAATCACTTGTCTCTCTCTCACTCACTTGCATACGCAAGCGCAAATGGCTTTTGTGTCTGTTTTTCGCCGTAAATCGAATCAAGCACTGCAAAAAAAATATATATATGTATATGTATTTTGTACCCGTTTTCGACTTTAAACACAAAATTATTACATACGAATATATATACGAATGTGTGTATAATGTTAAGGCGAATATTTTGGCTGAAATATTTAAACAACACATTTTTATGTGCCGCCGGCAAAACGACGGCGTTGTCGACTTTGACGTTGACGTCGACTGTGCGCGCTTCGCCCACTCACCACCATCTCTCTCTCTTTTTCTCTCTCTTCGTTTCTCACTTTTGCTCTCTTGCTTTCTGTTTCGCTGTTGCTGTTTCGTTTCTTGCCCAATTTTTTTTTGTTCGTCGTCTTTTCTTTTTTTTACGATTTTCAAACATTTTGACCAAAAGCCAAGCATACGCACACACATACATACATATGCATATATATATATATATAAATATGTATATGTATATGCACATGTATTTACTTATGTACGCATGTGTAAACGGCTTGTACGTTGACGTTGTTGAACAACTGCTGCTACAACAACAAATAACAAAATGCTGGCAGCTTTTTGCCATATTTATTAGCAGCAGCAGTACAGCGAATTTATGCTGCTTAAAATGTGCGCTTCGCTTATTTACTTGCAATTAGTTGTTGCTGCTAGTTTTTATACCCTAAGCCGATTTAAAATGGGCAAAAAGGGTATAATAGTTGTGTGCAGCTGTATGTAAGGAAGCATCTCCGACCCCATATGGTATACATATACACTTGATCAGGATTAACTTCTTACGTTGCGCATATATCGATACTTATCGTTTTAAGTAACAATAAAACCCACTATTTTAAAGGCAGAGGCTTCTATAGCTATAGTCGAAATCGTATTCTCGTATTGATCTCATTAGCAGGTCTAAGCAGCATGCACTGCCTTAGTGCTTGTAGGCTTGTGCCTACCATAACTCAATGCACTGGCAGACCTGCTTACATTTGGGTGTGTACAAATTTTTGGGAAATTTGCCAAGAAAACTTTAATAAATACATCTGTTTAACAGCAGGATTCAGAGTATAACGTAGTCGAGGTCAGTCGACTAAAGTATTCTTACTTGTTAGTTGTTGCTGCATTATCATAAACTCAACTAGTCGTTGTTGTTGAAGTTGCTGTTGTTGTTTATTGCTCTAAGCTACTTACTGTCATAGTCACGGTTTATTTATTGTTCGCTGCTACGTCAGAATCTCTTTCTTTTTCGCATTACTTTGCGCACCCACACACACACACACATACACGCATATACATTTGAATTCGCCTCACAATTGTGTGCCCTTCGCAAGGTTGCTTTTGCAGATATATAATGGTAAGCTGCACAATTCTAGGGCGGTTTTTTTTTGTATATATTTAAAAACATTTGTTGTTGTTGTCCGTCACAAACAAAAGCAACAGCTGCGGCGACAAGTCTATTGTGAATGGGACGCAAGCAGTAGCAGCGGCAGCAGCCTTGTAAGCGCCACCCACACAAAAGCAGCGGCTTCCACACAAAAATTTGTAAAGCACCAGCCTCGAGATAGC
This sequence comes from Drosophila cognata, assembly GCA_035041535.1. Taxonomy (NCBI): domain Eukaryota; kingdom Metazoa; phylum Arthropoda; class Insecta; order Diptera; family Drosophilidae; genus Drosophila; species Drosophila cognata. The sequence continues at coordinate 864,283 of JAWNLC010000638.1, forward strand.
CCAACACCAACACAAGTGCAATGATTGTATGCATTTACACAAACATGCAAACATACACATACATACATTCGCATATTTATCTCGCTCACACGCTATGACGTGAGCGACAACTGCCAGCGTCGACGTCGTCGTCGTAGTTGTCTACGCCTACGCGAACGCAATTCAAGTCGCGCTTCAAAAGCGTCACACGCTCAGCTGAGCGCGCAGTTCTCTCTCTCCCTCGTTCTTTATGCCTTATGACGTTTTCCAGGCACTTCGCTGCGCTGCTTCATGCTTCATTCCTCGTTCTTTGTGCACGTGTGAATTCATCTTCATATACCCTATACATACAAAAAAAAAGTGGGTATCCTGAAGTGAAGCAAATAATATAACATTTAATTCGAATGCACAGACAAGTTTTGCCATAATTCGCATTTGATAAAAATACGATGAATTGATATTATGGCCTTGATTACTTACCTAGAAGCTAACAAGTGAATGATCTCTCATTACGGAATGCATTCTGTATGGACCTGTAAATACTCTTGTACGCAGAGTTGTGTGTTGGCTGCTTCTAAGCCAGGCACAAACTTGTGTTCTGTCATAACGTACTTTCTTAACGGCTATGCAATTTGTGAACTAGAAAATGTCATAAGTCATAAAACTGACCATATGCTGAACATTTTCCCAATCTTGTGGGTGTAATCCAGCTGCATTTTAAAAGTTTATCTTTCTAATGGGGTCTTTTGGCTTCTGTGTATACCCTACATACATGTAGAAACATTTGAATATCATTCGAATTGCTAGCACATCATTTATTTATTGTTGCCCTGTGAAAGACCTGTGAATGTTAGGTTATCTCCTAATCAGTCATTTACTTTTGACTTGCTTTCGGCTTCTGAGTTTACTTTTGTTGTTGCCTTTTTTAAAACGAGCTTTGAGTCATTCACACTTCCTACGCTGACAGTGACTAACTGTAAATTTTACACATTGTCAAATGAGCATTCAACATGAAATTGAATTTCATATTAATTTTATTGCATTTCAGGGCAACTGAATACAATTCGTACATTTGTATTAAAGAGAAGCCGCATCCGCAACGACAAGTGGCAACAATGCACCGCATAAGCCGCATCAACTTTGCCATTTGCAGCCTTTTCTTCTTTGTAGCCTCGTGCCAATATAATTAAAATGCCGCCAGAGATAGAGAGCCAACAAATATATACAAACAAATGTATCGATATATGTATATGTGCATATGCATTTGCATGTGTGCGTGTGTGTAATCAAATACTACATTCAACTGGCTGCTTTATTATTGTTTTGTCTTAGCAGCCGCCTGTCTGTTGCACTTTAAAGCAATAACTGTCAAACGAATAGCACAAATGAGAGAGAGAGAGAGAGAGAGATAGTGAGAAAGAGAAAGAGAGAAACAGCGCAACTAAATGGGGCAACAAGCAGTTTGAATGTTGCTTAACTTTTGGCTAGACAAAAAATGGTTACGCATGAGTTCAGTCGCGGATCTCAGCGATAGATGGCGCCAGACTCGTTGTATGCAGCACGTTTTCCATTATTTAGCTGCTCTTCCTCTCTCTCGCTCTCTCCCCCTCCCCTTCCATTTGTAAGCAACAAGCATTTATCGCACCTTTAGTAGAAGTACTTATACATGTATGTGTAAGTGTGTGTATGTGTGTGGGAGTGCTTTGTGTAGGCGGCTTTTGACTTAGTCGTCGGCTGTTAATGAGTGGGCCGCTCGCAATATGCTGACTCAATACACACACAAACACGCATACAGGCATTGAGCGACAAACGGCACTCGGGCTTTAACTTACTTGTGCTCATGTACATGCATATGTGTGTGTGTACGTGACGATAAGGTGTAAAGAAAAAGTGCTAAATATTTGCACACATCTATATCAATGAGCAACTGACTGTTGACACACTCTCCCCTCTTTCTCTCTCTCTCTTCTCACTCTCTTTTGACTTTGATTACACACAGACTGCCTTAACGTCTTATCAATATTATTTCCACTTGCCTGCATATGTGTGTTTTTGTGTGTATGCATGTGAATGTATTTACATTCATACTTATTGCCGCACCTTTCATCGCACTAACAACAAAGGTAAAGAGAAAAAGACCAAAACGGCAAATTGCATGATTCATGCGCTTGGCATTCCGCTTTCAGCTTCGACGTCGACGTTGGCGTCAGCGTCGCTGCCAGCACCATGGGGTGGTCTCTGGTATGTTCTCTGGTCTGGTGTTCTCTGTTCTTTTTTTTTAGTTTGCCGGCTGCTTCGCTTGTTAATTTTAATTGATTTTAATTTGATTTTGCTCTACGAGCAGCAAGTGAATTTTGTTGGCTCCTCGTCATCATCGTTTTGAGCGTGTCCTCTGTCTGTCTGTCTGTCAGCCAAATAAGAAATGGGCAAAAAAGAAAACTGTGAGTTAGTTTCGCATCAGCTGCTGCCACTGCGAGTGACCCAATTCCCCAGCCACACTTCCACATGGACGCACGCCATGTAGACAAGCAGACAATGTTGCCAGGAAAATATTAAATGTGAACAATGCAACTGACAAACACTTTGCATGCATTTGTAACGCACAACTCTCTCAACTCTTTACTACTCCTCCACACACCAATGCACATCTAAGAATTTTGCCTGTTCTTCAGAGACTACTCCCTATTCTCCACACCAGACACTACCTGTACTTGATTGTTGCTACCCCTTTTGGGTACCTGAGTAGCTGGCTGAGCACAGGGCTTAATGAAATCCGCAAGTTAAATAAAAGCAAACCACACTTTTGATGTGTTTGCTTCCAGCTTCCTGCTCTGCCTTCCACTCACTCAAGCTGAATGATGCACCAGAGTGAGAGAGATGAGTAATGTGCTGCGTGGAATGTGGAAGATGGAGAAAAAGTGCCGAGTCTTCGATAAGTTTCTTTCTTTTTCGCTCCGTATTAATTTATCGTTGTTGTGGTGGAGCCATAAAGGAGTTCAAGGAGCTGCCAGTCTACAATTCTTTTCTGTGGTTACCATAAAGTATTATGGGGAAATGCCTTTAGTTTCATTTAGAAATTGCTCGAGTGCTCACTGCATACAGCATTTATTGTGAATTGCTGTCGGTGCTTGTCTATCGTGGATTAGCAATGCAATTGCAACGGGAAACTAAGCCATGCCGCAAATAATATTGTATAGTCTTAAACATTTGCCAAGAAATGGAGGGATTAAAATGTCGTTTACTTGTAATATTATTTATTTATTTGTTTAAGCGCCAAATCCGCATTTCAAGGCTCAAATGGTAAATAAATAGTTTCTTAGAACAGAATGTGGAAATTTATTTAAAGGCACACTCAAGTTAGTTTAAATACCTACTTGAGATTTTTTAGATTAAAGCTGGATTCGTGTCAGCATCCAGTATTGTAATTGGCTTATTCAATTAAATATAGATTCTTGCTGCGCCTAGTATCAAAACGATAGCGTGCCACATTTTGCGATTAAACGTCAAAGGCCGCAAAACATGAACCCGCAACCAAAAAAAAAAAATAAATATGAAAATCTGACACATGATGGCATTCGTACGGTGGTAAATTAAAGTCAGGTAGCAACAACAATATGAGCAATGCCAAGCCAAAAAATATGCATATGTGGCGCCATTTACGAGGCACCATATCCACCCTTCCTCCATCCCCAACCCCATCTCTGTTGTATGCAATCATTTTAAATCTGGGAAAAAATGCAGCCACTTTGCCGTGCGCGCTCATCATAAAAAAAGTCTCATTTTCTCATATATGTGCCACATAAATAAACACACACACACACACACACACGTATAAGAACACATATATTTGGATATGCAAACGAATTTGTCTGTCTTTTTACCTAATATTTGTGTGGCACGCTGTGGGCGTGGAGCTTGGCAATGGTGCGGGGCGTTGCGTTCCAAGACTGCCAACGGTTGTAACAAGTTAAATGTAAACTTTTTCCAGGAATGTTAGCTCCCTCTAATACATAATCTAGGTATTCGAATTTTCAGCTTGTTGTAGATCAAAACACATAAATTATATATGTATGCCTATTAGTTCGCAGGCGTAAGAAATGCAATAGTGTACCTAAAGGTTGCACTGCTCTACCTCTTGCTTTTTCAAAACTTCTCTCTAAATTCGTAAATTACTAACCTTGAATATTTGTTGTTTTTAGGAAAACTGCAAGATTTACACATTTGATCGAACAATCTTAAATAACAATTTGTATATTGAAAGCAATATAAATTAACATTCAATGATCTTAAAGTGAACACAATACCTAAATATTTATGAGTCGTAGTTTTTATAATGCAGCCTAATCAAAATTAATCGCAAGATGCAAATGGTTATTTTTAGGCATTATGCAAAGTTTTTTATTATAACTTTCTTCAAGCAGCTGTATTTCGGAAAGATAAGATAACCTTATCTGGTATGCATGTATATGTATGTGTGTGTGATTTAGGTGGATTGCGTTCCAAACATAACAAATAACTTTTCATAGCGTATTTTTCATACATATTACATTTTGAGTATAAATCTGTTCATATATGTATATGCAGAGTATGCGGCAGTTGAATGATGCTCTGTGCTCCACGATGCGGCTAGTGTTGTAAATATGCAAAGCTAGCAGTTTCACACACACACACACACAACCTTCAGAGGTGGCTGGCGGGAGTGTGTGGGGAGGCGGAGAGGGAGGGACTGCAGGAGCTTCTGCACTTCTGCACTTCTGCTTAAAAACCAAGAATGCTTAGCGTGGCAAAATCAATTTGATGCCATTTGTTAAAATGCTTTGTGTACGTGTGTGTGTGTGTGTGTGTATGCGAATGCGAGTGAGTGTGCATAAAATATGACGGTGCATTTTGGGAAAAGTTTGCTGAAGTGCAGCAAAGGCAGCGACGTCAACATTGCCACATGCAGCATTTACTTTTTATGCCACTTTTTCGTCATTTACTGTGGGTGTTTGTTGGTGTGGGTTTTTATGGGACTGTGTTTGTGTATTTGTGTTGGTGTGTGTTGTGTGTTTGCCGCTGAAATATCGGTCAAGGCTGCTCGCACTTAAACGGCGCTTTTAGGAGCTGCCACGGCTTGGAATCCAAGACAACTCTGCCACTAAATCAACACTTTTGAACGATACCCTTAAGTGCGCTACCCAATTTCAGCATTCCAGCGCTCTTCCTCACCTCCTTTGCAGCAGTGCCATCGTTAATGACATTTTCACGTTGCATGCATCCCCGGCTATATTCCCTCTCCGAGCCCCTGTCTTTCTGGCATTGCTTTTGCATTACAATGTACGAGTACTTTTAGTTGCATCCTAGAATAAGGTCAAGGATATTTTTCGCACAGTCCTTACACACGAAACTTTCAGATACCCACTAATGTTTGTGTGTGTGTGTGTGTCTTTATGTGAGTAAATGGCACAAACAGTCTTCCTGGGGGCGTGGCACTGCTTGCTTGTTTTTGGTGCAAGGGTTGCGTGCTCATAATTTGTTGTTGGGCCGCAAGGGCGTCAATATTGCATTTAGATGGTCACTGCCATCGGCTTATGGGCCCGGAAGATTGCATGCAACAACATGGCATTTAACAGTGGGCGTGGCTCCGCATTCCTTGCCATTTGCGATAAATGAAAGGGCAGCCCTGTGTCCTAAATCATTCAATGCACATTAATTGTAAGCACCTTACTACAATTGTAGGGTTGTAACTGGTGAAATCGTGTAAATTACCCGATTGCACACAGAACAGGCAATAAAAATAGCACTCTTGTCAATTAAGGGCTTAAAAATTGGACTTGTGTCTAAAGGTGCTGAGCTCCACATTGTATGTTTTGTATGCTGCAAAAAGGCTCCCGTACTGATGTAGGCTGATCATCAAATGCATCAAATAAATCACAATTCGCTTAAATGATTAACGACTACGAATCTATTCTCTAGCACAAGTTTATGGATTTCATTTACTCCGTAATCAACTCATTATTTATTATTCGATTTTATGATTTACAGTGCTGGTTTTCTTACTTCCTGAAGTCCTTATAAGAAATTGGTTGATATAACTCAAGATATAAGCATTGAAACTTGTTTTGTTGTCGCCGAAAATCCTCATGAAAGAGATTGAAAAGAGAAACTCAAAAAAATAGAGTATTTTTTAGGGTTACAATTTGTACATGCAACAAAAATGATTGAGAAAGTCAATATTTGTTTTTTTTTTTAGCTATACGGGAACATCACTATTTACATCGTCTGTATTTACGTAGTAAAATTGTATGTTGGCTGTATAAAATTGTATACAAAACAAATGAAAAACTCAAAATTCGATTTGATTTGCCATTTTAATTGAACAAAACAATTTATCGCAATATTTCTGTGTATCATAACTATTTATAGCAAATAAATGGAATATTATGCAATATAATTAGTACAATTTGCAGCATTAACATTTAGGCAGAGATTGCCATTGCTGCTAATAGCTACAACAATTAATACTGTTAAGCTGGTAATTTGTGAATTTTGTCATTTGGTTCATTTGAGTGCATTTGCATTTGTGTTTCGTGTAGGAAACCACAAGACTGGGATCCATCCTATAGCCAATGTACCGTGTAATCCTCCTTTGGGAAGGCAAGCAATTAACACAGGCACAACAACAACAACAACTCGTCATATTGATTAATTATACGATTCCTCTTGCTGTGCGCTTTCCTTTACTGCGTAAAATTAATTAAGTCTAAAGTTACGGTATAAAGAAGAGCTAGCTGGCGAAATTAAGCGTCATTTGAATGAGTTGTGTGTGGCAGGGTGTGGCAGCTTTTAGTTACCACATTAAAGAAGCGCTTTAAAGCTTGGCACCCAACTTTAATTAGCTCTCTGACGAAACTGCAGAAGCGAACGCCATCAGCAAATGGATAAATAAAGAAACAGAGAGAGAAAGCTGGAATATAAAAGGAAAGAATATGAATTTGTTGGAAATTGCGGATGCCATAAAATGCGCTCAAAAATGGGCAAACAAACAGCAATCAGCAGCACCACAAGAAGTTCAACACGACTAACTATGCCAGTTGCATCAAGAATAACAACGACAACAACAACAACAACAACAACAATTCTCAGTGTGCGCGATTGAAAAATGTTCAATGCACTTCCTGCTCCAACCGCACAAATTCTCTCTGTGTGTAATCCCATGTAAGCAAGCAAGCTGCTGCTGAGCTGCTGCTGCTGCTGCTGCTGCTGCTGCTGCTGAGCTGCTGCTGCTGAGCTGCTGCTGCTGCTGCTGAGCTGCGTTCAAATATGCCATCAACACTTGATTATAGAACGTCGCTGCCCACACTGGTCGCTCGCCCAAATCAAACAGTATTCTTGCCAAAAGAAGCAAATAATCCGCAACCACAGCTTACGCATTTATCAGCTCAGTTGCGTCGTCAACGCTTTCTTAATCCATTTGCTCTGCAGCAAGACAGCGAGCCAGCCACGCCCAGCCTTCATCACGCCTTTACTTTAGACTCCTTTACTCAAGCATTCATCGTTGTTGCTGCTGTTGCTGCTGCTGCAGATTCAACTATTGCTGCTGCATTTTTTACTAGCCACGTTGTCGACGCTTTTGTCAATGAGCTTTTTCCCTTGGGTGCCTTACAGGCGAAGAAAACAAATGCAGAAATTGCTGCTCTCGCTTTTGTAGCTCTGCGAGTTGACAATTTGGTCCCTGGCTTTGTTAAAACCTGCCAACCTCAGTTCTATTGTATGTATTCGTATACATTGATACCGAAGGTACACCTTGGCGATGTCGTTCACACGTCGCCATATATATTTCAGACCACGCCCACAAACTCCGCCCCAGTTAATCCGACCCCAGAAATCTGAAATGTGCATGCATATCTGCTGGTAACTCCCCTAAGAGATCGGTATACAATTGGATAGCCACGCCCACTCCGCCTCCACAAAACGATACACCTGTTAGCGTAAATCGCGTAAAATAAAACCAAGTAAATTTGAAAGGTATATTGCTGGTATATCTCTCGCAATTTAAGAACTATAATTAAGAGGTAGTTGGCAGAAAAATTACTAATAACCTTCTCCATAATTTGTTTCTCCAAAAAAAGAAGGAATATCACCCGTAATTTAAGAGCTGCAGTTACCAAACTTGGATGGAAGACAACTAGGAAACTCTTGCAACATTTTTTTTGCGCAATTTTAAAAGCAAACTTTAACGAAAAATTATTAAATATCTCCTTGAAAAATCGCTATTTCTCGCTTGTTATAATAACAATCGCGTTTAATTTTATTTCCATACTTAATACTTTGCCAAGCTATGCCACATATTAATATTCACAAATAATCTCGCGTGTTCCAATTTGCGAAACGTAAAACAACAAAAAAAATTAAATAAAAGAAAAATGCTATTTGCAGGAAGTGAAACTAACATCACTTTAATTAACTTAATTTTTCTTCCATCAATTTGCGTTTCAACTTAAAAAAAAAGTAAATCGGAATGCTAAAAACTACTATTACTGTATAAGAAATGATTTTTAAGTTTTTTATAGCCAACGCTTACAGGGTAAATGAAATATGAAAACTTTTTCAATCAATCAGTTTGTTAGAGTATTAAATTCTTCGTTGCGCATATTGCTTTTATGCTTTCATTTTATTTAGTCTATTTATTTGCTTGGATTTGTTTTTTGATATTTATTTTCGGACTGACCTACATTGATGGTGCTTGCTTCTTAGTTTTAAGAACTTTGCTGTTTTTTGCCTTTGCCACTGCTGCTGTGGAACGTCATATGATTTTCGATTATAACGTCAATGACTCGATACACACAGCAGCTGCTGCTGGCACAGAGAGAGACAAACTCTGCTTTGCCTTTGTTTAGCGCCAGAAACAACATAAAATGATTGAACATTTTTGACAACTGGAAAATGAAATACTGCATAGATGAATAACAGAATAAAACTATCCGACGTCGCACACTGGGTGACAAAAAATTGGCAATCTTAAAGCTCGTCGCATACATATAGATATATGTACATAATACGTCAGTGCTTTTCCCGATTGCCGCTCCTCTGTCCAGGATGCCCACTATGGACCAGCTAATCTCACGCTGTTGTTTTTTTTTTCTCCTATTCTTCTCTTCTCTGAATTTGTGCTTTATCTTCGTCCTCTGGTCACCATCATCCTCTACATTCTCGCCCTCCACTTTCAATGTTTTTCTTTCACCCGCTGCGACAAAAATATGAAAATTGCTTGTTGTTTTAAATGTCGTTTTACCCGATCCCAAACTGAACCATTTCTAGCAGAACTAACCCCATAAATTCAGTTTTAGCTTTTGGCCTCTTCGTGCATTAAGTGCTTTCTGTGTTTGTCTTTATGGTTGCTGAAATAGTTTTATGACATTGTCTTTTCTTTGATACGACAATGAGTTGGCTGAGCTGATCTACTCTTCTTTATGTCGCACACATTCCTGGTAATTAACATAAATATCTCTCTACACACATACATACACACATTTATATATACAAGTAGATATAAGTGCGTACTGAATTTGCCATTTATTTTGGACAGCACGAGGCACATTAGTGCGATAAGATCAAGCAACCAGTGAAGCAGCTAAAACTTTTTTCATGTCATTATTATCAGTTTTGTCAGATGATTTGTTGTAATTAATGGGAGATATTTGGACATCCAACATGTTTGATGATTCAACTGCTCAATAATTGTCTTATGACAATTCGTCATTCATTACAGACAAAATAATAAAAAAAAATAAAAAAAATATATTCAAATAATTCGTTTTTAACAATACAATTTTTTTTTTAAATTTTGCAAGGCTAAGCTTAAATGGCTTTTATTTAAAAAGCAAAATATCTTCTTTCGTTGTTTTCTAAGATAAGATAAGATAAGAACCAATGTGTATATTATCTTGAGATTCTTTAATCTCTACATTTTTTTAATGACATAAATTAATAGACTTTATTTACAATCTATATATAAATAACTGAAGTGACGTTTTCTTGGGTTAAGTGAAAAACTTGTATTTTTAAGGATGGAAATGAGTGTGTGTCGTGAATGAATTGATAATGTTAAACCACTGAAAACGATGGCAACGAAATGGGTATCGTAAAGTGAGATTGTCTGGGTGAAGTTTTTTAATAGCCGGATTCCACGATGCCCAAAATTACGTACATTCACATTCTTAACATTTTGCGAGTGACAAATTTACTGCTTGACTTATTATTTTTATTAGTCTGTGCGAAATGAATACTAATACGTTCAATTAAAATACACGACAGGCTTTGCCAATCATCTGCAAAAAACCCAATAAATAAAAGCCAATTTAAAATTTAAATGGATTTCATTTCTAACAGGCTTTCAATATTAAATTAGTTTTCTTGATCAATTTGTGACATTGATATTGCATTTTAGCAAGAGGTGTTTGCTTGAAATTTATCTAATTATATTCCTCATGGGGGTTCTCTTATTGTGGCAGTTTTGCCTATCTTTGTTGTTGTCTCAAATTAACAGATTTGCATTTAATAAATATAAATTATTATTGAACTTGTTTCTCTCGATTTTTGTTTTATTTATTTGCTGCATATATCAACATATATGTTTCTGTATGTATGTTTCTGCATACATGTTTCATCAATCAACAACAAATAATATTTGTACTTACTCAATTTGAAAATATTCATGGCCATTATTTCATTTTATACCACATGTCCTCTTCCGTGTATAAGTTAAACTCTCAGTTTAGTCAGTCAAAACACAAATGTTTGCCAATATTTCAATTTGGTGATACACATTCGAACATTGATTGGTTTTTTGCCATTTGTTTTATGCATTTTGTGACCAAAAGTGATTTATTAATTTATTTAATTTCTTTAATAGACAATATTGTCGAAGTAAAAGGCCTTGTTTACATTTCAATCTGCATTCAGGGTATTCCACAGTCGAATTACCAACAAAAAAAAAGAAGATGTATCATTTAACTGGAGCTGTATTTGCACACATATATTAAATTGCATACGTTCTGGGTAATGAATGCAAAGCAGCTCTCTTAAATGTATTCATAATTTACTCGCAAACGTTGCTGCCGCAATGTGCAGCCCGACGGCAACCACCCAGCGCACATTAATATCCATACATTCCATAAATTAATTTGCAATATGAATATTTACTCTTGACTGATACAATGATGCCGGCATGTTTTAAACGGGTTTTTAATATGAAGTGGCTTTAATTTGGTTAAAGTTAAATAATTATTTTTGCAATTTACCAAATAAAACGTGCTTAATTCCGCATCTCATTGTTTACGATGAAATGCGAAGTACATTAAAAAAAAAAATGTTATGATAAAAATAGTTTTTACGACGAGGATGGGATTCGAACCCACGCGTGCAGAGCACATTGGATTAGCAGTCCAACGCCTTAACCTCTCGGCCACCTCGTCAGCTCCATCGAGCAACTCTCAGAACCCAACATAATCTAAAAGTTTTCGACTGCTTATCAGCACAACCTTAACTAAGTTACATACATACCCATTCTCTGTATGTATGTGTACTCAAGGCTAGCACAGATAATGAATTGATGGAATTTGTTTTATTATCGTAATGGGTTTCGATTGTTATGCTTCTTTATCAATTGAAACGAAGTGCAACTAACTAAATATCTATCTGATAAATGAAGACGAAATGATGCAGTTTAATATATTAGTGACAGGTGCGTTACTGTTCGGGCCAATCGCCCACTCGCCACGCACTGTGCTCATTTCATTGAGATTTCACTGTCACACATTTGTTTAGTTTAAATTAAATATTTTGGTTTTTGGTTTTTCTGTCTCGTCTGTCTCTAATCTATGTGCAAATGTATGTAACACTGTTTTCGCTTCAGTTTGTATACACTGAACACATTAAATGGGAATAAGAGTATGATGAACTTGAGCAACAGTATGTAACAGGCAGAAGAATAAATAACTCATACTCTTGAGCAGCATCAAGTCCTTTTGCCATATCCTTTATGTATGAATAAGCGGATCTCAATGACCATAAGAGTTAAGAGTTAAGGGCTTCAAATTTAGAAGATATATCAAGTTTATTTAATTTGATCGATAACTGCCTTCGTTCCGGGAATATCGATATAAATCTATTTTCGATAGCAATAAAAGACACAATCGTAAACTTAAAGCTACCTGAATTAATATTGACAATCTTTTGCATTAAGTTTTGCTAACAAACACAGATTTGCTTGACCAAAACGTATCTTCAATACCAGGTATCTCCCAGTTGAGCTCTCTCTAACTTGTTGGTGTTCGCCTTGTGAGTTCGTTGGATTTATGCATTTATTTAATTCAAATTTATTTGCTAATTTTTTGTACTTATAACAAGCTGAATGAATTTTATGGCATTCCAACCATTAACCTAAATATGTTGTATTTCATAAAGAAAATTGCAACTAAGTGTTCATGAATAATTGGCTTTATTTTTTAATTATGAACACTTAAGCACCCTTAGAAATGAGTAAATGTTTTTAGAAGACTGAGATGAACAATTTGCATATTTTATGGGATGGAAAAAATAGTTTACTCAGTTTATTTAAGCTGAAATAATCAAAAAATAAATTTTAGTTGAGACAGAAAACAATTTTTGGAAAATTTTTTCTGGTAGCAAGGTATACAAACACTTGGGAAACTTATCCCTAATTTTATTTATATAATTTAATTATTTATATTTATTTATTTATTTATATTTATTTATTTATATTTATTTATTTATTTATTAGTAAAACTATGAGCAACATTTTGAAAATTGTTTTTGCATATATTATTTATATTATATTAAATTTGTTCTGGGTACATGCAACTCATCCATTCACAATTCGGACGAATTGCTTTAAGCATTCGTTCGACGTTCTATGTTTTCGTTATTTGTTATTTGTTGTTTTATATTTTGAAAGGCACTTTGGCGTAAAAACAAAGGCAAAAACTAAACTAAATGGCAACAACAGTTGCAAAACTGTGCGAGCTCTCCTTTGCGAATTTCTAGTTGCACTCGTTGCAAGCATGTCCGTTCCGCCGCCCTGCTCTACACATACACACACATACACTCAGATATATACACACACACAGACACATACAGTGCTTTGGCTCTTGAACAACGGGCTGAAGCAAAAGCGCAAAACAACTTGAAAATGCATTTTAATTACATGCGTCTCAGTGGCAATACACGCCTCCGTGCTCCGTGCCCCGTGCCCCATGCCCACTCGTATCTGTAGAACAGTGCTCTTTAATTTAATGTGCTTAAGGCAGCAAAAATACGCAATTAAATGGGCAGTCCACTTCGTTGGACAGCGGTCACTTCGGTACGTGGCATGGCATGGCGTTGTGTGGCATGGCATTAAGGGTGTCGCTTCAAAAAAAAAAGTGTGCCACGAGTTTTTAGAGCGCCCTCAAGTGACGACTACAACGACCTTCCCGGACAGTCACTCAATCCAACCGAGAGAGGTAGACAGATAAAAACAGACAGGCAGACAGACAGACTGTCATTTCAGGGCGCATTCACTTAAATGTCGAAATAAATTTACAGCACAGCGTGCAATTTTGTATTTGCACAGCACAAATATGTCAAAGGAATAACCACCGCAGTGGTATCTACCAATCGAGTGCCAAACCCTGCCAATATGTATCCAACTAATTGGCCGCCCAGTGGATGATGCACACTCGATAAGTTTTCTTATTACCAGCTGTGGTGTGATGCAACCGAAATTCAATCAAAGTTTTTCAATTAAGTGGCAAATTGTGGTTGTACAGTGGCATTACTAATAGCACTCTTATCAGCTCAGTGTGGACTTGTGGGCTTTTGAGCTTTGCTTTGAAGGGTCTCGTATTGATGTAGGACAACCAAGTGCAGCAAATAATTCACAATTCATTCATAAATCGAATAAAAAGTTGTTAAATAAATAATGTTTCTTTATCATCTTTCCACCGTTGGCTGCTATGGGAGCTATTTCATTAAGTGATTTGAACTGGCGGATTTTTACAAAGTTTCGTCAAGATAGTTTTCAAACTGCATAGAAATCGAAAGTGGGCGTGTCTCTCTATCTGTAATGATGTCGAAAAAAGTAGCTTTCATACAAACGGATATGTATATACTATAATACCTTTCATATCAAAGTATAAAAATTCAGTAAAATCGAGTGTAACATTCTCGTTACGACACAATTAAATTTTCAGTTTAAATTTTTTACACACTCAGAAGCAGTCCGAATTGGGTTATTGGAAAAATGGTCTAATACTAGTTTTTCCCCACAGCTCGACAGCAACCAGTCGTTCGGTTTTCTCTTCTGAACATTTTTATTACATCATAAAGTGGAGCCGAATTCTTTTTGCAGACTAGCTAAAAAGTGGGTGAAAAACATGACTGAAATCTATAGCAGCAACTTCATTTTTGTGTGGCGAGTTTTCAATAAAAGTTTATTGCGCTTTTGGCGCCAGGTAAAGCAACACATCTCAAGTAAATAAACACATTGTGCTTTTGCTCTTAAAAAACGTTATCACCACAACTAAAAAATGCTCGACAATCACTTTAAGCACGTGAAAATGGGCGGTTTGCGGTTTGATGAGAGTACTTAACGCGAAATTATCACTCCTTGCAGTTTATATAAGAGAAGTTTCTCAATCGTCGCTTAAAGTATAAACGCATTTAATAAGCTATTTGTATGTAGTATGAACATACATACATCAAGCTGTACAAATTCACCTGGTTTCTATAATATATAATGATCTACCAATCAATGAAAATCGTTCTGATCAAGCAAATATACCACCAATTAAATCTTAGTAATACTGAATGTGATACATTTTTTACTATAAATAATTAGGTGCAAAACTATTAGCATTTAAATGCAATACTTGAAATGTCTAATTATGACAGCCACATTCGAGTTCAGGAAGCTTAAGCAGCGGGAAGTGTTTTCCTTCGCACCCCTTTGTTTGGGGAAGTCTTGAAATTTCATGACAGCATTCAGCAGAAACTTCAATTGGGCAACAAGCCACCTTGGCAGGCACACAAATGGGGCTTGATTAAGTTTTTGCCACAAGCAATTAGCGTCAAGTGAGGCGCATGACTCGCCGCATGTGCCACACATTGCGCACTGAATAACCGTGCACAAAATAACAACGAAACAAAGCGGAACACCAAAAGCCAACAACGTGCGACAATTACAACCGTAAATTATGCCAACAAGAGGCAGGTGCAGAGACACTGCCAGCCACTATAATGTCTCAACCCACTGCACCCTCCCGATGCCTACAAGTCCCCTCGCTTGACTGCCCACAAGTCAACGTTATGTTGCCACAAAAGATGAATAACCAAGTGCAACAAAATGGAGCGCGACAACGACAACTCAATTAAGTAAATGAGTGAAAAGCAGACGTTGATGGCGATGCTGCTGCTGCTCGCTCTTGCTTTATCCTCTTCTTGTGTTCTTATTACCACTAATTTTGTTGTTCTTGTTTTAAAACCCTTGTCCCGAGTACATAATAGTGATAATTGGTAGATGTGCAAAAAGAGTCTGTCACGTATCAGAGTTTCGGACGGTTATTCAAACGATTGGGGAGCGAACGGTTTGAAAACACAGCACCTAAATCAACTTGTTATCTTTTGCGAAAAATATAAGTATGATTCAATTTTGAACTGTCAAAATAAATACAATGAAATCACTCCTGAAATTTTCACAGAAAATTCAACCTTTTTTGAACAGATGCCCTTTTTTAACCGGACGTGCATAATATTTTTTATAAATCGTAAAGCAAAAACCATTTATGGCCGGACGCGAGGCAGAAAATTATAGTATAACATGTACAAATGTAGAAATACCACAAATTATGTGGCGGATTTCACCAAATAAACATTTTTTTCGGGCTCTCTCCATTCCGCATGCAACTGTCTTTATTATTTTTAACATGTTGAAGCTAAATCTAATAAAGCAGAAAATCACTTAGCTTAAAAGGAAAAAGCTTAATGCATATTATTTATTTTAAAATAATTTTTTTCCATGTGGATTTCTATGTTTTATGTTTTGAATAATCGCTTGTGTAGCTTATAAGGCTTGTGTTAATCCCAAGAATAATAATCCAAGTGGAGCCGGAGCCTTTATTGCGTTATAATCGTTTCAAGATCCTTTCAGGCAACATTGTCGTCTCCCCATTTAAATTAATTTAATTACTTATATTGTTGTCATGTTAAGAATAATACGACCTTAAATACTATATTATTATTTAATAATTTTACTATTATTAAGTATTACTATTTAGTCTTGTCTGATTAGCACCGGTCAAACTAATCCTTATTTTCAAAGAGTTCTACTAAAGCTCTTCGAGTGCATAATTTTTACTGTAAATACAATTTGCTTGTAAACTCGTTTTCTTGTTACTTAAAAGCAAAACTTAATTATCGCTCAGCACAGGGCCAACAATTAGCAGAGCGCCAACGTGAATGAATTGCAACAAAATGGGTAAATGAAAAAAAAATGTCACTTGACTGAGGGCAGGCGACAACATAACTAACACTCTCTGCATCATGCAAAGTCAATTAAGCGCGGCGAGAAAATGGCCAGCACACGTAACTACACGCATACACCCACATAAACGCACACAAACACACACATGCACACAAACACAGACACACACACACACACACAGAAGCGTGGAGGCGCCATTTTGCAGCCTGCATGCCGCCATTCACAAAGTTGATGAAATTTGCCACATGCAATGGAATTAAATGTATAGCAATGAAGGCAGACTTTTTTTTACTTTCTTTTTAATTTCTGCGCTATGGGTTTACTGGCGGTGGCTAATGGGGGTGAGGTGGGTGATAGGGAATACCGTTATGCAAAAGGGGCACGGCGCAAAACTTTTCAAAATTCGATAAATCGAGGTTATTGAGCCAAACGCGTGTTGCCAACAGAAAAGACGTGCACACTTCTATGGCAACTACTTATGTATGCTTTCAGGCAATCGAAGCACACAAACACACACACACACTCAGTGTGTTGTACACACACATAAACACACACACACACA
The DNA here is from genome assembly GCA_035041535.1 of Drosophila cognata. NCBI lineage: Eukaryota > Metazoa > Arthropoda > Insecta > Diptera > Drosophilidae > Drosophila > Drosophila cognata. The sequence goes on from JAWNLC010000638.1 coordinate 881,346, forward strand.
CACACACGTAATGTATCTGAGCCCAAAACGACATATCCGGTTAGCATTGGCGCAAAATTCCAGCAGTGTCGCATTTAGTTTTGGGCACACGAGGCTTACACGCCCATTGAATGCTTACGCCCTCATTTGGTTGTTGTTGCTCTTTGTATACCCTGCAGTCATAAAAAACGTATATAAAATGTATTAAGGACTTGTGGATATATATGGAACAGGCAGAAGAAAGCAGTGCCGACCACATTAGGTATAAATATTCCTTAGCAACTTCAACCTACAAATTGATATAGCTACATCCATCTCTGTACACAGAAAGTAATGCGTTTGACTCTGGTATACAAATTTGTTTCTCTTATATTATCGATAATTTACATTGAAGTTAATTTACATTCAAAGTGAAATCGTTTTAGGAATACCGTTTTTTCAGATCATAAAGTAAAAAAATGCTCGACGCACAAAATTGGAGAAGTATTCATATTATTCTTAATCCGAAGTTGGAAATAATGCAAGGGACAAGCAGAAGCACAACCATTAAGTGCCCAAAGTACACAGCTTGCAACTTTTACAGAGTATCTACTATTCGATCACTCTCGAATAGAGCACTCTTAGTGCTTGTTATTTGTAGTTGTTGTTGGCAACGTTTTTGTCATGCGATTTGTGCGCTTTCTTTCGTTTGTTTTTTAACTCCTTGACGGATTGCTCGCTGTTGCATAGCCGAAAATGTGGGCGTGGTCTGAAGTAGGTCGACTGGTCTGTGGGTCATTTTTAAAGACCGAATGCGACTGCAACGCGGCATGAGAATGTGTTCGTGCATCACGTGAGCATGTGAGCAGTTTGGCATGTGGACGTAAGCGTGAGCGTGTGCTTGAATTTGTTATAAAGTCGGGCACGCTGACGACAGGCAAAAGGCGTGCGCAAATTATATAAGCTCACTTTATGCCGTTGAGGTTGACTTAGTGCCCTGGCCCCAATTACGAAGTACTAAACGAAAAATAATTTTATATATACATTTGTGCATAGGTATAAGCAGCGATTCGATTCCGTGCTCCATTTCTGGGCTGATTCCTGACACACAAGCGGAAGTGGATCACAACTACAACAAATATAGCCGTTGTCGTTGTCGTTGTAGGCTGCCTGGCATTTGATAAATAGTCAACGACTGATTCTTGGCAGGCTGCCGGGCAAATATTTGCCCTGGCTTCAACTAAAAGGTGATAAACTTGGCATAATGCAATATTTAGTGTTTGAACAGGCATTTAAAAGGCTATGCATACTTATAATGCAGTTTTCCTATTACTACGCCGCCATCATCAGCACCAACAGCATCAGCATCATCATCAGCAACATCAGCCAAATCAGCATCATCATCGTCAGCCAGTGTTTGCCCAGAGTTGACAAGCTATGAAATATTTTGAACACTTTTGCATATGCAAATGCGTTGCCAAACCAAGTAAGTATCTAGGCACTGGGCATTGCTTTAGCGCATAGATAGACAGAGTAACATGCAGACACACTCTCTCTCTCACACACACACACCCACACACACACACAAACACACGCTCACATACATACACCCATATCGTAAGTGTCTTTGGTATGTGCTTACAAGATTGACTTTGTTGATTAATGTTGCATGGTCCTGCTGTAAACCTTTCTCTATGCTGCCCTGAAGGGGTCACCCAGCTGGAGATTGAGTAATGCCAAGTCTTTTTGTCTGATAAATAGTCGATGGAATTTGGTTGCTTGCCTGCCAATGCACACTCGAGATACTCAAGTTTGGATCGATCTGACTATGCAAATTCAATTTTGCAAACGTTCATCTTGTGTGAGAAGCAGCATTTGTATTGTTCCTCGAAAATTTGTTATGCTAATTGCTAGAGCGATGACAAGATAATAAAGAAGTTTTAGTTTCAAATATTTAACAGAGTCATGAGCACATACTTAACTTAGATATCAATAAATCATCTAAATGTTTTTTTAGTTGCATATTACGTTCCTAACATTTTTTTTTTAGAAATTTAATAATAAATTTTCAACAATATGACATAAATGTCATAATTTTCTAATTTTCTAATTTGTAAATTTAAATATTTTTGAATCTTCCTGCAATTCGTGTTATTTTGAATAAATCAAAAAATTTGTTAATGTGTCTGTCAAATTTGAAATATTATGACGGTTTGACAGTCCACTCTGAATAGTAAAATGTCTTGATAATAAAACTGGAGCAACTTAATAAATTACTGCATGCTATGTTTAATCTACAAATGTCCATTAAATAATTAAATATGTCATTTGATTGAATCTAATATTTTTCATGAGACAAGATGTTTTGAATTGATAATAGAAATAATAACTCAAAATGAATTACGTGATAAAGTCTACTGTCATTACAAAGCACAGAGTACACTCAATACTAATTAGTGTTAAGCATGCTTATAAGTACACCACAAGACGACGAGTGTCAAGACTACTTCTAGCCTGGTGTTGTCGAAGTCAGAATTCGCAGAACTGACAGACAATATTCAGTCCTCTATGTTATTCACTGCTTTGACAGCCCTCTTTATGCTGGGCGCAAGTATGTCAAGCAACTGAGAAGCTTAAATTCAGGATGGCCGCTTTTATCTCATACTTTGCAGTAAAAATTAAGATTTTCCATTATTTTTTAGGTTGACATTAATGGTGCTCACTTAAAGTGAGTATATAAATCGATTGTTAAGCGTGTTCCTTGGAGGTGAAGGTTAAAAGGCTAAGACTAAAAATATATTATATATAAATAAACATTGCGTTTAGCCGAGGCATTTTTTCTTTACTCAATTTAATAAACCTCAGAAGTTAACTTCCCCTTACTATTGCCTGTAATTTCAAACAATTAATCACATTTGTAATTAACTTGACGAAAGTGTGTTCGAAACATTAATTATCTATCGACACAATCGATTAGCGTGGTAAAAATAAAGACAAACCTAACTGCACTCAAGCCACTTTTGCTAACTAAACGTTCAGTTGAGCGGAATCTTATCGAGTGTAGATCCTATCATATTTAGAACGAGTGGCTAACTTCAGCTACAAGTTAATTAAACTGGCAACTGCATTTTCAGCTATTTATGTGTAGACATATGAAAGATGCTTGTCATATGCAAGCACTGCTCTCTCTTCACTCACACATCACATATATATATATATATATATATATATGTATATATATGTGTATATAATATATATATGGATATGTAGTCGTCGTGCTCGCTGTGATCTGTTTTGCTGTGATCTGTTTTGCGGCATTAAGCAAATCATATCAAAATAAATCAATTGCTCATTTGGCTTCATTGTGCTGCCTGCCATAATGGTCTCTGTTCTCCCAATGTGCCCTAAATGTTTATACAGTGTATATAATTACATGTATGTATGTAGTACATTTACATATACATATATATATATATATATATTTTTATATACATATCGACAACGCTTATAGACACACCAAATCCAATCTATATGCACGGTTGCGATCGCTTCACACATAACGCATATGGCACGCGCCTTGCTCAAGTCTCCCCCTGACGCACGTGAGCAGAACGCACGAGAGCACAAACTCTGCTCGTGAGACAGAAAGAGAGAAAGAGAGAGAGAGAGAGAGAGTGAGAGAGAAGGAAGAAGAGAGAGCAAATGTGAGCGGAAAAGTAAGAGAGTAAATGAGCAAATTTTGAGATCTTGTAGTTGAGAGCAGCAATCTGTAGATTTATTTTTAGGATAACAATGCCGCAATAGCATTTTGGGTAGCAAAGGAGCAAAATTCAGCACTTTAGTATTTTGGGGCAATTCGAGGAAAATTTTTCAGAGCTACAGCCAGTCGACCGGATAGAGCAACGCGAACAAGGTGGCAAAACGGCAACGGCGGCTAAAGGCCAGTGCGCGAAATAATTGTACATATATATATATATACATATATATCGAGAGAGATACATACATATATACAGTATATAGCCCATGGTATATATAGAGGCGCAGATACATAAGTCTTATACTATATATGGAGCAATATTTAAGTGAAGAATTCTCAGTTTGACAAAAAGCGAAATGTAAAAATTGACGTTGTGCAATTCGTATTGGTGTGTGTTCTGTGTATACTCTGTGTATGTGTGCATGTGTGTGTGTGTGTGTGTGTGTGTGTGTGTTGGCGACTGTGTGTGGGTGATCTGGTAATGAAAATTTGTTATATGCATCACGGTACAATCGCATAAAAGAAATCAAATTAAGAAGCATACAGAACCGAGGTAAATACTAACATACATATGCATGCATATATGTACATAACTGCATACCCATACACACATATATACATATTTATGTCTGTATGTATGTGAGTGTATTAGTATATGGGCATATTTCCTTACGGAGACAGCAGGAGTGCCGAATACGCTTGCATTGCTATGCGAGATGATGATGATGATGGTGTATCTATGTATAACGGCGTTATCCCGAGATATTGCCCCGCTTGATTCTTCTAGAGAGAGAGAAGACCGACCGACGAAGTTGCTTCCTCGTTTCGTTCGTGTGCTATTTAGTTGCGGGTATGTTTTTGTCGCTGGCGCTTTTACTTTTCGTTTGCTGGTCGGTTGTCGGGTCTATAGCTCGAATAAAAATTCCTCTTGCGTGTTAGCTGAAAGTTATTTTTAAAAATTTCTTTTAATTTTTTTCTCATTTACGAGATACGAGATTTTAAATACAGACGACGTCGCTGTCGATGCTCTTCTATAGGAATTTAGTTTTTCAAAGAAGAAAAAAAAAACGTTTTCTGTGCCCTCGCTTGCAATAACACCAAAATTTCCGTATCTTGTTGACAAAGTGTGCAATGACGAAAATCTACACACAATAATAGAATTCAAATGTGGAGAACTTATGCAAATCATTTACAACAAGGCATTTGAATCAATTTACATACATTAATATTATGATTAATTATGGTATAAGGGATTAGTAGTTGCCGTTGAATGAGTAGCTAATTATTAAGTTTGTTAAAGCATTCCACAAATATTCCGAGCTAAAATTACGTATACGCAATGTAACAAACAAATAACATACATCGATCGTTAAGATACCATTTCAAATATACATTCGACTCCTTTGTGCTTTACAGATGTGCAATTTTCATAGAAACCATCAATTCTAATTATTCGAAAACGTATTATTGCTTATCTCTGAACATTGAGCAACATTTTGTTACATGTGGGTCCATTCATGATTATTATTGACTTTTACCGATGATTATTAAACTGATTGGATGTGCAAAATTGTTGACATTCCATTGCTAATAGCCAAATAAGCATACATTGCTGGCATTCATTTTGATGTCCCTTTTCGCCGTCTACCTGTCAATCGGATATCTGCATGTACACACATTAGCTCATTTAAAGTCTCCTGCTGTTGTTCAAACATTTTCAAAATGCCAATTAGGCTCAACATTTATTTGGCTGCGGACAGCTAAATGTGGTATCCGTGCAAGTGGACATCACAACGAATCTCTGCTGCAACAAGAGCCACAAACACAGCGAGTGTAGCAACAACAATGCTCGCTGGCAATGGCAACAATGTCACAACTCAAGTGTCAAACAAAAGGCGACGATGGCAATGACAGCAAAAACAACCCAAAACAGCAAGAGGGGGCTATATATATATATATATATATATATATATATATATGTGTGTGTGTGTGTGTGTGTGTTTGTGCATATATACCTAAATCGCGTCAAGATGGGATGCAAAACTGTTTTCAACTATTTGGGAAAGTCTAAAACAATCTTGACTATCATTGAACAATGCAAATTGCAATTGATCAGCGCTTAATTCAAACTGAAAGAGTTATTTGCGAATTTTCACTTAATAGCTCATAACCAAAATGGAAAACCGACGCAAAAACTACTAAACACACACACAAATATCACAAATTCAAATTGCAAACAACAACAAAAGAACAGAAAACCAAAAACTAACAACAACAACAACAACAAGAGCAATTCAATGCACGAAAAATGAAAACTTTGCTCAGTGCTGTTTTTGCGCCGGCATAAAGAGCTGAGCGTAAAATTCTCGTTTTCCACTCACACACACACACAAACACAAAGCAGACACCCACACACACACACACAATGCCGACGGCTGACGGCGCTTTCTGTTGCTCTTGTTGTTGTACTCAGGGCTAGAAAAACTTTTTCAGCATATGGCAGCAGCTTATTGCACGTCAGTTGTGGCTATGTATATATGTGTGTGTGTGTGTGTGTGTGTGTGTGTGTGAGTGGGATTGTATTGGTGTGCCAACTTTAGTGCAAGTAAAGGAAATGCTTGACATGTCTTGTTCGCTTTGCTTCCTTGTTTCTACTATTTTATTTGTTTTCACAAATATTTTTGTTTTTTTGTTTTTGTGCTTTGCCCACTGGCATTAACAACATATTTTGTTTTTGCTTATTTTTTCTTTTTTTGAGTGTGCTCTCAACATTTTAATTATTTACTTCTTGGTTGTTATTTACCTATTCCGCTTGCTTACCTCTCAACTCTTTGTGTCGTTGTCACAGCGGTTACCTCCTGAGCTTTTATTTGAAATGTCGGCATATCCCTTTTGTATAAGGATAGTAAATCCTCTTTCCTCGAATTGCAGCGCCTTCTACTGTGAGGCCCCTCATGTTTTATATATAATTTTATTGCTGCCGTACTGAAAGTGCCAAATGAATAATAGCAATGAATTGTGTGATTTATTTAACACAATTAATGTCCATGTTTATTCGGTTTAAATGGTTCATTGAACGTAGATTCGAGGCCAAGATATGCTGACTTATTGACACAGAAAATTGCCAATTGTTTGTCTTAATTGTAGCAGGAGACGTTTTATTTATTAATTGACTAGCCAAGCACATCTTGGTATGTGTTATATGAATCCAAGCTGTTTATTTAAATGAATTCACCGTTCACTTACCGAGCGAGAAATACTCTGTTCCTTCAAAAATGAGAGATTTTACTTTAAATTTAAATTTTTACTTTGAAAACAGAGTAGTTAAATGCTTGCCGAATATTTTTGAATTTTTTATTCCTTTGCTCAGGAGCTCGCATAAAACATAGGAACATAATTAAAAGATTACCTAAAAAGTTGTTAACTCTGAAATCAAATCCGTTTATTTAAGCATTAGCTTTGTAGTATTAATTATAATTATCACTTGTGCTGTAGAATAACAACTTAAGTCTCCGTCCATTTGCGAATTGTGACTTAACATATTCAGCCACAGAGAAAAGTAATTATTTATTATACCCCTGTTGGACTCGCTTACAATGTTGACATGCTTATTTGTATGTGCATATATAAACACCGCAAAGTGCAAAATAACTTGTCAAAGCTTCAATTCAATTATAGTACGGAATTGATTTATTTTTGCCGGGCAACCACATTTTTGTATAGACTGATTATGGCCATTGATTAATTGATGCGATTAAGTGGAATATTTCTCGCTTGAATTGGTGGGCTCGTCAGCGTAAGACGAAAGGTTCTTTGTATAGTGAGCAATAAGCCAATTTAAATATTTTGGGATATTTGAGTAAATGGGATAAATTGTACGCCCGTCGCAAAAACACCAACATCGGCAAATTTAACACTCGACTTGACCCACATTAATCATTTGCATATAAATTTGGACTTCAGTTATGTCTATGTATCTAAAATAATTCACATGGCTGTTGTTGTTGTTGTTGGTTTTGCTGTCGTTGCTCCTGCTGTGAGGCAAGAGTATTGGTACCAAAAACGAAAAAAAAAAAAAAAAAATTAAATATATACATATAAATAACCAAGGAAAATATTTTCCCTTGACGTGAACGACAACGATGCAGGAAATTCCAAACTGACGGAAAAGCAAGCGCAGATATTTCAGCAACTTTGCCTTGAGAAGAGATGGCATGAGCTGGGCAGGGGGGAATTTGGGGTAGGAGGCGATGGACGAACGTCGCTGCTCGTGTTTATCTCTCTGCTGGTTGTCTGGTCTGTCTGCCTGTCTGCCCGAATGTCCAACTGTTCTGTTCCACTTCCTGCCCCTCCTCCTGACAATGCGCCACTTGCTTGGCACGTAGTTAGTTGTTACGCTATCAGCTCAATGACATGTGCTGAGTTCTCTGTGCCAAAAAAAAAAAAAAAAAAAAAGCATCAACAAAAAACAAACAAACGAGGAACACTGGACGCCGCACATTATTGTTGTATCTTGCAGATACACAAATTGAATTGCCTGAAGTTGAAATGAACGAACCGAGTTCAGCGGACTTTAAAAAAAAATTTATTCGTTGCAACTCAACACAAATGCAGCACAAGTGCCCCAGAAGCCCGCTGAAGATAAATGAACGTTAATACAATTGCGTGCCGAGATTAATTTCTTTATTCCCGTTGAGCACGCGCCCCGATCGCATTTGTAATGCATGTGCCACTACCTCATAGATAAGCTCAGTAATTGGTATGTGCCTTACTCTGTGTGTGTGTGCGAGTGTGCGAGAGTGTGGCTTGTGCCGAGCAATGCTGTTCATGGCTTCTGGCGTATTTTGAAGTGGTTTAGATGTCTTTCTGGCCTTTCTGTGTGCACCACAAATCTCTCGTGTTTTGACTTACTCTTAGTAGTGGTTCTGTTTTCTGTTTTTATACTCTTACGGCGGGTATTATAATTTTTTCAAAAGTTTATAATGCCCGAAGTAGAGGTTCCCGTTCCCATAAGTTAATCCGTTTGTCTCATTCTATGAGAAGTCGAGTTTCTCAGTATCACTCATCGGATCACTATATAGGTCCAAAAATTTAGTTTTTATTTAAAAAATGCTTCATATATTTAATGCGACCTAAAAGCTGTCAGCATTAAAAAAAAAGTTTTAAGAAACTTATATATATTTAATTAGTTTTAAAATTAAAGATCCGAAATAAATGAACAGAGAAATAAATAATAAAAAAAATGAATGACAATAAAAATAAAATAAAGTATATAATAGATCATCACAAAACATCATATATCAAGCAAACATGGTAACAAATGGTTGCTTTTCTCAATTTAAAGTGCAATTAAGATTGCCAGCAGATGGACTCCGTTCCGTCAAGGGTATCTAATCTTCTAGGTTGCTCAGTTAGCCGCTATACATCTGCTTGTTCTGTTTTGTATCTGTTTGTTGTGGTTGGACTCTAATTTAGTAGCCATTAGATGTACGTTTATAATTGGAATGTTGCCAGCCAGCGAAAGAGCACGTCGAACTCTTTGCCTCAGCCACTGTTTAGCTTCGTGCTCCGGTTTCAAGTCATAACTGTCAAAGGCAAGCGATTAGTTTCTGAAACTCCCTTGTACATTATATGTGCGAGTGTATATAGAAAAAATACTGCTCTGTGGCACAATGCTGATAGATTAGGTTTTGACACAGCCAACACAATGGGAACAATCATGGGGACACCGATACCAGTAAAGACTACATGTCAGACACTTGACTTTAACCTGCTGCTCCAATCCACCCCACATCTCGCCTGTCTTGATGCAGCTTTAAACATGACAGGGCAAAACAGTCGCATAAGCTGACACACACTGCTCTGCTGAGTGGATGGGCATGGGCGTGGGCGTGGGCGTGGGCGTTTCTGTTCTGGTCTTGACTCGAAAACTGTCTAAATGCTTCTTAAGCGATGCTCACATTTTGTTGACTATCTTGGGCTTAGCTAAGATAAGTTCAGCTGATGTCCCCATGTCAAAGAATTTAAATCGGAAAAGTGATGGACTTACATAGCAACATGCATCAAATACTTATAGATAATCTCTTTGTATAACATTTATTTATATTTCAAATTTTTACTAACAAAACTTATTAATTTACAACAACTCTTTTTAAACCATACTCGACTAATAATCAATTTAGTGATGTTATTGGTTTTCCGTTAAAAAAAATATTCATCTATTTGCATTTGAAGCTGAAATATACTTTTTATAGTTTTCGTTTGACCATGTTGAAACAACTCAATTACATTTTGTGGGATTTCATTTGAGTGAACATTTTATTTTTTTAAATATAAAAACGTATGGACTTTTTACATATGTTTTTAGGTATGTTTTTGTGTGTACATTTTTATTGTTCACTGATTGAGTTGATTTGATTAATATGTTTCGGTAACATGCTGCAGCTCTTTTAACTTGCGCTTATTTGTCAGGGTCAAAAATAACGTTGTGTATTGCAATTGTGTTGAATCTATGTCAACTTTTTCACTTAATCTGTTTTCATTTTCTTGTTATTTGTCAAAGAGACTCATGTTTTATTTGTTGACAAATAAGAAGCTGATGGGGAAATCTGATGGCATTAATCCTTCGCATTTCGAATGGCAGCTAAATCGTTTTGTAAATCTTCTCGTCTCTCGCCACATTTGTCGCCCTGCCTGAGCATAATTAAGAACTAGGTCGAGTCCGGATACTGGGCAGCCCTGAAAAGCACAGCATCGCAAAAAGCTGGCACTAGTTTCATCTCGGCTGCTCTTGTTGCTCTATTCTCCGTTGTGTGTGTGTGGGTGTGTGTGGTTGTGTGTGCATGTCTCGTTCAACGTGGATAATTAATTGATTGCCCATTTGATTGAACGTTTGATGGATGAGTGCAGCGATGTGTGTTTGTGTGTATGTGTGTTTGTGTGTGTGTGTGTGTGTGTGTGTTATGCTACATATTTGCCTTTGATGGCCGTGGACTATTTGCTAACGGGGCCTGTCCTCTTCCTGTATCCTTTGCAGTAATTTGCGTCGACAACAGGCACGGACACAGCCACAGCAACAGCCAAAGCGATGGTGATAAGCAAACCCGATTCGTCGCCAAATGGGGGCGCAGCGGCGGGGGCGTCGGCAGCGGGGCCGGCTGCAGCCGCAGCATCAGCTGCTGGTCTGGACTCAGCCGCGAATAGTATGGCACATCGGTCGGGCATACCACAGGATCAAATAGACAATATTATGAGCAGCATTTGCAACACGGGCGATGTCAAAATGAACAATCATCGCAAGAAGCTGCGACAAAGGTAAGCAACACTCTCAGATCCCATTTCAGTTTGAATACAGCAGCGTACTCATAATTTCCCTTTCAGATTTGATATTATTAAGAAATTAGGTCAAGGCACTTACGGCAAAGTGCAGCTTGGTATTAATAAGGAAACGGGCCAGGAGGTGGCCATTAAAACGATAAAGAAATGCAAAATCGAGGCAGAGGCGGATCTGGTGCGCATTCGGCGAGAGGTGCAAATCATGAGCTCAGTGCAGCATCCCAACATTATCCACATATACGAAGGTAATCAAACCGGTCGTTCACAAGTAATCCTATCATATCTTTACTAATTCCGAGTAATTTGCTTACAGTATTTGAGAACCGCGAGAAAATGGTGCTAGTTATGGAGTTTGCCGCTGGCGGTGAGCTTTATGACTACCTGTCAGAACGCAAGGTGCTCTGCGAGGAGGAGGCACGTCGCATCTTTCGTCAGGTTGCAACGGCCGTCTACTATTGTCACAAACACAAGATTTGCCATCGCGATCTGAAGCTTGAAAACATACTGCTTGATGAACAGGGCAATGCAAAGGTATAGTCATCGAATACTAAACACGCACAAATCACAATTCAATGATTAAGTGGTCCAGATGTATGTATGTAAGAGATGGAAGGAAACATATCCAGCCACATATAGTGTACAAAACTTTATAAATATTTCTTGATTTAGTTGATACTTGATTTATAACGAATGGAGAATTTACTCAAGTTTTTATTCCAATTCACAGATTGCTGACTTTGGATTGTCGAATGTGTTCGATGATCAGCGCCTGCTTGGCACCTTCTGCGGATCACCGTTGTATGCCTCGCCTGAGATTGTGGAGGGTACACCATACCAGGGACCCGAGGTGGACTGCTGGTCACTGGGCGTTCTGCTCTATACTCTAGTCTACGGTTCCATGCCCTTCGATGGCTCCAACTTTAAAAGACTTGTTAAACAGATCAGCCAGGGCGACTACTATGAGCCGCGCAAGCCGTCGCGTGCTTCCACCCTCATTCGGGACATGCTAACGGTGTGTCCGCGGAAGCGAGCCACAATCGAGCAGATATGTTCGCATTGGTGGGTTAACGAGAATGATAATGTCTCCTGTCTGGATTTGGCCGAGGATTTGGCCAATCAGACACCAGTGCGCCTCGATGTCCTCCTCTCACTGACGCCGGCTACCATCACAGCGGATCAGCTGGTGGTACCATCGGCAGAGGGTGCCGCAGCAGCAGCAGCCGCCGCGAAAGCAGCGGCCAATGAGCGTGTTCAACGCTCGCATTCAGTGGGCTCCATACGTGATATGGGTGCGCCAAACACGGAAGCAGAGCGTCGCATTCTGGACATGGTTGCTGGTGAGTTGTTTGGCGAATATCGACCAAAAACATCATGCTTGTAAAGACCATCAGACCCTGAGAGTTCCCACGCTCACAAACTATTTCTGTATATATTGTATATTGTAAAGTGCTGTGAACTAACTTGGCATACACACAACAATGTGCCCTGCCCTCATCATGCCCACTAACTAACTGCTGCTGATCATGCGGTCTACCTTTTCCAACTCCTCCTCTACCCACCTAATGATCGATATGGACCGCACTCAAGTGCGCTAAACTAAACTTGATACCAAAATCCATTTAACCACGCTCATTAAAAACCACGCCTCCCTTTCTCTCTCTCTTTCTGTTTCTCTCTCGTTCTCGCACTCTCTCTGTGACGACTTCGTAGCTGGCGGAGAGGCTGCACTGATGCCATCACCCACACGCACCATAACGCCCGCCCAGAGTCCCGTGCAGACGAAGCGCAAACTGCAGCCGACTGTGTCCACGGAGAATGCGGCTGGCACCACGTCCAAAAAGAAGGAAAAACCGGCAAACAATGCATCATTTGTCATTAGCGAAGCCACAGTGCCAACAACCACAGCACCACCAGCACCATCATCATTGACTGCGGCCCAGGCAATGGAAACTGAGAGCGTTCCCTCTACCGAGCAGCAGGCAGCACCTTCATCTTATTCGCCACAGGATATGCAACAAGTGGGCAATCTTTGCGAGCAACTCATTGGCGATGCTGTTGCACCAACAACCCTAGCCGTCACTTCAGTGCCCCGTCAAGCGACGCGCGCCAAGCTGGACGCCGTGGCGGAAACACCCGAAGAGAAGGATGCCACCAAAGTGATCAAAAAGTTTGTGAACAAACACAAGACCGCCGATCTGGTGAACGCCATCAATGAGAGCACCACGAACAAAGCGGTCACGAGCACGCCCAGCAGCAATGCAACTGCAGCAGCGCAACAACCACCGCCCTTCATTCGCAAGTGCAGCCTGCAAGACGAGTCCACGCTGAACAAGTTCAACGCCGAGCGTCGCAAGTCACGCATCCTGGAAACCGCGGAAAAGTTCCAACCACCGCCGCCAGCAACAGCTGCTGCCGCCGCACCGGAGAAGCCGAAGAAGGTCAGTATACCTGGCGTCAGTGTGGGCAGCTTTAAAAAAGAATACGAGCGCAAGGCAACGAATCCGACCCCCGTGAGCGGACCGACGGCGGGCGAGCGTCGCGCCCAGGAGCAGGTGGCCGCCGCAGCAGCCGCTGCTCAAGAGGCTGAAGCCCAAGAGGCCCTGAACACGCCACCACCATCACCCACATCAGTGGTGGCGTCGGGCAACTTGGAGGGCAGCGATTCGAAGAATTCAGTTGCCTCCATATCACTCGACGAGGCGCGTCGCTCCATGGAGAACTCGATTGCGCTGCTGCGGCAGGCGCAGAATGAGTCCAGCAAGGAGCTGGACCAGCTGTGCGCCCAAACCGAGTCGATTGGCGTCAGTGAGCCCACGCCGGAGGACCGCGAGCGTAAGTTGAAGAATGCGCGCGCTATTATCGGAAATGCCATACAGCCGGGTAAGTGGCAAATACAACCTGCTATTCGACTATATATTATTGGATGAATAATAAATAAATCAAGCTAAGCCCCGCAGCGCTTTAAAGTTGACTACCAGCACTTCTATTCTATATAAACATTACCAAGCACTACATTACCAATAGCATCTGGCACAAGTCGAGCGGCTAGGCAGTTAAGCAAAATCTTATGACGTATTCTCCAACTTAAGCATTCGGTTTAGCGATATGCAAATCGCTTTTTAAAGACTTTCAATATTTAAGCATAAATATTTAGATTAAATTTTCGCAGATTTGTTTGTTGAACAACTGAGCAATGAAATTGTATTCTCGTATTTTTAGAATCATAATAATTGGATAATTTATTCAATATTTAAATAGCCTTAGGCCAATATATAGCTGCATTTAAAACGTTTTAAAGATGACTAAGATTATTTTGCGAAATTTGTGGAAAAGTATGCGATAAAAATCGCAGCATAATACAAATGTGTCTATTTTAGTAAATCAATTGGACGTAATTCATTTAAGCTCTCAATTAATAAAAGTCAAATCTGTGCACTCTACTTATTTATTGGACATAAGTATTGTAAAATGTTTAAAATAGATTAAACACTTTTTTGCATGAGCTTTATATAGATTAAGTGCACTTATCAAAGCTGGTTAAAGACTTATTTATTGGGTTGTTTTGCCTGAGCTTATTAAAGCGGGTAAATGACATATTAATTAGGTATATAAAAAAGCCTAACATCGACTAGATCAAGTTAAATGCAATACTTATCGACTTACGTCCAACCAATGTAAATAGTAGTGTCTAAATCTGAATATTATCAATAATATAGTACAAATAAAAGTCTTTAAGTAAAATTTAGATTGTAAGAAAGCATAATTTCGATCGATAGACTGAATCCGTTCTTATCTGCCAACTGTTTGAGACTTGTGTGTAGCTTTAAGTTTATGCGTCTTGTATTTCCACATACTATATTTACATAACTATTCCCCACCACTTTCGATGTGTATGTAAAACGTTTTGCCAGCGGAGTGCTGCATGGATTTAATTATAATCAGCATTTGAATCGATTCCAAATGCAATTCGCTTGGTCATGCCAACAATATCATCATAGTTCCCGAAAAGTAAACAGAGCATTTGCCACCCACACTCATTTTTCTATAATCTTCATTGTCTCAGATTCACCTGTTCCACTCTCTCTCTCTCTCTCTCTCTCTCTCTGTCTATCTCTTACTTTCTCTCGCTCTCTTGGTTTCTTTGACCATCAACATCAACACAACATACACATACACACCCATCCATTCTCATCATATTCATTGAATCATCATCTTAATTTTAGTGATACGCAGGCCAACACCATTATTTGGCATCGGCAATGGCTTTGGCAGCGGCGCTGGCGCTGGCGGCGAGGTTGGGGGCGGTGTCTTTGCACCAATGCGCACTGAAAGCAACAATAATTTCATTGGCAACACCAACAACAATAACAACAACTACAGCAGCAGCAGCAGCAGCAGTAGTCCAATCACTGCATTGACAGCCGCCAAGCAAACGATACAGCAGCGTCTCTTTGCAGCCGGCTTACCGGGACCCACAAGAACAACAATGCAGCAGCAGCAGGCACGAGCGGCCATTTGGCATCCGCAGGCCGCCTACAGCACTGCGAGCATATTCCAACCCAGCTGCAGTCCGTTCCGGCAGCTGCAGCAGCAGTATCAGCAAAAGTGCCAGGAGTTAGCGCAGCAGCAGCCGCAGCCGCGTTCATTGAGCAATGCGTTCTTTACGCCGCCGCCGTCGCCGCTGTACGCCCCCAGCCATGCCCACGTCCAAGCCGGCAGCAACCACAACCACAGCAACAACAACAACAGCAACAACACGATGCCTATTATCAATTACAATGTCAGCTCGCGCACGAGACCATTTCATAATCAAGCTCAAGACACTCTCAATAATACATCTGCATTGCCTGCGGCTATGTGGCTGAAATGTAAGTCCTGGGCAGCGGCTCCACTGTGCCACGCGACGCCCAACTGTCCCACCTGCCTGCCTGCCTGCTCCGTTTCGTTCCGTTCCTTAGTTGTTGCCATGGGGCTGGTTAGAACTCAACTTTTTCTACGCAGTATGTCAAACAAGTGTTTTGACAAAGGACACAAATTCAAATTTACCAATTTCTTTTGCAAACAAAATTATCTCATTATCGATTTACATTTCTTCTTTATGGTTCTTTGATCTAGTTAAAAACAAATAATTACAAAATCTATTCATTCAACTCATTTTGGGATTGACCAACCAAAAATTTCCCTTATTTAAGGTGTCCAGAAGTTGCTTTGACTACCACTGTAAATGATTTTGACCTCTTTAGAAATTGTCTTTTACTTCGATAAACATTTTCTATTTAAATTTCGAGTATAAAATCCATTTGGAAAAAAATAAATAAATAGATTATAATATTGTTTCGAAAGATACGAAATTTTCTTCGCAAAAGATTTGTCCAAATAGGAATTTTGCTGCTTTGTTCAAACACTCTCTTGACATACTGTATGGTAAATGGTAAACTCTTGGCCAGAATGAAGTTGGCCTAACCAGCATCATGGCATTCCTAATCCAGTATTTTCGGTGTGCTCCTTTTTTGTTGTAGCCTCTGTTTCTCTGTTGCTGTGTCACTCACTATCACCAAATATGTTCTTTTACTGGTTGTTTATTGCTCTACTTTCCTTTCGCCCCCATAAATGGAATCCACAACAAACCAAAACTGAAAACATAGCTACTTATCTTTGCTGTTTACTACTGTTGTTGCAATTTCGTTGTTGTTGTCTTTGTTGCTGCTGTTGCTGTGCTCGTTGTGTTTGTTAGTAGTTGTACATATACTAGTATCCGCAGTCGCCTTAGCCGCTGCAACTGCTAGTCGCTATCGCTGCAATTTAACATTCCTAAATGCACACTCACTCACTCACAAACACACACACACACACACACACACCACACACCACACACACACACCCTTACATATATGTCACACAATCCTAAGCCCAGATTATTTGGCCCTCAAAAGCTACTTTCAAGCCAGCCAGCAACCAAACCGCAAGTTGACATTTACAATGCTTATTGCTTAATTGTTTGTCTTACAACATATGAGACACAATAAACAACAAAACCAACTTACTAAATATTTAAAAATCTATTACACAGCTTCACCTGGCGGCGATGCTGCAGGAGCAGCAGGTGCAGTTAAGACCTCGACTGCATCGATAACACTCAAGTCAGCGACGTTGCCGCGTCGCAAAATCAATGCCAAATCCGAGGTGCAACTGGAAATCAAGCCACGCATTGCGGAGCAGCCGCCGCAGCCGGCGATGCGCTTCAGCACCGAGATGCAGCATCCTGTGGCCGATTTGCGCAGTGCACCACCACGCGAGGGTCCGTTGCCGTACAGCCCCATTAAGACGACGCTGCAGACGCGAGCCACCAGTCTGGAGCCCAAAGAGCACATCATCACGATACAGCGGCCGCCAACGCAACAAGCATATGGACGCACTAACTCCAACTCCACGACCACACGGTGAGTATTGGCTGGCGGCACATTTAATTGAACGTTGTTTCTAATTTTAATTGCCTTGCAGTTCCGGTTCGCTGTCACGTCAATCCACTGCTGATTCCGAGACAGAAACAACGAGCACCATGCAATCGCAATCAACGATTGCTGGCGGCCCAAGCATCTCGCAACCCATTAAGAAGAGTCCACGCGAATTTATCATACCGATTGCCGTGGAGGGTGGCGGCTTTATAACGCCACGTGAGCGCAGCATTGAGCCGTCCGAGTCAAGTCATACAACTGCTTCCAGTCGCTCAACGTTCAGCCGACTGCGTCCGTCGCATCGCATTGGGTAAAGTTCGCTCAAGCAAAACTTACACAATTTGATGTTAAATGTTGAAACTTTCATTTCGCAGCTCACTGCTCAGCGAGACCGGGTTCGATGAGGGTTCGCCATTCCAAACGATGCGCACAGCTACGCGTGATGGCGGAGACGAGGAGTCGCTATTCACTCCGCACAGACTTAGGTTTGCATACGCCAATAGCCATTACCATTTCCGTTCCCAACCACGGTCCAGTTTCATATATGAATATTTAACTCAATTTCTACTTTGTGTTTCTGTTCTTGCACTTCTTGTTGTTGCTGTTGCCGTTAACTAATCGCAGAAGTTCGAGGCCTGTCAAGAAAATAAGCCAGGATAACGACTCACAGAGCTCTGGCGAAGAGGATGACGATGATGGCTTTGAGATACTTACTGCGGAGAACCTATTTTCAACTTTACTGCAACGCGTAAGTTGGAATCCTGTCACTTACGTAACACATAGCCTGTCATCATAATAAATCAATATTCAAAAATGACAATTTATTATTTCATTAATTTTTACATTTGCACACATAATAGTAATTATTTTAGGAGTTGTTACATTTGAAATTATTAATATTTATGATCGCATTTTATTTATTACCATGTTAAATTTTCCAATTTCAGGTGCGGGCGCTTACGAATCGCATGAATGTAAACAGTGAACTCACAGCCGGCTTTCCCAGTCATTCTAGTCGTCTGCTAACGGATATTTCGAGGCAGGCACAAGGCCACCGGCCATTCTGGGGTCAGAGCAGTCCCTTCGCCAGGTGAGTGATTGTCGGCTTGGTCCCAAGCGCATATGTTGTTGGTAAACAAGCAATTTCATTACATTCATGTACATAATTAATCAAATACTCATACATATGAAAGTTGGCTAACAAATTTCCATCATTTTGTTATATGAATCTCTTCCATGCTGCTTTCCTTAAATAATAACTGCATTAACTTGATAAACTGCTTAACTGACTAACCAAATAGTGAGCATAGATCTCAAGTCAGCTATAGCTATACTCAAACGGTTGAAAAGAAGCAAGTGTAAGTATACAATGAGTAAACATACAAATATGTATACATAAATAATATAGTAAAGCAGCACAGCTTCTACACAGATTCAGCAATTGTAAATCATCATTAACAATATCAAACCACTGCAATAATTCTAATCGAAGCTTTTGCTATGCTTACATTCTCTGCCCTGCTATTCCATCCGCTGGTGTTTGGTGCTTAGGTGCGGTCAACGTTTGCTAAGGGGCTTAAACATTACGAACCGCTTACGCCATTGGCTGATTGAGTGGCCTGGTACCAAATGCTGCCTGTAAGTTGGCCCTATGTGAAAGTCCTTTAGCTAAACGTTGCCCGACACACAGCACATAGCACATAGCACATAGCACATTCAAATGTCATCTCAGATATGTTCAGTTCAGCATACAACTACTGCAAGATATACATGGATAATAAATTATTTTTTGGTATTCTCTCTCCATTTTTGACAGTCGCCTGAACAGCGCCAGCAATAGCAGTGGTCTGGGTGCTCCCTGGCGTCACAGCATGTCCCGGGATCTGGGCAGCGATATGGAGTCGATGTTCTCGCGCACGGGCGCCACGCTGCCAAGAGGTGAATATCACAGATTAAATTTAGATCAGTAGGCAGACAACAGGCAACAAATATCAAGCGAAACGAGGCGCAGCGAAGCAACTGCAATTCTCGAAAACACACACAACGTAAAACTAAATAACAGCTGCTAAAGTATGCTACGTAAATAAGAAAACTCAATTCAATTTCAATATATACTTGTATACACATTTCTAGTAGTTTGTTGATGTATGCTAAAAACAAAACAAAACAGAAACAAAAACAAAAAACAAAAAACAAAAATCCAAAAAAAAAAAACAAATATCAAAAACAGAAAACAAAACAAATCAAGTGAATACCTACTACAATATATCTACTTATTTAGTCTTAACAAGTTTGTGCAGCCTGAAACAACACCCCCTAAAAAAAACAAACAAACAAACAAACATAAATCAACAAAAATAAGCAATTAATTAAGTGTCTATTGTAATTATCTCAAATCAAAATGCCAATTAATACTTACTTTGACAAATCCTTTTCTGTTCTATTTGGATTTATTATTATTTTTATTTGAATTTAAATTTTGTGTGCGTGCACATTTGTTTAATAGCATATCCTTCTCAATAAGATGTCAACTATCTATCAAAACTAGTACTCTATATATTTATATATATATATATATATATATATATATATCTATCTATCTATCTATCAATCAATCTATCTTTCTATCTATCTATCTATCTATTATATACTTATCTATCTATTGATCTATTGCTACCTGTCCTAGAGCACAACAACTTTTGTTATTAACCTTAAATGCTGCTGCCGCTTTACAATTTACATACATACATACATAAATATGTATCGACATTTATATATTTTGCTCTTTACCTCTTACATAGAGACATATTCTAGCTCTCGTAGCCCAACGAACCCAACCGACTTAGTTAAATGTGCCTCTAATTGTTCTCTTCGTAATGTTTTGCACAGTTTATTATTTATTTATTTATATATATTTATTTTTATTTAATTTAATTTTCTTCATAATTTGCTTAACAAGGTTTTTGATTTTATTTAGTATTAAAATGTTATGCAATATTGCAATGACGATAATGATGATGATGATGATGATGATGATGATGATGATGATGATGATGATAGAAAAAATGTCAAAAAGTCTAAAGAAATATCAAATCGTATTCAAAGTTTTGAATATCTGCGCAATTATATAGTTATTTATATAGAACTTTTTGCTTGGTCAATACAACAAAATGCTCAACAAACAATAAGTATGTGCATATAAATATATGTATGTATATATATATATATATATATATATATATATTTCTATGAATGACAGCCACAAAAATGATTAGGAACAACTGAATTTGGCAACAATTTCAATTTCAATTCAATTCAATTACGTTCCCTCGTATGTTATTAAAAATTGTTAAAAATGATATTGCCGCCGACAAGAAGTAAGGATGGAAATGTACTTAATCTTAATAACAATGCAATAAACAAACCCGAGGCGGCTAAATGAACAAATTTAACCCATGAATAATTTTATTACATTTTACAGTGAGAACAATTTTGATGACAATAAAGCGAAGCACTTTTGTTTTTAATAATCGAAAAACAAACGAAACAAAAACATAAACAAAAGAAAAACAAACCATGGCTATTTTATTTCGATTTACAAATTGTTTGACAACCAAAAGAATTTTGTTAAATAAATATCTACATAATATATTAATATATTAATTATTGTTGTACAGTTTGCAAATGGCCCCGCTACCTTAAATTTGTTTTAGTTTTTAATAAATATATATTCATTTTTTATTACTACAAACAACAACAAAAAAACAAAAAAAAAAAAAAACATTGCAACAAAAAAAAAAAACAAATAGAAAAGCGCTAACCAAGCAAGTTGTTTAAGTTCCAAAGTTATTGTTCATGTTTTAAGTTTAATAATTAAACCAAATTTGTGTTGTACAAGAAATTAATTTTTTATAACACCACTAAGCACACACCCACACACACACCAACACCAACATTTACACACAAGCCACACATGCATTTGAAGCTTATCGATGTAGTTAATTTTGTCCACGCTGTTTAATGCTGTGTTTAAGCTGATCAACCACCACAACCACAACCGCAAAAACAACAATAACTAACTTGGCACAAACACCAAACACCAAATGATAATCAAAATTCAAATTGATATCAAAATCAAAACCAAAAACAAGTTTCTGAGTTCTGGGCTATTTTTAATCAACAAGGAAAATTGTTTAATTTAATACCAACCTGCATATGGCATTTTAAATAATGTACAAAAAATATAAGCAATGAATTTTCTCCATCAACAAACAGAAAACGCCGTTCTAAATAATTGTAGCAAACTTAAGAACAAACTAAAACGAAAAATGTCCAAAACTTTGAATACGATAATGTACAAAAATGTTCAGCTACTAATTGTTGTCATTCTCTAAAGCGCAAACACATTTTTTTTATCATCAGCAACAAAAAAAAAAAAAATAAATAATAAAAAAAAAAACACAAACCTTGAGCTGCTATTAATATATTTATTTTTTATTTTTTTTTGTTTTTGTTTAACACCCCAACGCACTAGAATTTTCATTCTCATACTTACGTAGGCGCCTTTGCCGTATTGAATCTTACATTATTTATCAGTTAGTTAATTGAGGAATTGTTTATTTGCAATTTGTTGGCCGTTTTACACATTTTGTGCTTATTTCGTTTACAGTTGGTTTAACTTTAACTACTACCACGCCCACAAAGCATGTTATAACCATTAACAACAGTCCGCTCAATACCACCATCAACACTACCACCACCAATACGAAAACCAATACGCAACTGCAACCCGCCATTGTTGCAACAACGGCCACAACGACATCAAGAAAGGTCGCCGTCGCCAAAGTGCCGCAATTAAGCATTGGTCACGAGCAAGCTATCAAAATGCTGGCGACTGCCACAAGAACACCACCACCCAAGGCAGCAAAAACCATCAGCACCACCACCACCACAGCCACTATCACAACCACAAGAAACCTCAAGAAGCCATAAAGCAAAACGTTTGAAACACACACAAATGCACAAATGAGAGAAAGCTGGAAGAAACTGTTGGAGGCAGTGTGGTGTTTTCTGTGGTGCAGCAGCAATTGATATCAATATTAATTAACGGTTATGTTTCCAAATTGAATTTTACATTCTTGTTTTATTGTTCATTTCAATTCACCTGTAACAAATTGGGCAACACACACACATTTAACGTTCAGTATGCGGCCCAAAGGCATACTGCATTAAACGTAGTAAATGCTGTTTACTAAACACTAATCGAAGCTTTAAGCAAATGAACTTATTATTTTTTATTTTTGTTTTGTTTAAGTGATAACAAATTGCAAATTAATCGAAATTTAAGGACTGCCAATGGGCCAAGTGCGAGTGATGAGAGTAGACTCGTAAATGGCTATTGTTTATAGCACTTGACACCTATTGTGATTTTAAATTAATTTTAAACAATTTTAATTATTTATGTACTACTACTTGCTCAATTTGAGTTTGATTTAAGATATTCAAAAAAAAATCGAAAAAAATGAAACTAAAAGGAAACATCAGCGATAGACAACATTTACATATTCATGTCACATACCGAACTCAAGCAGGGTATTCCTCCAGCGCAAATGCTGCTTCAAAGCATTACAACTAAGCAATATTTTTATATACATACATTTTAATACTAAACAAAAAAAAACATTTTTATATGCTGAATTGCGAATGAAATAAACAAAAATCGTTGAAACTTGATTGCGAAATACATAAAAACCCAAACAAAAAGAAAAACCCAAAAATTGTTATTTTTATATAGTATGCTCCTGCACGTGAGCTAATCATTGTTGTTGATTGGAACGAATTTGTTATTGTTGTATTGTTGTTAATATGATATGATTATTATTTCTTATTCGTTTCCATTCTAATTGCTTTAACGAGCTAACCCCGCTATGTTACTCTAGATCGATCCAGTGTGCAAAGTTCTTTTGGTTGCAAACACACAAAACGTTTACAGGTGCATCCGGACATTGACTTGGAGAACAGGTACTGAGTAATGTAAGATGCTTGAACTGTATTTATGCCTTACAGCCAAGTAAGTAAGCTCTGCCAATTGCCAATGCCCAACAGCATTTAATTCTTACTCTCCGTGCCGAGAGTCTCTCGGTTCGATGACGCCCAACACTTAGCCACACCTCTACCTTTACTTCTGCCATTCACAGGCCACAACGCTAAGGGTTCAAGTGCAAGCAGCAAGCCTCGATCAGCGGCAGGCAACAGTGAGGAGAATGAAGATAGTCCGAAAACAGCGAATACAACAAATGCCACAGATGCCAGTGCCGAGGAGCCATTGGATCTGGCCGATCTCGATCTGTCGCGTTTGCGGCTCAGCAAAAAGGATCTTGAAACTCTGTCGAGCATCACACCGGGTCTGCCCAAATGCTTTCAGGAGCAACTGTTAGCCAAGCTGCCG
This sequence comes from Drosophila cognata, assembly GCA_035041535.1. Classification (NCBI taxonomy): domain Eukaryota; kingdom Metazoa; phylum Arthropoda; class Insecta; order Diptera; family Drosophilidae; genus Drosophila; species Drosophila cognata. The sequence goes on from JAWNLC010000638.1 coordinate 905,299, forward strand.
CCCACACAGGCGCGCAAACTATCCCGGACACTAAGCGTCCAAAATGGTGCAACAAGCACAACCACACCCTCTATCAAGGTGTACAAGCGCAGCCAGAGCAGCGGACGTGGCTATCTGCCTGAGCAGCCCGAGGAGGATAGCAAACCGAAACCACTAACGGATGCGCCCAAAACGACAGCTGCCAGCACGGCCATCTATCGACGCAGTTTGAGTAGAGCGCCCAGCCAGGGGCCACAGGGAACACAGGAAATTGCCAGCTCCGCCACCAAAAGTCGCAGCAGTAGCGTCTGTCGAGATGACCATGGCAAATCGTCGTTGTGCAGCAGCAGCTACACCAGTGACATCAATGACAAGTACAAATATTACTCGCCATATTTGAGTAAGTCCAGCAATGCGACGACAACGCTGACGAAGGAGGTGCCGGAAAAGCGTTATAGCGCTGCATTGGGGCGTCCACCGAGTGGCTACCTATCGCCGCCGCCACAGGCACCCATTGGTGCCACCGTCACCGATGGCAGCAGCTCCCTGCGTGGACGCTCCTCGCAGCGCCGAATCTCACGCTTTCTGCGGCCCGACTTCTTCGACGAGCCACGCGAGCGCGACTCTCAAAGTGTGCTGCGCGAGATACGCGAAAAGTCCAGCGATCGTGTAGAGTCAACGGATCTGCGTCACCGCAAGCACAGCCTGCCCAATGTGGAATCTGAAGCTGAGGCCAGCCAAACAACGCAGCGGCATACCCTTAACAAGAGCATGGAACAGTTTACTGACGCCGAAACTGTCGCAGAGCCGCAGCCTGAAAAGCGACGCAGCCAGTCGCGTTCACGTGAACTGGAAACGGAGCTGGACAAACATGAATTGGCAAACAAGATACTGCAGGAGCTGCAGCTTCTATCCGCGGTGCGCACACAGACCGAGCTGACAGCTGCTGAAACTCCCAGAGTTGACAGATCTGAAGAGACGTCCACCATAAAAAAATTAAAGAAGACAAAGTCCAAGGAGAAGAGCGCTGAGCCAATTAACGAAATAGATGCCGGCAAATCAATCCAAGCAACAACGACAACATCAACGACGCTCGTGCGAAAAATCAAAAAGGTTGCTAAAAAATCAACGGAAGAAACTGCAACAATACAGCCTGAAGCACAATCCATTGAGCTGCCTGCATCGAAGGAGACTAAGCTGAAGCGCCCCAAATCCTATCCCATGAAGGATCTAAGTCTGAGTCTTAAGGGCAATGCGGAATTGCCTTTGGCTGAGCCAACAGTTACGGCACTGCCCAGTAAGTTGCCCAGCAAGTTACCAACAGCAGTAACAGAGGCTTCTGTTGATGGAGCACCCAGAGAGAGTCGTTTGATGCGTCCCAAAAGCTATCCGGCCACCAAGCTGACCATGCCCAAGGACGTCCGAAAAGTCACGCGCAGCGGTGCAGCAATACTCAATATATCGGAGACTCCAGTGGCTACCGCCACTGCATCAAGCTCGAAATCCACTTCGGAGGAGAAGTCACTATCGCTCACGCCCACTGGAACAACAGCCACGGTCACGGATAAGGACACTAACTCGTCATCGACAGAATCGCGTCCAACGACAATTAAGAAATTGATCAAAGTCTCTAAGAAATCAAAGCTGGTGCCGCCCACACCCGTCACCCCATCCACGCCCACAACGACAACGACAACCACGCCAGCGGACAGCTCAAAAGAGTCGAGTCCTGTGATCAAATCAAAGGAGAAATCGCCGGAAAAGAAACCTAGCAAGGGTCTTCTCTATGCCATTGGCCAAAAGTTCGAGAAGCTGCGCGACTCTGCAATGAGCAAAGAAAAGAAGACAAACAATCCAAGTACAACAGCCCTCGCCTGCACACAGAAGCAAGGTTCGCCCGAGGAGCGCAGCTCCCCGGAGAAGTCAATCGGCACGCTGCAGCGCAAGAAGAAGACCCAGGAGCCACTGGAAGCGACCGCCACCACAGAGGACAAGCGTGTCGATAAGCGATCCCGTTTCGACAGCATGCTGCGCTCGCTGCGTGAACGATCCGTGCCACGCACACAGCCCGCCTCCACTGCCAGCGCCAGTCCCAAGCGATCAGCTAGCGTTGAGGAGCTCCACGCTGCAAGCGGTAGCAGCAGCAGCGGCGGCAAGCAAGGTGGTACGGTTAACAAAATGCTGGGCGGTCTGCTGCGACGCTTCGATCGGGAGAGCAGCGAGCAGAGACGCGTGCGGAGCACACGTTCCACCAGCAACATTGAGCGACAGGTGCGCGAGGAGCCGAATGCCTCGCTGCCCACATCACCCATCTACCAAAATGTGGTATCCAAAACGAAAGTAGCCGCTGAGGTCAATTGTAACTGTGAGACGATCTGCCCGGACTGCATACAGAATCGGGGAGCAACTGCATCAGCCAACACAACAGCAAGTACAACAACGACTCCGACGATGACGACGACGCTGCAAAGCAACAAAGAGAAACGGAAGGGTCTCATGCTGGATCTCAGCAATGCGACAAGTGGAGCAACTGGAGTGAGCACAGCAACAACAACCACAACCAATACTAGTGGCAGCTATCGGGGGGCTAAAACAAATCCCGCTCTGCATAATGGCAATGGCTTGTATTCGAATTTGCCGCCTTATCCGGGTGCTGTTAAGAGCGCCTCGTCGAACAACAGCTCGAGTCAGCAGTCGGTGGATAATGTCACCAACAATAACTCCATCAATACCAACAACAACTGCAGCTCACAGACGTCGGGCTATCGCACCTCGTCGGCGCATGAGATCAATCGGAATAATCTGCTGACGCCATCCTTTGAGAACATTGCCAACTATTCGTCGGATTCACGCAGCTATCAGGATGACTGCGCTTCAACCTCGACGTTTATGTCGCCCACCGAGGAACCGGAGTTGTACTTTGACAATTGGTCCATTTGCTCCGAGGATAACTATATGTTGCATGCAACGCCTTCGCCGACAGTGTCGCGCCTCTCACGCGCCTCCCAACTCTCGTCGCCCACACGCTGCTCGGAAAGCTCCGATCCCAATGAGAGTGTCATCGATCGCATCAAGCGACGCAGCTTCTACAGTCGTTTCAATGAGCAGAAGCCCCGACGCACCAGCAGCATTGTGGGTCCTTCGGCGGTGCGCGATTATTATCGGGAGCAGCAGGCCGCTGTGAAAGCGCGCTCCAGCCAAAAGTTGCATGCCCCTGAGCTGGAGACGCGCGCCCATTCGCCGGACATTGCACAGCAGTTCTTCAGGCCCTTGAAGTTGAGTCCCGTCGGCACCGAGCTGAAGCCACCCGTCTATCGCTCGCCGTTGGACTATTCCACAACATCGTCGGCTGGTGCGACAAGCAAACCACGCAAGAGCCTCAATGACATTCGCAACACGTCGCCCTCGTTCCTAAGCACTAAGCGCTACGAGACGCACGATTACAGCTCTGTGCCCATGCGCTACAAGAGCTCCTCCAGCTCGAGTCCTAGCAATGGTGCCGTTGGCGGCATAAATAGCTACTACAGCACATACAATCCCAAGCGTCGCTCCTCCTACACGCTAAATGGCAACGGGCATCTGGCATCGGGTAGCGCCAGTAGTCATCATCATAGCGCTGCCGCCAGTAGTCATTTGGATGGCTATGCGACTTTAGGTCGTCGCTCCATTCGACCCTATGATCATCGCACCATGTCATTGCTGGAGCCGCCAACCAGCGCCGGCACAAGCAGCAGCAGCGCCGGTGGCAGCTACCACAGACGTGAGGCACGCACACCGGCTCGTGACTACACCTCTAGCGTTTCGCGGTAAGTACTTCAACACTAATTATACTTCACGACCTTAATATTACGCCCAAAGACATAATTATTCAAAAAATCAATTAAAGACTTCACTCAGACGATTTCAACCAGATACTTGTTCTAGAAGACCACCGACTGCTCCTCCTGTCTACCAATTTAACATAATCAAATCAGTCTCCCTTAATTAAAATCAACTTGCAACTTTCAAAATTTAAGTATTTCACTTGGGTTCATCCCCAATGAACACTTTACATAAGCGATTTGTGTTTATTTCGTTAATGGTTATAAATTATATTGTCTTTTAAAAATCATTATTTAATGTTCCGTTGTTCTTGATTTGCTTTAGCTCTGGATCGCGTTATCGTACCTCGTCGGCAACGCGCAGTCCCACAAACATTTGATGTTCCACACCGCAGAATGGTTTCTGCATCTTCTGCTACTACTCCAAGCGAAAAAAGGGGGAACATGCCGCGGCTATTGGGACAACGCCGCCAAACACAACTGCCTCCTCGTCGGCCTCGGCCTCATCCTCGCGCGCCTGCAATGGCGGCATCAAGAAGCTGTTGCAACCCGCACAAACTCCCCATCATAATCAGCATAGGTTCTAGGCGATTGTAGTACTTAATGCTGCCAGATCTTAGACACAACATAATTACAGAATGAAACCCACTTTGAGTGCATCCATTTTAGGCCTAACTAATTTTTGATATTTTTTTATATAGCCAAAGTTTAAATTTAGTGCAGGCTGCCTTGCAGCACTGCTTGTAGTTATCCCAGTAACTAAATCAGACACATATTGTACTTAGCGATGTTTCAGAAACGAAAGAAAAAATCAAAAACAAAACAAGAATAAAAATTCATAAAAAAAAAAATATTTAAAAAAATTGTAGTTCAATGATGCATAATGGTATTGGTTTAACAATCCAATGGCGATCCTTAAAAGCGACTATTATTGCCATATACGATTTTCAAATGATTGTGCCTTGGTTCCTTCGGCGTTTTTAGATTTAGCCCTAGACATAAAGTTGATTTAATTCGTAAGCAGGGGAAGGTAATATAGAGAGATAGTGAAGAGAAGTTAATTTTTTATCAAATGTTTCAGAAATATTTTATATGCTATTTTTAAGAGCCTCGCGCCAAAAAATGCGTTAAAATTTTATCAATTATTTTAACTACAATTTTTTGCAAATACAGAACTGAATGATTATTTGAGATTTTAAGAGTGTTGCAATGATAATGAAGCTTTCTTTCGTTAACTAGGACTATTGATGTTATTGCAAAATAATAGAAGATATGTACGTGTAGGAAGATTGGGAGCGAAAGATTCGAATGTAGCGAAAACAATAAGCGAATTTAAAATCTAGTGGGTAGAATATTTCGAGTTTGAAAATGTAATAAAGCATGAGAATACAAAACATTTTTTAAAAATCAATAAACACCAAATATAAATACAATGTCTAAAGTGGCAAATTGTTTTTTAATCTACGCTTGCTAATTTTGTACATTCAGCTAAAAACTTGGACAATTAACAAAGAAACAAATTAGTCGGTGGACTTGCTCTATGGAATTCTATGACGAAACAATCACTCAGTTTTGTTTCTTTAACTTGTAGGTGGGCAAAAATGGAACATAATAGGTCCATTTCCATCTTCTTATGGCATCCATGCCAAATGGAAAATCATAATCTGTGGCAGTGCCATCGTTGATATTGTCATCGCCCAGCGGCATCTCATTGGCCCACTCGATAAGTCCACGCTCTGCGGGGGTTCCTGTTGATTATATTGATTAGCGAGGATCTATCCGAGCTTAGATTCACATCAACTTACCAGGAATTATGTTATCCAGCAAACAGCCAAGCAATCCACCCACCAATATGGTCGTACCCAGAAGCACCGATAATGTTGAGTCAACGGTCTCATTGCCCGTATTAATGGCGCCCGGATGCTGTTGCATCCACGGGCACAGAACCATGGGGAAGAATATCGATAGGCCGAGTATATATAAATTTCTTGCGGACCGCAGATCCACATACTGCAGTGTTGACAGGCCGAACGCTATGATCATGCCAAACATCACACAGAATATGCCACCGACCACCGAATCAGGGATGAGGATAAATAAGGCACCAAATTTGCCAATAACGCCCTGCAGCACCATTATAAAAGCGGCCCATTGAATCACGCGGCGCGAACCTATCTGTAAATGAAATAAAATAAGATGATAATACAAAATTCACATTCCGTTGGGTAAAACCGCAACCGATTAAATTCAAAATTACACTTGCAAAATTAAACAATAAATAAATCGCTGAAATTCTGCCGCATTTATTTCGAAGTTACTAGAAAAAACCTTTGCCACAATACTTTCATACGAGTGTTCCTAAGCTGTCAAGAAAATGAACACAGCAACACTTAAAAACAGTCTAAAGTCACAGTGTGAATTTGCAGCTTGTTATTCAATTCAAATGAAGCAGATAAGTTTGCTGATAGCAATCTTTAATTTTCATCGCTGCATACTTAAATTAGTAAATTTTCTTACTCACCTTGGTCACACCTATGGCGCCCACGTTCTCGCCAAAGGTATTTGTGCCATTGCCAGCACCCCAGAGGCCAGCGAGAACGGTGCCCAAGCCCTCAGTACCGATGCCACGATTAATGGCATGCAGTGGCGGCGACTGGGCTCCGGCCATTTGCGAGACTGTCGGATAATAGCTCAGGGATTCAACCGTGCAGGCGAGCACGCCGGCCAGCATGCCCAGCACACCGGACAACGTTACTGACGGCAAACCAAACTGGCCGGGATATGGTACATAGAACCATTTGGCGCTGGTTAACACATTCAGACGGACATCTGTGCGTGATGGATGCGATGGGGGAAACACATCGGTTGCTGTTAGAATGCCGCAAAGGCCCCACATAATCATGATGGTCAGCAGCACGGGAAAGAGGCGAAACAACTGGAATCGACGCACCTCCAGGCCGTGGCCCTTTCTATAGGCAATCACAGGAATTGTGACGTCGCACATGATTTGCGAGAAAAGTGTTAGCATTCCCGTGGTGCTGTGAAAACATGTGCAATCAGTGGATAACACAATCAGTTGATTGATATGCTTTGTTAAACTTACCCCACGGCAATGCCCCAGTGCTTGGAGGCCGTATCCGCGGCATGCTCGAAGAGTGTTAGACCGACCAAGGAAACAGTTGGCACAATGGTCAGCGGCGTGACATACTTTAAAATCTTACCAACTAATCCGGTATATCCCAAGATGACCTGCACCGATGCTGAGACGGCGATTGCTCCAGACAGCTCACGCATTCGTATCTGCCACAATTCTTCGCGCGCCGCCACATCCATGGCGTCCATCTCCTCTTGGGGCGGGCATTTCCATTGGGGCAAGGCAAGAATAGCCAGTGTCGGCACCAGAAATGATATGGTACCGCCCTGAACTATGGGCAGCCGCACGCCCCATGTCGCCTGAACGTACGTCACTATGCCGGTGACAAAGATCATTGTCGATATGATGATGCCACGGTTCGGGTCCTCGTCGGACATACACAGCGCCGGTGTTAATATAAATGGTATCGATACAATTGCTCCGATCATTGTCAAATAATGTTGGAATGCCAGAAATATGCTCAGATACCATTCTGAAAAGGGTCAGTTAGAGATTACATAACTACACAGAAAATGTATGACACTGGATAATGTTCCTTTACCTGGATTCTCATTGATTGCATAGAGCAGCTGTGGCTTGGATCGCTCAACGTGTGGCGCCGATGGATTCGATGTGGGAGGATCGTCTCCAACTGGCGTTGGCTTGTTATTCAAATCATTCACCTTGTTTGCATCGGTCTACAACAAACGACCAACCAATCTTATTAAGCTGTAACCGCTAATTTATGCAACGATAAACCCCAGCTTATAATTAAATGAATTATATATGTATTAAATCAAATTTCTATTGACTTATGATAATTTCAAATTGTTGAGCGCTAAAATACAGGTTGCCACTTGCAACCGCAATTTGTCGGTAAGGGAAAAATTCATTATTTTACGACTATAAAGCTTATAAAAAAATAAAAAGACTTCTACTTGAATTAATTTGCATTGAACGCCAATAGCTGTACCGTTGATTTTCATGGAAAACTTCTCCCTCTCGCCCCACTCACTGACACCCACGGAAAGCGGAAAGTGTTGTTGCAAATCGTGCCAGCATACTGATTAATTTGAGCGTGTGTATCAGACCAGTAACTTGTGAATTTACCGACTGTTCTCAGGTCGTTAAGCAGTAGGAATTATTAAGCCCATAAATTACGGACCAAAATACCTGACCGAGTTGAGTTGAGTGAATAAGTCAACAGCGTAAATTATTGGCTGAAAAAATGTGACAAATTGTGATTATCTATTGATCAGATAGTCATATGATCTCACACATATTATTTTAATTCACTGCCACTACATCCTTATATCATTTACAATGTTGACATGTATATAAATAAAAGAGACTGAGCATATTGCGCCCAACAATTGTTAGATCGGATAAGAATCAAGAAGAGCAGAGAAGACAATTGAGTGCAATTGGTATGCGGATTCCCTCCGAAAATTTATCACTTATATAAACCACTTAAAGGAAATGAATGAATGAATATATATATATATATATATATATATATATATATATATACACAGCAAACACAAAAGGACAAAGGACTGTATTTAATAGTCACTCACAGGCAAACCGTCTCCAATCGTAATATTACTGAGCTCCATCATTCGCTCTGTATATTTGAATAAAATTTAAGCACTTTGCTATCCTCGCTGCTGCAATCGCCGTATACTGTTGTAGTCTGCAGTTCGGAAGAGACTGATGAAAGAGAAAACAAACCAGACACAGCGAACATAGCGACGGCAGCATTGACAAAGATCTTACTGAAAGCTGTCGAAATGTACTCAATTAATTGTACAGTTAGGGAGCGCACATTTCGAGGCAAATAACGCGATCAATCAATTGAAGAGCAGCAATTATAATATAACAGAAGAGAAGTCTAACACAATTCTCTCATCTCTGATTTATTAGTGAATTGCAATCAAACAATGTGTCTACATAGAAAATATTTTTGAGCCAATTTTTTTTTTATAAATTTACTCTGAGTAATTTTCTCATATTCAAGATATTCTAAATTATGGTAGGTAAAAGATAAAAAGTATTTTAGGCAGTCAGTTGATACTCTATAAAAGTGTCGAAACGATCGCCATATAGATACCGCGCTATGCGCTTGATAAACTGTATTATACCTTCGTTATATTTTGAGAAAATAACAAAAAAGAATAATGCCTACAAAAGATCTTATCTTGAAAGTCTCAAATATTTATTAAACCCTCAGCATAAAAATGAATAAAAGTAAATTATGGTTTTGGAATTCAGAATTCGCGATAAGCCGTTTTCATAATTTGAAGCACTTAACAGGCTTAAATGTACAATTTCTAGCTAGAAACAAGCCCTAATTAAACTCACTGATTTGACATGCAACAGCCAGTCGTGCAATATATGTATGTAACAAGTCTTGCTGTATAATTAAAAATCATGTTAAAAACAGATACAATCAGTCATCATTTTAGTCAATAGTTCGGTATGTAATTCAGAGAATTTTAAAATTATTAAATTATATAATATATTTTTTCCCCTTCACAAATACACGGTATACACTGCTCAGACTAGTATTTACTCTGCAGATTGATAATAAATATTTCTAATAAATTTTAAATAAATGTATATGCATACAGATCTTTCTGTCGACTAAAGTAGCATAGTTTTAGGGATAATTGTACATAGTTACTAAATGCATTAATTCTGATTTCGTGCACAGAAGTTGGCCTGCGTCTAGGCTTAAAGTACTTTATTAAAGTTGACCATCTCAAACAAGGGGAATTCCTTACTTATATCTGAAAAGTGATACATCTCCAATTAGATGCGAAGCTTGCAATGAATGCCAAAATCTGAATTTAGCTGTCAAAACAAAGTCACTTTTGGAGAAACAAATTTTATTTTGCGTTGCGTTTTGATTGTAAAAGTAATTCTGCACATTGTAAATATTTAACTAAATCACTACATTCATAGTTTAATACACATAAATTTAGTTTTGGTGGTGTTAGTTGTTTTTTTTTTTTGTTTAAGTTGTGATATTTTATGCTATACACATATGGTTAATTTCATTATACCGATAGATCCATTCAATGAAGCATTTATAAAAGTTAATAGATTTTTCGAATAGTGTATGTTTCTTTAGTGAAATGTTTTCTTCTCAACATGTAATTGTTGGGGTGTATATGTATGGGAGTTTGATTAATATGCATTTATATATTATTTAACTAATTTTTTCAAAAGGATCAAATCGATAACATTAATTATTACGTTTTCATTATGTAAAGCACACCAAGTTCTGTTGCAGTTGCAGTCTCTCTTACAAAAATTAAACAAAACAAAACTTAAAACGATAAATAAAACTGTCTAGTGCGCGAAAGCGGCATTAAGGAGCTATTTATGGTGTATCCTCCTCTTTATCATGCCACACGCTGCCCTCATTCTCCGTATCACTTAGTATCGTCATATCGCCATCGCTGTTGTCGACAGCCAAATTCAACTCCGGCAGTGCTTCATCCGTTCCCACCTGTGCATTTATCGTTGACGAGGATGCTGCTGTTGTGGACACATCCATAGGCGGGAGCGAGGCGACTGGATTAAAAGGCGCATCAAGATCTTCTAGGCCCCGTGGTGGCTTCAGCTTGGCCAGCTCTTCCCGCAGATGCCGATAATGCCGTCGCAACACCATCGAGTTGAAGGAAATAGTGCGACTAGCACGCTCCGTGTACTGTGGCTTGCTTAGCTCTTCAATCCAGCCCTCGATTTGCGTGCAAATCTCCTCGCGCTTTAGCCAAAAGTGCTTGTGTATCACCTGTAAGAGCAAACAGTTTACTAAGATGATCATAAGATATTTTCAAATTTAAGCTTACATCTTTGAAGCAGGGATTGGGACTGCGTATCTGCTCCAACATTGCCCAACGTACGCACGCCTGATAAATGTTGCTGTTGTACTCGCGCGACGAGTTGGTGCCGCTGGGGGTGCCACGACTGCGCTCGAAGCCGGGCTCATTAAAGTACGGCTCCGGAACCAATATCAAAGACTGTATGGAGACAAGTACCTGCAGAAAACTGGAAGTCTGCGCATTCCATTTCTCCTCGGGTCGCCCATGCCAGGTATTTAGCACTGACAGGCAAACTTTGCCGTCATTGTACAGATTCGGATTAAAGCGAACAGAATGACGACCTGTGGTCTCTAGGTTTATGAGCATGGGCAAGTTGGGATAGTCTGGTGGAAAGAAGACATCAAACTCGAAGCAGCCATTGGCATACGGCGTATCCGCTGGACCGGTTATAAGCACCTAGTAGTTAATAAAACATTTAATATTTCGAATCCAATTTGAATATAAAATGTACAGAAATGTAGAAGATGTAATAAACGCACCTTCATTATATCCAATCTGTCCGTATCACAGCGCACAAATACAGAGCTACTAAAACTGAGCGGCAAACTGGTGGACAACGTGACCGCCTCCTGTGCCAGTCGCTTGACGCGCGATGGATGATAGCGATCGCCAGCTAAACGCACCATTTTCTCAAAATGATGGGAAACCACAAAGCGAAAGCTGTTGTTATCTGACTCCACAATCATATCGTAAGTATCGAACTGTCGTTTTTTCATCAGCTCCAGATAACGTTGTTCAACTGATTTGCTAAGCGGACGCTCCAGGGAACCCATACCATCCTCATGGGTATGCAGCATATTAATCAGAGCATCTGCATCTGTTGTCTTCTGAACCAGCACGCAGGTCTCTTGTATATCCGGTATGAGCAGCGCAAGACCCTCGTCATCGCCGTCATCAATGTTGAATGTCAATTGATGCGTTTGGCCTTTAATATTGGACTTTTTGTTGACTCTGTGTGACAGGGAAGGAAATGGTTAAGTTAAGTAAGTTGAGTTGTTATAGATATGTGTTTACTGTACAGATGGTACTCACTTGAGTCGCTTGGCATATGTATCAACGCAGGTCTTCATGTTCTTCAGAAGCTCCGCAATGGGCGGAGTGCACTCCCCACTGGCACTCGACGACGGTTGCAGCAACGAAACTAAATTCTTAGACAGCGACAGCGCACGCAGCAGCTTCAGTATGGCACGATAGAGTGGAATGTGTCTTGTAATGTCTAGCACTGAATCGTTACGCAGGTAGGAGCTGAGTGCCGGTAGTAGGCAAGATTGCTGCAGCAGTGTCTGGAAAATGGGCGGCAGTTCGCCAGCCATATCGCGCACATCATGATAGGCGAGTATATCCTCTCCGCTCATTTCGCTGGGTATACAATCTCGGGGATTTATATAGCTGGATAAAACCAATAACAGCACCGTCACGTGCTCCTCTTCACTCTTCTGGCGCAGAAGGGCCTGCTCTACATTCCATGATTGTGTCGTTGATCCGGTGCCAAAGCCAGTTCCCTTTGCCCAATAAATGTGACTCTTATCATCCGATGTTGCTGTATTGGGCACGGCGTCCTCTGTCGTACTAGCTTTAGTGGAAGCACCATTGCCGTTGCCGTTCCCGTTGCCATTGCCAGTGCCATTACCGTTCCCAACACCGTTCCCAATACCGCTTCCATTACCGTTGCCGTTGCCATTGGCACTGGCATTGCCACTGCTATTTGCACTGGTTGTCGGCTCGTTTAATAGGGCACCGATCTTGCTGTTATGCGATTGATGGGAAAAGATGCCCAAACAGTTAAGCACCAGATGCATGGCTCCCACTTCAATGACAACGCGGCGCAGAAGGACGCCGTCGTCAGTGGATAGCAACACACTGTCCAGCAGCTGGCGGAATACCTCAAACGGCAATGTTGGCAACGAAGGTGCAAGCGATAGACTGTAGATGTCATCTATAGCACAAGAAAGATAGCAGGATTAGCAAAGAACAAAATTGTGTTTAATTAAGCTGGACTTACTGCCATCGCCGTCACCAGTTACGCCCAGCACAAGACGGAGGAGGCACTGGGCACGCTGTTTATCCCTGAGCAGGACATCCGAGTAGGCCGGCAGACGTAGGAACAGACCAAAAGCGGCCAACGAATGCTGTGGTACGGAGCTAACAGTGATCTGTTTGGCAGCCGGCTCACATATGGTATCTTCCAGATCTTCGTAAATCTCATCATTAGGCTCAAGCTTAACCCAATCTGAGAGTGGTGGGCTCTTCTCCTTTTCGGTGGCAACCGCAGCAGCCTTGCGACCCATGTGCTCAGGATACACAGTAGGCAAATAGTGGGCTAGCAGTGACAGACCACCGCTGCTAGAGAAGCGCTGCAGCGGCGACGGCAGCGGCTCAGTGCAAACAGCCTTCACTTTCTTCGACTCGGCAGCTTCATCGCCCAATGAGCGCTGCGGCACCAGATCTAGCGTAAGGCAGGGTGCGGACAGCGAATGACCAGCATCCTGCAGCGTGGCCAATACCTGTGAGATGGTGGCATCACCAGCCAGCAGTATATCTGGATATTCCGATACCATCAACTGGCTGCCGTTGCTGGTATGCGCTGCTTGCAGCAGAAATTCCTCAATATTGAAGGTGTCTGTAAACGGATGCAATTGATTAGTTAACTGTGTTTAATTATCGCCATGATAATTGCACTTACTAATCGGTAACGTGGCCGTTGTTTGGGTCTCCTTGTCTTTGTTAACTGCCGCCTGGTTCTTGGCGTCCTTGATGCGCTTGTCCTTGGCCGCCACCGCAGCGCCAACTGTCAGAAATTCCAGACTACCAGCAATATTACTCAAGTTTAGGTAGCACGATTTTTCAAGCTGCTGCTTGTCCATTGCTTTGGCGGCAGCTGGACTACTAGTCGTCACATCTCCACTGCGTTGATCTGTTGGTTGTTGGTACACTAAGTTACTATAGACTTCGGTGTTGTCAAGAATGCAATTAATGAAATAAAATAGAAAATTTGAAATGAATTTAATTAAATAATAAATAAATAGCCATCAAATGTATATAAACATCGCGGGGGATACTTTAAACTTACTAAACGTCCAATATTGAGTAACTGTTATTGTTATTGTTATTTAAAGGCCCGTATTAAAAGCTGAGCTTGAAATTTATTATATGCAGTGTTTGTTTTAGCTTTTTATCTGATCAATAATGCATGCGCCATGTTGTTAACTAGTCACGCTAAACTCGCATAAAAAATCAAGATAAAAAAATTGAATGGGGAAAAAACTACACGATGTATAAATAAATTTATAATGAATTATAACACATTTGCTTCCAATTCGGATGGAAAAACTACTTTCATTTTGAAATGAATTATTTCATTACATTGTGATAGAATAATTCATTTCGCTTTTGAAGGGAACTACCGGCATAGAATTGATATTGATATTATGTAGTTCTAGCAACCAAAATGTCATAAAGTATTTAAATACAATGAATATATTAACAGTTGGAATAGTTTACCGCTGACACAGTTCTGCATGATCTCCTGGCAGGTGGTACTCGTGGTCACATTGAAGAGCATTTGATGGGCGCTGCTACGCTTCGCCGGATGATGATTAACGGACGCAACGGGTAAACTGTTGCTGGCACCTCCGTTCCCGGTTCCGCCCATGATGGCTGACAGAGTGTCCCGGCGCTGCAACGGTTGCTGGCTGCGCACGCAGACCGTAATGTGCTCGTTCTCTAACAACAACTGCAGCACCAATTGCCTCGTAAAGCCCGAGATAGTGGGTCGAATGCTGCCCGCTGAGCGTAATGGCTTGCAGATGACGGCGCCAATGAGCAGAGAGGTGAGAACCTCCTGATTGGCTGGATGGCATGCGCTTACACGCGTAAAGAAATTGATGGTAGCCCGTTCCAGACGAATGAACGACTGCTGCATGGGCAGGGATTTGCTAAACTGCGCCAAGTGTGTGTTGCAAAGCAGCTGCAGCAGTGGCTTCCAAAACATTGAGCCTTGCAGTGTACCCAACCAGTCACGCATCGGTCCCTCTGCACAGCACTCTGAAAAGAAGTCCAGCACTTTGGGCACATTTGCGCTGCTAAGCAGGGGAACTGCGAAATTCCCGACATGCGCCTCTGCTTTGTCAAAGTCCGTCAGCGGGGAATCGCCACCAGTAGCTGCTTGGCTGCTGCAACAGGCTGTGACAGTTGCTTCCCCCACAGGTGGCGCCTCTGTAGTGGGCAGCATATGCGTGCAGTACTCGTAGATGGCATGCGCTAGCAGCTTAGGCAGACCCGAGTCCAGCATCTGATACACAGCCACTGGAGATTGGCAGGATAAGGCAAGCGTCTTCAGAAACGCAGGGTGCTGCATCAGCTGTGTAAGATTCTCACTGCCCTCGCGCTTGAACCAGGCGCAGCCGCTCTGCACCTTGCTATCATCGGTTTTGCCGCGCGCCTGCTGCTCCAGCTTGACACCCAGCTTGACAAGCAGCTGATTGAATAGCTCCGGCTTAATGTAGCACAATGCACAGATGAGCGCATCAAAGCTGCTCTTCAATGGCTCATCGTGCTCCAGCTCAGAGATCCATTGGTAGCAAGTCTCGAACAATGCAGGCGTAATAAGCTGCGGCAGATCGGGCACCTGTTGTTGCCGCTGCACTTGCCACAAAATGGAGGCAATCACCTTGACAAACCCGCTCTGGGGATTATTGCAACGGGCCTGCTTGCTATAATTGTCATGCAGCTGCATGATCCAGTCGAGCAGCACACGCAACTTATCCAGCATGTGTGAACTAGAACCAGTCACCACTTGGTAAATGAGATCGCACACCGCATCGCTGGAGAGCTTAAACACTGTAAAATTACGATTTTACGAATTATCGTCATCAATTTAACTTTTAATTGTGACTTACCCTGTGGTGTGGTATGCCAAAGTAGAGTTCGCAGCAGCTGCAGACTAAGCTCATGATTGTAGGCGCCCAACGTGATCAGTATGGTCTCAAGATGCTGCTGGGCGAAACTCGGTATCATGGGCATGATGTTTAGAAGGGAACAACATGCCTCCAGAAATCCGGGATACGCAGCCGGATACGAAGCAATTAAATCGGCCAGCTTGGTATCTGGTTGCAGGGCAGCCACATGAAAGCATCGAGATAAGATGCGCACCCAACCTATGCTCGTCTTGGCAAAGGCATCATCCTCCGGCATAGCATCCACATCCATTACCGACAGTTCAGCCGATGGCATTTGCGATGGCATTGGCGATGGCGTTGAGCAGGCCATGAATGCATCAATAAAACTGACTTGACTGCGTGGTCCTTGTATACGATTTCCAAAGATGGTCTGACCCAGTACCGCAATCTGCACCAGTCCCACATTGCCACAGTCCTTGGGTCTAAAATGAACAACGATTGTTACAACTCCGATTCTCTTGACTTAATGAACAAGTTTTGGCTTACTTGTAAAGTCTCAGCACAATGCTGGTGGCCACCTCAGCTTTGGCTAGCTTCAGACGAATGCATGTAAGCCCCGTGGTGGCCATGGGCGCACCCACGGGAATAGAGCCAACACCATAGTCACGAGATAGCTCCAAAGCAACGGCCGATGGGCACGACGCAAGGCTAGAGGTATGCGGCACCAACTGCACCTCCTTAAGCAAAATGGCCGTCGGCAGCGTTATGGTCAAATCAACGTGGGTCTCATTCGGATAGAACATATAGCTCCATGCTGGCGAGCGTGGTCGTCTGTGTGATGCATTGGGATTTGAGATTAGCATCTCAGCACTTTGTGCCGCATCATTCTCCGAAACAATATGCGAGAAGGGCGCAAAGTTGATAAGTCCATCGTACTGAGCGCTATTGTTCCTCGATGTTTGAGCAGATGTTGTTGTCGCTTGAGCGCCAGTGCTTGTCGACGTCTTCTTGCAGGCGTTAGCGGTACTTATATGATTGTTCACCTTAAGCCGAGTGTTCCGCGTCATATGTTGCATTATCATTGAGATCTGTAAATAGAAAACATTAGGTAGTGTTCCAGCTGGCGATTATGCTGCATCCCCCCACCCCCCTTACCAATCCTGGCTGCATGTTGATAATAGTCTTGTTGAGTCGAACCAAATTATGGCAAATGATTTGTATGCCACCCAACTGTGTGAATATTTGCACAGCCGCAGTTACTTCCAGCACCTTGGATATGTACCAAAGGAAGGGCTCTGATAACTGAAGGCGTGGCAATGTCGCATTGCGTTGTATGGTAGCTGGAAGCAAACGGAGATTTAAACAATTTGATACGGGTCACGATATTGAACCACGACATACTCTCTTCGAGATATTGGCATATAGGTGCTACGACCAAACGCGGATTGGAGGCCCTCTCACTTAATGTGATCATCAAACTGAAAACGGCGTCTGCAATGGTCTGCGGCTCATCCAGGACCATGTTCGTTTTGAGTGAAAACAAACAGCTTGAGGACATCATAGTAAAGGTTTTTGTTGAGCACTGGGAGAGCGCCCCAAACAATCGCTTCATGGTGGGAAACTGACGCAACACTGCATTCGAAATGGTTAAAAATAATCAAAACTCAAAACAAAAAGCAAAAAGAAAAGTACACACCCCAATCGGCTATGCATGGCACCTTGCTTCGATGTCCTTCAGTGTTTAGCTGCTCAGCTTTGGTTTCATCCGTTTGGCTTTGATTGGACAGCTCCTCCTCCTCGGGTATAGTTACCTCCTGCAACAGACAAAGGCCATTAAAAACATTGAAATGCTTCTCACTCGCAGGTTTAACATACGCTAGGTTGTCTGGGCATCTCAGTGAGAACCATATGCGAGGATAGCTTGAGTAGGTTTATAATTAGCGAATTGTCACATATGTTAGCATTTTGCTTGCTGGGATTCTCAGAACCCAACACATTGGCAAACAAATTACTGAAGTTGTTGCCAGTAGCGCTGTTCTCGTTGCCGCGCTGGCATTGCAGCTTCTCGCCATTGGAAATGTTGTTGAAGACTAGAAAAGCTAAAATAACAAAGATAAAGAAGAATGTGAAACTGCCACTAAACTGATTATTCATTTAAGTTTACTTACAAACACTTTCGGTAATCTTAAGCGCAATGTTCAGATCGCCCTTGTCGTTGGGCATCAAAAGCAGATCACGTACCAGCTGATTCTGAGCATCGATGGGGCCCTGCTGATTGCTAATTGCGCCGCCGGGCTGTACCAGCTGCAGCACGACATGCAACAGAATGTCCTTGAGTCGACGCTTGCATGGAATGAGTCCGCCGCAGGTTTCGTTCTTGCTGTGAAGCCAAAGTAGCAGCTCGTGTAGATGCTTGCAGATGGTGGGACCAGCCTAGCAGAAATATATATATGTACATATATATAAGATAAGTTGAGTGTCCGAAGAGAGTAACTTACACAACGATTCGTAATTATGGACGAGCTCATGCCGTAGCCGGAGAAGAAGCGTAGCAGCATCTTCTCAAAGTTCTCATCGTTCACAATGACCTCATTTATTCGCGTGCAATCGGTCACATCATCGCCAATTGGCAACGAATTGCAGGCAAGGAATAGACATTGAAAGCCCAAGCACCAAGTGCGCAGCTTGATGTCATTGTGCCAGGCCAGAGCCAGGAGAAGTCCCTGTACAGCATTCGCACCAAATGGAATCTTCGGTATATCCGTTTGGTTGATGCCTGACGTGTAGGGCTTATCGGCCAATTCACAATTGAGAGTCAACCACATTTGCAAGACTTGCTCCAGGTGCACCCACGTGCCTTCATTGTGCAGATCGGCCAGTATTGAATCGAAAACATTCTTTAGCATAATGTAAGTGTTGCGACCACTGTAGTCTGGGCCAGACCACAGCTGCGTGAGATACTCTGGCCAGGGCGGTGCGTCCGGTGGTGCAGACAAGAACTCATTGGCCAGCACCTGCGGCAGCGATGAGTACAGATCCAGTGATGTGCGGTTCGTAAGGCGACGCAGCTGCGCTTCCACATGCAGCTCCAAACCAGCATCCAGCCGCGAATCCATCGCTATGGATATGGACTTGCAAAAGAAACTGAACGTATTCTTGCAAAGCGCATTACTCTCCTTTTTAGTAATTGGCTTTGTGCGCTCGATCATATCGATGTCGTTGAGCATTTCATCAAACTCGGTGTCCTCGCATTCGATTAGAGACGGCAAATAATTGTGCCTGACAGCTGGAACGGATAATAAGCATTTTACACAGGTCAATAACTCTGAGGAAAACGTGGTTCGTTGTGGTCGAGGTATCATGTTTGATATGAGCCTGAGCTTTGATTCTAGCGGACCGAAGAGTACATATCTCGTTAAATATGTAGTCTTCAACTGGACCAACCTGAACTAAAGCTCAAGTCAAGAGGAATATTTTTGTATGTGGTTATTTGAAAATCTCTCTTTACCCTCCTGATAAAAATCACTTGCTGTCGGCATATGTAACCCAACCTGTGCGATGGGGGAAGAGTAGGATGCTAAAAAAATGAGAAATATATTTTTCATAAGCTGGCAGTGAACAAAGTGCAAGCTGCCATGCAATTGAGAATAGCAATGGACATCCATCATCGACTAAATGCCGATGATTTAATAGTGCATCCTTGTTCCTTGCTTTTATTCAGGGAAACAAACCATGAAGATATTTTCTTTACAAATTTCATAATGTTTCTATTTCAAGTTTACCAATTCCATGAGGATTTAACTTATGCACAAGTCAAACGCACCAGAACGCAATGTTAGAATATATCGTAAATTATTTCTGGTAAATTACTTACATGCGTAGTCACTGAAGATGTCGCGAGTCTCCTGCATTGTGGTGGTCGCTATGGACCGAGCACCATCATTGGTGGGCGTGGCATCATTATCCCTGTACTGTTTGTCTGCGTCCAACAGGTCCTACACGCACACAGAAATAATTTCTCAAAATATATACTGACAGTTTTGCATGAAATTAAATTACCTGAAGCAGACAAGTAATTGCGTGGACAGCCCAGGGCTGCTGCTGGTCGTTCCACACGGCCAGACGAACGAGTTGCTCAAGCTGGGCGGTTGTCACAATTTTACACAGCCGCACCGAGGGACGGCACGCAGCCACCAGACGTGCTATCACTTTGCATGTTAAAAGGAACTGATCCATATTGCAATCGAAATCCATTTCGAGCAACAGTGCGAATAGCCCACGAATTACCACTTTGATGTTGGTCATGCTTAGCGTCTTGAGACCCTTGTCAAAGTTGCTGTCTCCATCTGCGCTAGCGCCCAAACTATCCAAATGCTTGGGCGATATTGTTGAATTTCCGGCGGCTTTTCCAGAACTACCACCACCATTGTCGCTGGTGCTGACGCTGGGCGCACACATACCGGTGGTGCCCATATTGATTTTTCCAGCATTTGACGTTCCTTTGCTGACGCCACAAGCCTTTGATTTTGTTGACAGTTCCATAAATATACCGGGGTGCTAATAGTTACCGATTTGGTTTTATTATTACATGCTCTCTGAAGCAGTTCCTTTTATCTCACCTCATTCTGTATCATGTAGATTTTCTTTCCCCAATCTGTGTAGGGCTGCACAGAGTATTTGCTTTGCTGTACTACCCGCTTTTTGAAGCAACGCAGTTGCTTACTATTGGGCGTATTGTTGGGTCTCGTCTTTGTAAAGTCGCTTTCGCAGCTCATGAAATCCCAACGTGCCGCCGCTGTGAATCGAGTATGACAATATTATGATCTAGACTTGTATTGGCACTGGTTGAGCTTTACTCACATTTATCCTTGCGCTCGTTGTTGTCGTCTAGGCAAACAGAAAGGAATAATAGCAGCCAAGTGATCAGCTGGAGATCTGACGTGCGACCCATGGCCTCACTACGTTCTGCTGCGCTGGCTGAAGTGCTTGGCTGCTCCGACTGAAACTTGTAGTGCGGCGAAATAGGCGCCAGCAACTTGACTAACGTTTTGAGCACAGCATCTATGACAATGGAACGGCAAGCGCCCATTGCAATACTACGACGCCCCAAATAAGTGAGCAGAAAGAAGATGCTGCGGAGTAGTTTCAATAAAATAAGTTCATACGAAATATACATGGATAGAATATGATACACATACCGATCCTGTGGAAATGCCTTACAGTTCTGCGCTGAGAACAAACTACAGAATGTGTCAGCCAAAAAGTCACCCCACCAAGGCTGGAAGCAGCACATCCGCACCAACAGGGAGCAGGTTGTCAGCTGTAATTGGGCATCGCCGTATACAACTAGGGAATTGAACAGCGCCTTAGCTGTAACCACATTGAATCGGGAATGCACAGGCAATATGTTCTTAATGCCGTACTCAATGGAGAAATGCAACAGCACCTCGACCAGACTGAGGCTCAGTACGCGCAGTTTGTCTCGCGATGCGGTGCGCAACGATTCCTCGGGCAGTACAATATTCGGTGGTGTAGGTGACCGGTGTGTTTTCTGCGATAGGCCACGTTCCAAACGCTGCACCACATTTCGAATGACATTAATTTGGTATTGCAGCAGCATGCATTCTTCGTATAGGGATACAACTTTGTTGTTGGTGTCCACGCCACAGCTGAGCTCCTCATCACGCTGCTTGTTAATGAAGGCCTGCAGATGGGCTACATTGGATAGCTCGCTATTCCGCATAGGCGACAGCAGCTCCATCAATTTGCAGCTGGCCAAGCTGTAGCGACAGTGGACATCCTCGTATAGAGCATTGAGCGATTTGAGATGTGTCTGCAGCGATTGGGGTGGCTGCATAACAAAACGCACCAGGTGATCGCCGTATCCATCATGCTCCAGCACAACGGGATGACCAAAGAAACTGCCCAACGGCACCTTACACTTGGTGGACGACATTCCAATACGTCCGACGATCGTCAGCTTCAAATAGCGGCAAATGGGCGGCGGCTGCATATCACTGAGCACCAACGATTTTGTCTGTATGTCAGAGACCTGGACAAGGCGCGTGCAGTCTGTCTCCTCGTCAAAGCACCAAATGTCGATATTTAAAGAGGAGAGCTCATCGCAAGCTGGTATCACCACATCCGTAAGAAGTATGTGTTGGCCAAAATCTAGCACAACAAAACGGCGGGCACCCGAATGCATGCGGTCGACAACAATCATTAGCTTGGGTGGCGGCGTGAGCAACTTGTGCCAAGCAATTGGCAGGCACGGATTGGCACTTAGATTTTCCATGATTTTCTCTCGCTCGAGGGCATCATCTACCACAATATGAGCGCTGTCATTGGTGCCAATTTGAGATGCAAGCGGAGACCATTCGGAGGATTGTGATAGTGGCACTTCCTCGGGGAGCGCGTCTAGCGAATAATTCATCTTATGCTTTTCGCAGCTCTCCATATCTCCAAAGGCCTCGCAGGAGTTTTCTTCGCTCATGCCAAGCTTCTTTTGTATGTAGCTATTCCAAAGCGTGAGCTGTGGCAAAAACTTTGATATCTTCAGCTTATGCAGACACGCCTTTTGCTCGTTTTGCATCTCCTCCAGATCCACATCGCTCAAATGTGACACGCCTAAGTAAAATGAGAAATGACAATGTTAGAACAACATAAATAAGCATATGCATCATATCAACCACAACACTTACAAGGTTGATCCTTATAACCATTGAGTAAGCTTAAAGAACCTAAAGAACAAAAAACAGGCTTAACATCTTTATCCTTCAGCTCTTCCACTAGACACTCCACATCGTTGACCAGATCGTTCAGCTTAAAATTGAGAATATTTGAAGGCTCAAATATATATAATTAAAATATAATTAAAAGGGATGGCTGAGCTTTGCTACTTACCAATTCTTCATCCTTCCCTTTGGTGGCGGTGGCAGCCATTTTTGGCATCATCATCACATCCTCAATGACCACACTCGCAGCACCATTGACTACGTTTTCAATATTATCGATCCTCGTGGCCTCTGACGCTTGTACACAATTGAAATGCAGTTGCACCACCTCCAACAGACCACGCAACTGATTGCTAATGCTCTTGACACGAATCAGATGCGGAAAAGTTCGAAAATCGACTCCATCTGTAAAATGATTTGTATATATTTTATTTTATATAATTTACTTAATACTTAAATTGTAGCACATCGATAACCTACCTATCGAACTTAATCGCTTGATATCGAGTCCGGTCACCGGCAAAATAGTGGCACTGCTACGTATTACATTTGTGAGCGCCACGGACGAGCTTGAGCCATGACGATTGATGTTGGGAAAGTCAAAGTCAAAAATTTCTGGCTCAAAGGGAAAGCCATAGAGACCAAAACGTGTACTCAGCAACGCGCAATGTGGATCCCATCGTTTATCAATTTCGGTGGCGATGTTTTTAAGCAGATTGATAGCATACTCAGAAATGGTGTTGTGAGACTCAGCAGTGGAGGTAGCGCAGATTAGCATCGTATACCAGCGCACCACACTGGCGCACTGAGCCTGCGGCAGCTCATGGAACGTATTGCTGATCGCCATCTTAATGGTCGTATCCAGTGTACAATGCTTCTGCACCTCGCGGGGCAGATTCGCCATGCCTCTGCAAGAGAGCCAAAGAGCCAAGAGAATTATGATGATTGTGTTCAAGTATAAAATTTTTGTTGTTATTGTTCTTGTACTTACTCCGTCAGCATTATCAACAGTTT
This sequence comes from Drosophila cognata, assembly GCA_035041535.1. Classification (NCBI taxonomy): domain Eukaryota; kingdom Metazoa; phylum Arthropoda; class Insecta; order Diptera; family Drosophilidae; genus Drosophila; species Drosophila cognata. The sequence continues at coordinate 928,768 of JAWNLC010000638.1, forward strand.
GACACACTTATGTGCAGTGGTTCGCTCACTATAAATGATGCAGTGGCGCATAAGATGTTCGATGTGCTTCTCGGAGAGATAAATGCACTCAAACTGTTGCGCTAGCAGATCATTGATATTGGCTGCTGTTTGCTTATTAATCTGATCCTTGAGACGCTCTGATTTCGGAGAACGGAAACGATTCAGGCGAATGAAACAAATCCAGTTGAGCACATCAAGTGCCAGATTTTTGGTTAGCGGCGTTGAGTCCAGATCACTGGCAATGCGGAAAAGCTGCTCCAAAAGTCCATTGCTATCCAGCATAGCAATGCGCTGAATGCGCCCGTTGCTAATACGACTATGTGACTTAACGGTGCGCACACTTATCGAGATCTCGTGTAGCCAATCGCAACCTGCAGCAAACAAAAGAAATGTGATTTTAATAGATTATTTGGGAAGATTGCGAGATTATTATGTAATGAACACGCGACTAAGCGAGAACAGCTCTGTCTAACATTGTTCCGGCAGACAGAGACATAATCGAGGACTACTGTTGACTAGAGATGCTCTACTGTTTGCTCAACATGCCCAATTAAAACAGATTGAAAATACGGAAGCTCTGAATTACACACATTTTTGTGGAAAAGCGTTGGTCGTAAAATGCAAGTTATTTTTATTTGTTTAGTTTTCCCAAGGGCATGATTTGCACTGTATAAAGTGAATTTTCTTTTGCCACCTCGCTTACGAACAACACATTCTTCTACTTGATGCGTAGTTTTGAGCATCAACCATACCAAATTATCGTCGGCATATATTCATAAATCCTACAAGTCAAAGTGTAATCAACTAATATTAATACTAAAAACAAATACTAATAAAAGCATGTGTAGAGCCTTAACAGATTATCAAGGTAATAAAGTAACAGGTATACGTATACTCATAAAAATACTCATAAGCTGCTGTCGGATTGGATTCGACTATTTTTTAACGCTTTTTTAAGGCGATATCGGCTAATATACAATGATAAAGTTTTCTCAACAGTATTGGAAAAAGTGGTTTTTATTACACGCTTTAGACGTTGATTCATTTTGAAAGTCAGCATGTATAATAATTGACTTACCTCTCGTTTTGCTTTGGCCCTCCTTTGAAGGATCCGATACAGTTTTGATATGCAGAAGAAAATTACGGGTGCGTGTCTTGAACAGCTTTGGCGAAGTGAGTGTGGCGGTTCCACCCTGATCACACAGATCAATGCACGACGAGAGCTCGATGGGGCCAGCCAGCACTTCGGCGTTGTGGGCCAGCAAATATTCTTCACTAAGAACTGGATTTTCACTGGCAACTGTAAATTATGGATGAATAGATAGATGCATAAAACGACAAAACTTAGGTGATTACTATTTGGTGCCTCACTGTAAGAGAAGTCGATATTATCCTCAATGACGTTGGGCTTGTAGCTGGCATGCGGTCCTTTCATTCTGTAACCAAACCCGTTAGTGTTCTGCTTGAGCAGGGTGACCTGTATGGCTGCTGGATTGGAGCATTGTTTATAGACCGTGAACTTTAAATCGATATGGCCCAATGAGACCGGCTGTGCCAGGTTCAGCTCAATGATGTGCTCGTCCCAGGTGGTTCTATAAGCCAAATGTCTTAACATATGTAGTAAAAAATAATTTGAAAAAAAATAAAACATACGCATCATTATGCAGTCGCCAAGTCCGTGTGAAGTCACGCTCATCACCTCCATGCCGCATATTTTGCGATTGTTTTCGCTGCTTTTGCACCTGACCCAGGTCATTCCAGCAGCTGGGTACTTCAGCTGAGTACACCGTTAACTTGTCATCGAACTGGGTCAGTGCGTAGAAGACACGCAGATCTTCGACCGTCAGGTCAGCGGTCTTGTAAGCAAGCAGATTCGCGTTGTTGCTCATCAGGGAAGCAACCGACGGTGAGGTCTGCACATGCATGTTTTGACTTGATGTTCCAGCTCCGCCGTCGCTGCTCACATCCAGAGATATTGTTATATCGCCCATGAGTGAATCACTGGCTGCCATATTGCGAACACCATCCGTGACGCTCAAGTCCATCGCATGTGTCAACGTGGTACTGCAGTCGTCCTCCATTTCGAGCAGCTCATCACCCGAGTCAATTTCGCCGTCATTCAGCGAATAGAAGAGCATGCCACCCTGCCGCGAACAGCAGCAAAGCCTGTCCAAGTTGCGACAATAGACAACAGCTTCAAAGTGTTCACCCTCCTCCTCGATGACGGATGTGGCCTGGAAATCGGCCAGTGAGAAAATTTCAATGCATCCATCGGCGCAAACCACGCATATGGAGCCCGCCTCTTTCAATTCCGAAGATGCTGCCGACGCATAAGGTGGTAGGATGCATAGCTGTTTGGGGCACTTGGCACGGCTGAATGTCATGGCAAGAGTATAATCATTGGAGATTTGCGTGTCATCGTAGTCAAAGAGCAGCAGCTGGGCGGCCACATTGCATTCTGCGTTGTTGTCGTCTTCAATTAGTGAATAAAATTAGTATGGATTAATTATAAATTTCAATCTATGGTAAAACATTCAATTCAAATATATATTTTACTTACCCATATCTGTGGACACATTGTTTTGCTCTTCTTCCTCTTTGGCCACCGTGGCCATTATGATCTTGGCATCCTCCGCTTCGGGAGCTTTTGTACGCATCAGTTTGACCAGCAGTTGGTTGCACTTGGGACTGGTTGGCATGATTTCAGCAATCTCCACAATCTCCTGTACGTCCAATGGCACTCCGTTCGCACTATGTGCCCCATCCAAAGCGTTCATGCGCTTAACGCTCGTCCAGCTCTCCACGAGGCAGTCAATTTCCTCGCTAGCTATCAACTTGTCGCTGGTGCAATTGCTGCCGTTGATGATGATGTTGTTGTTATTGTTGTTGTTTGGGGATCCAAAGCCCAAAGCGTTGTTGTCATTGTTGTTATTGTTGTTCTGATGTGAGACCTCGGCCTGGTCCATGAGCTTGTCCATGTCATTGCTCATGCCCAGCAAACTGTTGCTTACATTCACCGTATTCGAGGAGACCATTAGACCGGAGGAGGAATCGTCCAGATTGCTATCCAGTATCTGGGACAACGTCGACAAATCAAAGTCATACAGTACAGATGAGTTGTTGCCACCTTGGGTAACATCATTATTCTTGTTATATGTCATTAAAGCGGACACAAAACCATTGCTATCAAAGCCATCGGCAAATTTTTCATATGCCGTCAGCGACTTGTTGTCATCGTCTTTCGAGGATTCAAGACTCCCTTGGCTGGCAACCACATTTGAATCACTGGAAGCTGCAAGACCGTAATGATAAGCGTTACTCAATGTGACACAATAAAAGTGAACTTTCTTTGTGCACCACTAAATGGTGACAATGACATCTATTATAAATAGTAGACAATACAAAAAGAGAACTTACTTGTTCCCAGATGTGAAGATGTCTTTTTCAGATGTCCTCCAATACTCGACACGCTGCCGCTGTCATTGCTGATCATGGCCGAGTTCTCGCAGTATCTGTCCAACTCGACAATGTTGAGTACCACCATGCGCAATGCCATCTCACCGCTGCTCTGGCGCACAGTCACGCCGAGCACTATCTTTGAGCCCACAACGCCGGCACGTAGTGTTGATGTGGACGTTATATGCTGTGCATTAACGCCGGCAAAGTTGCCGCTGCCGTGCATGCCACTAGCGTGTGCAGCGCTGCTGCTGTTGCCGCTTCCGCTATAGTTTGCCGAGTACACATAGTTGACCTTAGTGCGGGCGCGCGCATTTGGAAGCACACAAATGGCAGTGACGCGCGCCCACTCGAAATTCTCCTCGAAGACCTCTTTGAGCAGGGTGGGCACATGGATGCTGTGCATGAGCTTCAGATGGCGTTCAATGCTCCAAACGCTTAGCTCGCCCGTCTGCGTGCAGCTCGTGCAAAGAACATTGGCATAATCACTATTCGAAATTATATCAAAGCCCATGCCCGGAGCGGACAATGCTGGATTCGTGGCATAGCTAATGGAGAGCGGCACATTTTGTGTGTACTCGCCCTTCACAAACGGGCAGAGTGGCGAGTGGCGCTCGTGCTCACTCCATGGCTCGTCTGTTTTCTCCCAGCATACCAAGCACACGTCGCATGTAAAGCACATAGCGCGATCCTCTCCCGACGACGAGGGCTGATGATAGAAGCCAGCCTGTGCCATTTGATCCGGCAGCGCCCATTTATAGTCCATGTGCGGCCATTTCTCGAAAGTCTGGCGACGCACTGCCTCCGAGTGCATGAGTCCCCGCTGGAAGTTGCAATAGTTCCAGCCGTAGTCCGGCAAACGGGAGCCCATCAGCATGTCCGTAAGACGTTCATTAAGTGCCGATGCTATGGCCAGTACCGGAATGTTTCGTTCCAAGCGTTTTAACAATATGATCACATTGTTAGCGACCAACTTCAGACTGGAATAGGGCACCTCCAGGCAAATCGTGTTCCACTGCAACAATAATATTTATATTAAATTAAAACATTTGAACGACACACACACACACATAACATATATGATAACATACTGTATATTGTCATTATAATGCAAACTGGCAGTCAAATAGTTATGTATATCATTTAGGATCATTTGCACAAAGCATTGAAATCTGATCTATCTTACGAATCGTATGTAAATATTTATAGTGTGACTTACGCGTTGCGCTTTAATACCCTTTTTGGCATTCAGCTGAGCCTGAGTGATTTTCAGTGTCAGCTCATTGCTGATATCACACGGACACTCCAAACCCTCGCTCTCCAGTTCGTTTATACAGTTCTGAAAGATGATCGCCTCCGACAATATAAGCTCCAGCTTAATGTAATCATCATTCTGACCGATCGGCGCCTGCAGTATGGTATCCAATAGCAACACGCCGTTGTAATCGCCCCTCAGTCCCAAATTGTGGCCATCCCAGAACAAGATTTTATCTTGCAATGGCATGTAGCGTCCATTGATTAAGTTCTCAGCTGTAAAAGTATTAAGAAAAATTATATATGTTACAACATGGTCTACAATGAGATTAAGGAACAGACACGCCCCTCGCCCACCCGCCATCTAATTTCATCAGTAAATGCAATTAATAGTAGCTCTGGTTGAGCGTAAAAAAAAAACTTTAAATAAGTACATACTTAACATAAAAAATTCGCCTAACTGCGTAGAAGTAGGAGATAGAACAACAGCAGGCTATTTATTATCGCCAAAAACAATAGAAGAAATGAAAAAAGTAACCAATAGAAAATCGCAAGTACATTTCTATATTCCGAGCATAAGCAAATGGATTTAATTGAATTAAAAGTTGTCCTTTGCTTGCTGGTTTGTTCAACGGTTCCTGGCAAACATGCACAAACACACGCACGCAAAGAAACACACATACATTTGTAAATACAAGTGAATGCATGTGTATGTATGTATATCAAAATCTGACGAATACACACAAATGTACATAGAAAAAAAAAACAAATGCAATAAATTGACATTCGCTCGTGTGTTTGTATGTGTGCGTCTGTGTAGTCTTTTTTTTCCATACACACACATATATGTATGGATGTATGTATGTGTAGGGTGCTGGGTGCTGCTTACCATTTGTGCTCAATTGATACGTCTGCAGTATAACGCCGGAATTGACATCTAGAACTTTCACAAGATTGTTGATACCAAACGCAAGCAGCACATTCAGCTGCGGATGGTACACGATGTTGCGTATTTCGAACACGGGTGCTCCGCCAGGCAAGACACAATCGTTGCTGCTATCATCGCCCACATCCAAGTAGCCGTCTTGCTTTAGAATACGCTGTTCCATGCTTTAACTACATGCGGGCGTCGAGCGCGCTTTTTGGATCGGCAATTTTACAAATAGAACTTTGCCTATACTTCGGATTATTGGTTTCACAATTCGATCAAGAAATTTTTCACAATCAAAATTACTTTTTTCGGGACTATTGCTGCTGCGCTGCAGTTTTTCCTATGTGTCCCCTTTTCTTCCTTCTGACAGATGAGTATTTGATTTGCCATTCGCATTTGTGGTTGCCAATTGTCAGAAATTGCAATTCAGTGTTGTGTAAACATTGATTAATCTATTCGAAATGTTGGAGTTTAAATAAAAATTCTGATTTATTACCAGCCCCTTTGATGTGAAGCAAACAAAAAAAAATTCTATTCACAGATTACACATTAATTCAATTTTGCACTCGAAAACAAACATTTTACAGCACTAGGTTTGTCATTCACATTACAGCGCGATTTGTTTACATTTGTCAGAATAGTTTTAGAGCAACTGCAAGCAAATGAATATTTTGCCCAAAAAACGGTAATACACAAATAAACAACCAACAAAAATATTATTTTAAGAAATTAACCCATATATTTATTTTATAGCTGGCATGTGCGCACTAAGGATAATATTGCCCGAGTGCGGCGGGACGAAGCAGCCGCACAGGAAGAAGAAAAGAAACGACTGGACAAATTGGAATTGGCCGTAAATAATCATAGTCTTATAATTGAAAACACCACATTAATATATATTTACTTAAAAAGGAGAGCGAAGCGCGCATCAACTATCTGAGACGTCAATCGGGCCTGCCCGAACCCCAAAAAGAAGAAACCAGCGAAGAGGTCGCCACCCACAGTTCTGATGCCACGCAGTCTGTTGATCTATTTGCCGATTACAGAAGCCATGTGAAGAAAACGAATAAGGATTTGGAAAAGGAGAAAAAGGACGAACAGGAAAAGTATGAAAAACAAATCGGATATCTAACTTATCTGGCACAGGATACCAATGAAGCGCTTAAGGTGCGTAGTTGGTATGAAGTAGCACCAAAACGTTCCGAACCCGGCGATTGCTGCAATGAGACTGAAACCAAACTGAAACAGAAACTATCGGAAGATCCACTCACCCTAATAAACGCACTCATCCCGTCCGAAATCAAAAAGCCAACACAAAAAGCAAGCAAGCGACGAAAGCTCACACCTACGCTGGAGCGCGAGCCAGAGTCAGAGAGAGCGTCTTCGCCAGCCTCAGTTCGCTCATACAAATCGAGTAAGAAACACAAAAAGTATAGAAATCATGACAGAAAAGAAAAGAAGCACAAGCACAAGAGTCACAAACATGAAAAATCAAACAAAGAGCTCGCCGAGAACGCAAAACGCGATAAGCTAAACAGGTTGCGCAAGGAACGTCTGCTGCGTGAGGCGACTGAGCAGCGTCGTCAGGAACAACTGTTTGCCCCCAAAGAATCGGTGACGCCAGGCACAGCCGCGAGCACGCCGGCAGCTACGCCGCGGATTGTCCAAAAGTACAACAGCCAATTTAATCCAGAGCTTGCCAAGCAAAATATGCTCTAATCACGTGTGGGGTATTTAAAAATCCATTAATTTGTATTTGCCTTTCCCCACTAATTAAAAGCCATTACTGGAAGTTGCAAAGAATGATTTTAATTTAAACTATTTTCATAAAAAAAAGACTGGTGTGTTTTATTATTATAGTTTTTTGGTGCACGCAACTCCGTCGAAGTTCGTATTTTTTTTACATATTATACAGCATACTAACCAGTAACCTATTGGCAAAAAAAGAGACGTTTAATTTCGAATCTGTTGAAAATTATGTTAATTTTACATTCAATGCAACCGTGCATCCCTATATATGTTAAGTTACCAATTATGTTAAGCATCTGATTTAGTCCATAATAAACTTTGTCCAACGACACAACACAATCTTATCCAGGCATTCCCTGACGCGGGGAAATTTCTGTCCAACAGGTTATGGGCCCAGGATACGTGGCCTGATAAGATTAGTTAAAGTTTATTGACTCGATATCCGTAGTTACGAACTCGGATGTGTTAAAAGAACAAAACGGCAGTTACGTGTGTGCAAATGTAAATTTCGTCGCAGAAATAGAAAAATGAGTGCGTTGTACCAAATTGAGAAGCTTGAAGAGAAGAATTATGATTCTTGGAGCATACAGATGCAAAGCGTGTTGGTGCATGCAGATCTATGGGAAGTTGCGTCGGGGGATTTACTGAAGTCTGATGTTGGCGAAAATAATAACTTGAAAGCGCTGGATCGTAAGGCATTGGCAACGATCAGGCTAAGTGTTAAGGCATCGCAGTTGGGATACATCAAGAATTGTACAACGTCACAGGAGGCATGGATTAAGTTGCGCGAAGTCCATCAGCCAAGCGGGCCGGTGCGTAAAGTCTCGCTATATAAAAAGCTCCACAATTCACGCATGGCGGAGGGGCAAAGCATGGCTAGCTATTTGATATTTGAATTTAACGAAATTCTGGATCAGCTTGCCGGAGTTGGAATAACATTAGATGACGAGCAAAAGGTCATCATTTTGCTTTCCAGCCTTCCAGACACTTATGAGAATTTTGCTGTCGCCATCGAGACGCGCGACAGTCTTCCAGGGTACGAAATTCTATGCATAAAGCTGAAGGAAGAATGCGAGAGGAAAGAGAGCGCAGAGAAGCACAGCGATAGCGCCCAGGTCTTTACAGTTAGACAAAGACATACCGTTAGTGCGAAGGTCACCACAAAGAAGAAACGCCCAAATATTGCCTGTTACGAATGTGGTGAAATAGGGCATTTCAAGGCGAATTGTCGCAAAGTAATTGCAAAAAACGGTGAAATAAAATGCGGACAGCAGAATCGCAGCATACTGAACGCATTGCATGGAAGCAGTTTGAAGAATTTCGGCTGGTGCTTGGACAGTGGAGCAACAAGTCATATGTGTTGCGATAAACAAATGTTTTCAACTTTTGAGACGCATACCGAAACGATCGTTATGGCGGACGCCGGCTTCTTGCAAGCAGAAGGCAGAGGCGAAGTTAAATTTGAAAACGGATTTGTGCACATGTTGTTATGTTATGCTGCTGTTAAGCCAGACGGCAAGTTGTGGCATAGCAGATATGGTCACCTGAACTATGATAGTTGCGTGAAATGGCAAACAAGGCGCTGGTGCGAGGAATGGAAAATGTTGACGTGTTGCAACGGGTATCGTGCAGGACGTGCATGATGAACAAGGTTCACGTGCAGCCATTTCCAGGATCGGCAGAAAGCCGAGCGCAGGAACTTCTGGAAATAGTGCACACTGATGTATGTGGTCCTTTCGAAACGAAGTCTCTTGGCGGCTCTAAGTATTTTCTCACATTCATTGATGACAAATCAAGGCGGATTTTTGTGTATTTCCTGAAAGGCAAGGACGAGGTCTTTCGCAAGTTCGTGGAGTACAAAAATCTGGTAGAGCGTCAAACAGGAAAGATGATCAAGTGTATTCGCAGCGACAACGGGCACGAATATGTGAACAAAACTTTCGATGGTTTTTTGAAAGCCAATGGAATTGCACGGCAATTGACGATGGCGTACACTCCGCAGCAAAATGGAGTGGCAGAACGAGCTAATCGTACGCTTGTAGAGATGGCTAGATGCTTATTGGAGCAGTCAGGATTTGATCAGTCACTGTGGGCAGAGGCAGTAAACACAGCGGTGTATTTACGCAATCGAGCCGTCACAAAGGCACTGGTCGGAATGACTCCAATGGAAGCGTGGACTGGAAAGAAATCAATGATAGGTCATCTAAGAGTTTTTGGTTCCATTGCAGTGGCACTGGACAAAGGTCGCCATACGGGCAAGTTCAAACCCAAGGGGAAAGAATACCGCATGATTGGTTACTCAATGGAAGCTAAAATCTATCGGCTCTACGATGCAGAAACCAAGACAGTGGTTGACAAACGAGACGTTCTCTTTGACGAGGCCAGCTCTTTGCAGCAAGCAAAGGGCGAAGCAGTAACATTCGATATGTCGGATGTAGGGCATCAAGTTGAGCAAGTTGACGATGAAGATGATGATGAGGTTGACTCCACCGGCAAAGACATCACATCTCGCTCAGATGCAACTGATCAAAGTAGTGCGGATGAATCTTTGGAAAGTGACAAAGATGAAGAAAAGCTGGAGGAAAAGCAGATCCCTCGTATTGGACCTGGGAAACCGAAATTGCTAAGGACGGGCAGACCTGGTCGCCCGAGGAAGCAATAATATACTCAGCGCAATGGCTACAAGTGATGTACCCATTCCAGCAACCTACGAAGAGGCAACGCGCAGTTCGCATGCTTCATTTTGGCAAGAAGCGATGCAAAAGGAGTATGAGGCATTGATTACGAATCAAACCTGGCAGCTGGCAGATTTACCGAAAGGTCATCGTGCAATTGGCTGCAAGTGGGTCTACAACTTGAAACGGGATGCTCACGGCCAAATACAACGGTTTAAGGTACGACTGGTGGCAAAAGGATGCGCACAGCAGTATGGTGTTAACTACGGCGAAACGTTTTCACCGGTTTGCAGGCTGGAGAGCGTGCGATTTTTTAGGCGTTAGCGGAAGAGTTGCAGTTGTACCTACACCAGATGGATGTTTGTACTGCATACCTGAACAGTGATCTAAGAGATACTGTTTATATGAAACAACCGCAAGGATATGCTGACGGCAATCAGGCGGGCAAAGTGTTGCTGCTAAAAAGGCGATATATGGATTAAAGCAATCTGGAAGGGAGTGGAACTCCAAGCTCGACAGCGTTTTGCGTGGAATTGGCTTCATCGCATGCGACAATGAGCCTTGTCTTTATAAGCGAAAGGAAGGTAATTTGGCACTAATCCTAGTTTACGTTGATGATCTCATAGCTTGTCAATCGAAATCGGACTTGGTCAGCATAAAATCTGATATTGAGAAGTCGTTTGAATGCGTTGGCAAGGGGCCACTAGAACTGTTTCTTGGCATGGAAATCCAACGTGAGGATGAACTTGGAGAGATCACTCTGGGCCATACGCAATACATCAACGATCTTTTGCGTAACCATGGCATGGAAAGTTGCAGACCAGCAGCTACGCCATTGGATGCTGGGTACCAGACGGCTTGTAACGGCAGCCAATGTCAAAAGGTGGATAAGGCATACCAAGCCCAAGTGGGAGAGCTAATGTGGCTGGCTCTGACAACAAGACCGGATATTTTGCACTCGGTTGCAAAATTGGCTCAACGGAACATGGATCCGCATAGCGAACACCTTGCAGGCGTGAAGCATGTCCTGCGGTATTTAGCGTCTACAGTGGACCTAAAGATACACTACAAAAAGTGTGGAAGGGCGTTCGAATTAATGAATTAAGGAAAATGTTAAATTTGAATTAACTTTTAGACTCACTAAATATGAACATAATAGACATTAATTTCATAGAAAATATACGAATAAAGAAATTTAAGAACGTAAATCTAAGTTAGTACTCTAATTTGCGCCAAATTTTGTAATCACGCTCACGAGCAACATTGCGTTCAGTCAGTGTTGGAAATCATCGCAAAACTCACTCACACAAGCACATGTAATTTTGGCGGCGCTTGGGTTATTTCATCGCTAACTTTAGCGTCGTCCGGATCGTTGCGAAGATTTCGGATTTGCGTATTTGCCATTATATGTTAGTTAAATTGTATTGAGTTAAATTGTATTGAGTTAAATTGTAAAAAAAATTCCAAGAAGCAACATGTCTATAAAAATGGATGAGGATAATAGCGACACTCCGCGTGGTAAGTAGCAAAGTAGTTGCATTTGCAGATAACATGTGCTCAATTCCAAGTACCGTTTGAATTCAAAATGTGACTCGCTGAAATGAAAATTTTGTAAAATGCGAATATCTGCAAATTTAAACAAATATCCTTACTATTTCTGACATTTTTAGCGACGCGCTCACGAACACGCCGCATGTCCGCCTTGGAAACCGATCCTTTGACTCCACAGGTGGATTTGGTCGCCGAGCGTCGTAAGTACATTTTTTTTATACTATTATACTATTTTTCTTAACTGTCCAATTGATATACAAACATCAAAATCAATCAGAAGCTGCGGCATCGCCGATTGTAATGCGGCGAAATCGCCCTCGTTCTTCAGTAATCGATTTAAAGACACCCATACGTGCCACCCGCGCGTTGTTGGCACGCGGGGAGACCCCGGAACCGACCACGCCCACACCGAGCTTGTCGGCTGCCAAGAGAGCAACACGAACGCCAGCCAAATCCGTACGAAAGCCATTGATACTGCAAGAGGATTTGAAAGAAGAGGAAGACGAGTCGAAAAGTGCTTCTACTGAAGTTGCTGTTGAGTACGCTACTCCAGAACGAAGAGGTGGAGCTGGCGAGATCATCACGCCGTCATCAGATGAAAGGCGGGTGACGCGCTCCATGTCAAAGACACCACCCGTGGCTGAACGCTCCGCCAACAACACGCCAATTAATACACAAAACTTGTCGAAAGCACAGGCAGAAGGAACCCAGCAAAAAGCTGTCGCCACTAAAATTAAAATATTCGAAAAAATAGCTGAAGAATCAATATCAAAATTTCAAATGAAGCAGGAACCATTAAAAGAAGCCGAAGCTGATGTGGCAGATGTGCTGATGATTGCCAAAATCTCTCAAGTTAAAGTCAATGTGAAAAACATCCTTTTGGACTTAAAAAGTTCCAAGGCGCCCAAAGAGATGAATAAAATCAATCCACAGGATGAAGAGAACAATGTCATGGAAGAAGAGAAGGAAGAGTTGATGCCATCAACTGAGGGCAGAGAGATATTATTAAATGACCTTGATGTGGCGCAAATATGTGATGCTATTGTCAGCGATGACATCCGCTTGCCGGACCTTACGATAAAGTCAAAGGCTCAAGAGGTGGAACAGAAAGGTTCCGAGTCCACGAAAGCTGTGAGCTTTAACTGCGACAATCAAGTGGAGGATAATACCTTATATCGAAAAACACCAGCACGAATAAATGTTTTTACGGTAAAAAAGGAAAGCTTGTTGAATGGTGAAAGCGAGACACCTCTAAAGCCCCTTCTAAAGGGACGTAAAAGCTCAACTCCGTTAGCGAAGCCAGAGGCTCCACTCCAGGACCAGCAGACAGTTGCCTCCGATCAGCCAAAAACACAGCCGCCTGCTCAAATCGATGTGATTCCACCATTCTCAGCGTTGGAGGACAACAACAATAATAACAACAACAAAGCCACAGAACTAGAGATTACCAAGGAGAAGCTCGCTCTCTGTCTTTGCAGCGAAGACGAGGATGATGAAGCTGATCGCTCTGCACCACTTCACAACGAAGACTCTGAGGAGGACGAAGATGATCGGTCGGTTTGTGAGTTTTTTGACACCGAAGCGGAAGTTATTGAGAATTACGAATCGGGCGACTCAATGGACAACGCCGAACGTCGCGAAGTCGAAGAGAATGAAATACAATACGATGGCGAGTCTGTGGGCAGTCAGGACACACCAGATGAGCACTCGGAAAATGAGGAGGAGGAGAATGCCGATGACCGAATGTCGTTCATAGTGAGCGACTCTGATGGAGAAGGAGATGATATCGATAGTAATAGCATTGTTTCCCTGTACTTCTCATCCGCTGAAGAAGATGCGGCGGATGCCAAGCAACCGAAAAAGTATCGTCGGATTATAACAAATGACAGCATTGACGATGAAAAATCAATCGATACAGTGCAGAAGGAAAATGAAATCAGAAACGATGAAAGTGCCGAAGAAAAGCCAAAGGAAAAGTTGGTAAAGAAGGAGGAGGAACTAGCAGAGCTGCCGGAGGAGACACTGAAGACAACAGAAAGCGGGAAGACAGCGCAGCTCGAGAAGTCGATTGCCATTAAACAAACTGTTTCATCCGTTGAAATCAGTGATGAGGAGGCTATGGAAATTGATGAGATGCCTTCCAGTTCCGATGATGAGAATGAAGGAAACGAGTTAAAACTGAATAACAAGTCCATCTATGAAGTACTCGATTCTTTTGATGCTGATAGTTATGTGTCGAGCGATAAATCTGAAGCGAAGCACAATGTTGATGATGTTGTGAAAAAATCCCCCAAAACCAGTACAGAACAGGAAACTGAGCAGGCTTCTCCTTCCAAAGGTAAACTTGCCAATGAAGATAATGATGAAATGCTCAGTTCATCGTCTAAGCATTCTGAGCAATCCTCGACAGACACAGTTGCTGGTTGCAAATCAGTGGCAACTGCCGGCGAATCTTCGCCATTGCATGACAAGCAAAAGCGTGGCGAAGACGAAGCGCTCCTGGCTGGGCTTGCCTCTTGTGACCTTTCGCATCTGCAGAAGATGTTCAATCCGCTCCAGAAGTCCCGCCGTCAAACGCTCTACACGGTGGAGACTCCCATGCCAGCCAAGGAGCCCAAATTGAAGCGTCGCAGTGTGGAACTGAACAGCGATGTTCAGCCATCTCAATCTTTCATCGATACCCTGGCCGAGGAGCAGCGCCGTCAATCTAAGCGTAAACGCATGTCCAAAAGCTTCTGTGGTGCTGCCGATAATCTGGACGTGAGTGTGGTGGAGGAAGTGCAGCGTAAGAAGTCCAAAAAATCGTATGATAATGTCGAAGCTGCCAAGGTTCAAGAGCGACCTGCAGACCAGCTGGAGAAGGTGCTTACTGCTGATGACCAACTAGAGTTGCCTATTGTCCAGATGAAGGTAGAGCTGCTTGCTGCCAAGAAGGAAGATGCCAAAATGGAGGAGAAGACGCATGTTGTCTGTGTGCCGCAATTGCCTGCTGCCAAGTTGCAGCAGCTGCCTGTTGCCAAGTTGGAGCAGCAACTGCCTGATCCTGCAGCAGAGAAGGTGGCAAAGCGGAGCAGCTTAGAATACGGCGACATCCTGCTGGCGGATAATGAAGCCATGCTGCAGCAAAAGAAACAGGTAAGCGAATCTGTAACTTAATTAATTGTTCATTGATTAGTCATTGATTGCTCATTTCACTTTCACATTTCACAGCCAGTGAAGAGAGTGTGTCCAGCTAAGGTCATCACCGATCCCTTGCCAAACACTCCAACTGCCATACTCAAAGCGAGGCAGGAAGGCGAGCGCGTTACCAAGCTTAAGAAGAAACTGAAACGTTTGCAGGGCAAAATGCAGGCTGTCCAGAAGTCTCTGAATCATGCCAAGCAGCTTCACGTGCCGGATAAAGCAGCCATCAAGCAGGTGAGTGACACATTTGAACCAATACTCTGCTCTGCCTCTACATCTGCCCCGCCATTTTGCAGCCCCAATCGCTGGCCCGCAAATTGTCCCCTCATCCGGAGGTCAATGACAAAAAGGCGAAGCAAACAAAGGCATATAAGAAGCCCAAAGAGTTGGTGGAGCAGGAGACGCCGGAGGTCTATTTGGGGCGTTTTAAAAACAATGCCGGCTGGGTCTATGTCAGCAAGGTGCAACAGGAAATTGTCAACACAAATTCGGGTCCCATGATTGTCGAGCCCTGTACGCCAAAACTGAAGCATTTCAGGGTTGAAGACTTGACACCCGAGGGTTTTCAGATGCAGCAGCTGCCCCACAAGAAAACGTCAAAGGATAATCGCAATGCAGCCACTGAGGCGGCGTTGCGATTCAAAAAGAAAATGTTCGGCAGAAATAAGAAATGCTAAATTTATAGTATTTGATAGTTGTCGAATGTATTCGCAGGTTCGGTAAATTCAAAACTTTTGTTTTTTTTTTCAAGTTTGCCGGCTTGTCATATTTTATGTTTAAGCATGGATCATATCCAAATTGAATTAGCTTGCATTGTTCACGAATTTGTTTTTTCTTTGTTTATGCTATATTTGAAGTTTTCGATTTAGTTTTTATTATTCACTGATATATTCTACTCCATACACATATTCCAATTCTCAGTTCATTTGTTGCATTTAAATATAATCCATAATTTGTTAAGAAATTATTACATCATATATTACTATAAGTTATCCACACAACAACTGCTGAATTTAATTTTGTTAATGCAAAACGGAAAAAATTCAAATTGTAAACTGTAAATTTTTCATGCCGAACAGCTGATGGCGCAATTAAAATCAATTGCTGCTTATCTTCATCAGAAATACCCTTAATGATTTTGTTGAAATATTCTTAAACGTAATAAATAAACATGCACATAGATCGCACAATTTTTGCATTATATTATGTGAATTACCTAACAAACCATTTTTATTATTCGTCCACTTTGATTACACATTTTTAAACTGTTATGCTCAAATGATCTGTTAATTATTTGTTGCGGCTCAATTGAACGGCTACGATATTTAAGCAACTGCGTATCGATAAATTGTTCGATAGCGTTTTTATGGTAATAAACATTGATAAAAGACGTTTAAATTCAAAATATTTCATTTCCTGTTGAAAATCTTTTTCAGTGTGATGTAAATTTACATTTTAATTCAAACATTGTCGTATTTGCATTTAGCATGATTTTTTAATAGGTATCGTATATCTTGCGGTATATAATTGTAAGTTTGAACCGCAAGTCAAAATATTGTGAATTTGATTCAAATCATTATGCCATAAGGTAAGATGCACATTTCTTGAATAAAACATAAGCAAGAAATCTAAACTCTGTTGCTGTATTCTTGGCTTGCATTTAACATTTAATTTAAATAATAATGTATAATATCGATATCACTTGCCTTATTTGAGTTAAATATCGTACGAGCAAATTGTATTTGTGAGTTATCGAAATGCAAGCACGATATCTGCATCACTAGTCAAAAGCAACAACAAGGCCGAACGGAGCGGACGTATACGCGGCTTGTGAATTTGTGATTTGCTTGTAAATATTATTTTTGCCGATAAAGGGAAGTCAATTAAAATATAATTACGAAATGTGCCGGTACAGGAAAATAGAAACGCCAACACTTCACAATTAGTACACATTAATATTGTATGTATGTATATATTTAAAAAATAACAGTGTGTAATAAATAAATGTATGTAAATTAGAAAATATAAAAGTGCGCGGGTCCAATGAACGGTTCTTTCTCTGCTAGACAAGGCGCGTAACGGTTTTTGTACACACACATACACATCGTCAGGAAAGTGATAAAGAAAAGCAGGGAGTCGATCAAAACAAAGCTCATATGCAACAGTAAATTTTGGGAATTGAACGGCTGCAACATGTTCGAATTAGAGGATTATTCCAGCAGCATTTACGAGGGATTCTTCAGTAAATATGCAGTAAGTACACACGAACATCACTAATAAATACACAGTTAATAAAGTGCTAATTAATATTAATAATTTATAAATAATACTGCCGCACAATTTGACAAGCATTTATATTGACACATATGTGTGTGTATTTGTTCAACAAGAACACACAAAAAATAAAGCAACAGCCGCAAATAAAAATTGGCAATTTCTACATGCCGGCCGGTTACACACACACACATACAGACACACACTCACACACACAATCAACCACATGGCCGCCTTTTTTCGTTTATTTTCGAATTCGTAACGTTCGTTTTCTTTCTCGCAAGCAAACTCGCCGCAGTCGACAAAGCAGCGCTGCCCGCCGCAGCTCTCCAAAGTATATATTTTTTTCCTAGTATTTATGCAGCTGCATACCCCTGCCTGCCACCCCACCCCAACAGCGCGCACTGTTGCGCAGTCGAGCCGAGAACAGTTTGCCGCATTCCCCTCTCTGGCACTGTTAGCTTTCGACGAATTTAGTTCGCCTTTTCTTTTGTCACGCTTGCTTTGTTTGAGCTTCTCGCTTTCGCTCGTAACGTACAAATTTTAAATTTGAATTCGCCATCTCGCCGCTTGTGTGTATGCGTAATTCTTTGCGATCATTGTGCTTTGAAATTGCTCTCAAGAAACCGCTGATTAATGCTGGTGTGTGGATGTCAAGCATGTGGCGGGAGGGAACGGGTGGTTGGTCATAACCGGAACAGAGTCTCAGTGTAAAGTGGAACCGATAATAAGATTCTACAAAATTGTACATACTACACACATTATTATAAATGTACTTCCTTAAATTTGAGGCGATTTGCTTGAGTTAATATTTTATGCCACTGCTGGTCTGGTGATTAACTTGGCTATATTCGTCTGTGTGTGTGGAGACCCAAAGTTTACGTTAAAGGCAGCGCCAATGTTAATTTTCACTCAACAGAGCGCCGCTTCTGTTGTGTGTACTAAAATACTCTGCAGCCGCAACAACAGCGGCGAAAAAGTTGCTGTTGCTCGTTGGAGTTTGAGTTTGACTTATTAAATCTTTCGTTGGTTGGAATGGGTTGTGTGTATGGTGCGCGGGGGGTTTGACTCAGACTCTGTTGTCGTCGCTTAACATGAGATTAATATTCTTCTAATTTCGATTCTCTCTGTTCGATTGTACTGTTTGTATTAATGTGTGTGTGTTTGTTATGTACATAGAATAATGCGTAATTGCTTAACTTTATTTATTTATTGCTAAACAGTGCACACTAGCATACATAATGGGTGTCTGTGTTTGTGTGTATGTGTTTTGTCAGTTTGCTGTAGGCTGCTGCTGCTTTTGCCTCTGTTAAGGTGTCTTCTGCTTTTGCGTTTTAAACTTTTTGAAGGCCAAACATTCAACTCGCGTTTCTTTGCTGGCGGCATCTTTGTCTTGTGTAGCTTTAAACGCATGATGAACATAAATTTATTAAGGTAATTATACAACATACATTCTTTGTTTATATTCGTTTTTTTTTGCATGTTATGATAAGGGGCCACAAACTTATAAAAAGCATGTGCGCCTGTTAAATGCAACATATACCAAGGCACGCACATGCGAGCCCAGCCACAAGTGTGTTTGATCTGTGTGTGAGTGTGGGGGAAAACAAAGAAAAGCAAACACAGCGAATCGCTTTTATCTTGTTTTTTGTAATTTATTTTCAAACGCCACAAGTTGCGAGTCAGTGAGGGGAACAGAGAATAGTCAAAGCTAAAAAGCACTCAGTGCTCATACATCAAAAGCTTTTCTCTCGCTCTTGCTCTTACTCTCACTGAAAATCGCTACAAAAAAAAAAAAAAAAATGGCATCGGCTTCAAAGTTCAACGTGCCGGCAACTTTGAGTTTGACTGAGTGTAGTATGAGACACCCACCTCAACACACTCACACACATATATATATATATATATATATATATTCCCCCCAAAATACTCTCATGTGTGAGGCTGGCTGCTACTGCTGGCTTTCGTTCGTTTGTTGCTTAATGAATATGAGCGCCCAGCTGTATGCCGCATAGATTTTCTCACGGCCCGCAACACAAACACACACACCTACACACTCATAAACTTGGACATCCGCAGAGAGGAGCCTACAGTATGCAGTTGTTTGTAACCCCGACTTCGAAATGTGGCTGCATAAACTGTAAACAATCGAACAAAAATAATACCGCTTGGAATGTACAACGCACGTAATTTTAAGTCGCGAATAATTTAAAAAATTAAATAAATAAAATTGTTTATAAATAAACAAATAAATAATAGATAAAAATTAATAATATAATCTTTGCTCAAAAATGTTTCGCAAACTGTATTGCAAAATAACAATTTGTATTGACGATTGACGTTAGAAAATTAGAAACAAAAAAAATAACCAAAGCTTGTAAAACTTCACAGCTCTTAATTCTGATTTATGACATCGTTTTACCGATATCCATCGCATATATGCGCGAGTTTGTGTGTCGTCAGGATTCTCCCAGAGTCCATAAAGTAATATATGAATAGGCGCTCAGAAGGAAAAGAAGGAATATGAATAGTGGCCGTGGCCCTTGTCAGATATTTTCTGTTTTACTCTATTGCCTACCTAGCTACCTGGCCTTTGGGATTGGGATTGGATTTGTGTGTCATTACAACAATTTAAAGGAGAAAGCGACTCAAAAAAAAATGTAAAAGAAAGAGCAACTGCAAAGAAGAATGCGCGGCAGATGCAAGGCAAGACAAAGCGAATTCACCAAAAAGGAATTCCGATGACGCACACACACACATAGAAGACAAAAACAAAAACAAAACAGCAAAATGCAGCACCCCAGAAAAAGGCACAGTGAATGTCTAGCCCAAGAATCCTGCTGCTGCTGCCTGCCAGGGGTGCAACAACGAAGACTTCAACATGTTGTTTTGCCTGCCTTCTGCACAATTACGTACATACATAGGTATGTCTTTTTTTTATCGTTGCACACCTCGAAAAGGTCATCGTAAGGAAGGAGGTAGTGGGGGAAGGCAAGCAGGCAACAGCTGATGTTGCTGCTAACTGCTCCAAGCAAAAGTGTCGAAAAGTTTTCAATTTTGCGCTTGTCCACCGCATGCTTGCTGCCAGTTTTGGCCGCCTGCTCAATACATTTTTATTTCGGCACATTTTTTCGAAAGCAATTTTTGTTTCTGTTTATTTCTCAATGCCAACGTAGATTTATAAAACAGAAAAGGATAACCCTATATACATATATATGGATGGTTATTTTCCGCTATCCATGCAGGTGTTGAACAAGATCGAAACCCAATTAGAGGCAGGAAGTTTCCTTTCCGCTTGCAATGTACAATTTACAGAGCCCAGAACTATTTACATATTTATTTTACATTCATATGTATGAGTACGTGTGCGTGTATGTGTGTGTATGTGTGCGTATGTGTGTACTCGTCTACAGCAACAACAACCCCTGAGTGTGTTTCCGAACTGCAGCTGCCTGATGACTGCCTGATTGCTGCCTGCCTGCCTGCCAAGTCTATCTGCCTGCCTGCCTGCCAAGTCTATCTGCCTGCCTGCTCCGTTTGCCAGCCAGCCTGACATAAGGTTATCAGAGCACACACACTCACACACTCGCATATTTACACACATCCATTTCCAGTATCATTTGGTTAAGTATTAAATATTTGTTGTATCACTCATTTCATCATAAGCCTAGTTTCTCGCTTGCTACAATTAATATGATTTTAGTAAAATGCACAATGCGAGCAGGAAATGTCATCGATTCATTGACACTGACTATGCAAAAGAATTTTCAAATGCAATGAATGCATTTAAATATGTAAACATGTATGTAGAATGTGTCAAGTAATTATTTGGAGTCAGGAAAAAATTCATATTTTCCATACATTTATCAAGGGAAACAGTACCCGATGAGCGTTGTATGTTATCTCTTCCTTCTTCTTTTGCTAAAATAAAATATTCCTTATTATGAGTGTAAATGTTTGGAGAAATACTGTTAATGATTTCGTAATTCCCTATTGAACCGATCCCGTTAAATAGGCGTTTACTTTACTTTTTTAAGGAAAGTAATGACACGAAAAATAACATCATTTAAGAATCCAGTTCTTTTATTATAGTTATAGCGCAGGTACATTTTTTTTAACTAACTAAACAAAATGCTAGAAATATAAGAACAAATATAAAACGCTTATAAATTATTTTTAGTTTGCAAAACCAATTTCAACAAAGTCTTTTCAGAAAGAAAAAAATGCATATACTACATACATATTTCCATTTCATTCTTTTGTTATTGTCTTGCTTTATCTTATTTTTATACAATGGAGTTCTCACCCCTAATTAACACAAATGTTTCATAATTTTGAAACTGACAAGAAAATGTTTATGATTCTGCAATTCCCATTTGAAGCGAACCCCTTGTAAATGAGCGCTTTTACTTTGCCATAAGACATTTGAAATGATGAACATATAACTTTTTTTCTTTTGTCAAAACACTTTCCTGCCGTTGTGTATTTACTCTTGTACTATTTTCAATATCTGTTTGAGTTGCACTTATGATTTGCTATCCTTCAGTCGATCGAGGTTCCTAAGTGATCCACTTAGAAACTCGTGTGTATGTGTAGCTATATACATAAATACTTATTTTATACATTTTTCATATTGATTTCCTTAATGTACTGCACCCCGCCCACTCCTTCGATTACAAGAAAAGCAATCAAATGATGGCTGTCAATAATGAGGCAGCTGCTGCTGCTGCTGCACATGAACAACAAGGGTTAAAAAGTGCAACACCTGCCTGTCCCAATTGTAAATGCTTGCAAGAGGGGAGAAGAAGCAGGGGAATTGCACAGAAAAGAGCATTAACAGGTTTTCAGGATACTGATGCATCATCTGAATAATCACTGATAGCAGCAGCAGTCAGTTGCACAACAAATTCTGCTAATGTGTGTGGCAAGGGATTGCGATTCATGCAAGTGAATCTGCTGCCCAGACACCAGCCAGACAGACACATGATGTGTGTGTGTGTGTGGGTGAACAACAACAACAAAAACAAAAGCATTTTCGGGACTGTTTGGACTACTGATAAAAAGAACGCGCGGCGGCAAAAGAAAGTGCGGCTTGCATACGTTTATGATATCCTGCTAAATTATGCAACTTATCATCATTCATGTGGTGGGTGTACGGAGCATGAAACATGTGGCGTGCCCCGTGTGGCAAGTGGCGGTGTGTATGCGCCTCGCCTCGTCTATCGATTTTTCAGCAGGAGCAGACGTGACCCAGGGGCGGGTCAATGAGTTGGAATGTGTCCAAGGACACGCTGATATTGCTTACCATAAACCCATAAACCGCCTCCTCCTTCCCCCGTTAGTCAGTCACATGTAACAGGAGCTGCGCAACACTGCCGCTTTTTTAGAGTGCCGTCCAAGCGAAGAGTTTGCGCCTAATACCCAACAACAACAAGCATGTCTCAACATGTGCAAAAGTGTTGTCAGCCTACTGCTAAAAACTTGTGCATACTACCTTTTTTCGTAGCAGAATTCAAGTTTAGCGCAACAGCACAAAAAGTACTCAAACCGAGTCGAGCACTCAATT
The DNA here is from genome assembly GCA_035041535.1 of Drosophila cognata. Taxonomy (NCBI): domain Eukaryota; kingdom Metazoa; phylum Arthropoda; class Insecta; order Diptera; family Drosophilidae; genus Drosophila; species Drosophila cognata. The sequence goes on from JAWNLC010000638.1 coordinate 951,428, forward strand.
TTAGCTCTGCTGTATTCTGCTCTGCTCTTTTGCTGTTGCTGTTGCCGTTTTCATTTGCAGAATGTTTTGTTGCCAACTGTACTCAACAGAACAGAACTCTGCTGTTCGTTCGTCGTTTGGTTGATGTGTTCCTTCTATGTTTCAATGTAAAGAGTAGCAGAGTTTTTCTGTGTGCTGGTTTCTCTTTCAGTCGCTTTTAACATGAAACAGACGTCAACGTCGCTGCTCTCTGTTCTTTTCGCTGCTATGCATACACACACAAAACACACGCAAATTTGCTACGTTTGTATTGCTTCCCTGTTCGTGCTGCTGCTGTTTCTGTTGCCGCGCTGCTCTGCTGCTGTCAGTTTATTGTTTATGTACGGCTTTATTCCTTTTTCTTTTGATTTTTCGTTTTTCGATGGACATACCTACAAAGATACACATATATAGGCATTCTGTATGTACGTATTTTTCCCCTTTTATCGTTTATCTGCTGTTAACGGTCGGTCGCTCGCTCGCTCGCTCGCTCTCTATAAGATTCGACTAAATGTTGCTGAAACATTCGTAGCTCGGCAACATTTCTACCGGTGGTTGTTTTCAGCTCAACTCGTCGTTGCCGGCAGCATATACATCCAGCAAATAATACCGAGAATCTGTTCATGCAACATAATATGTGTGTACGTATATTTATGTATATACAATTAGTTTGCCGCTGTAATGTAAATGTAAATGTCGTAAACTTGAATGCCTGAAAAAAAAACTATTTACAAACAAATTTTGTGTGTATGTATGTTATCTAAAGGTGTGTATATAAGTATGAGTGTATACATACAATTTTGTTTTTTTTTTTAGCCTTTAGCCTAAAATTGCATAAAACTTTCAATTTTACTGATATCCGGTTTAGGATGGTGGCCTTCTCATCATCATCGTTCCTCTGTATGTATATATGCTTCGTATATGTGTGTGTGTGCGGCTTAAGTCCATCCCCATGTGTACAAACATACACACGTGCATACATACATACAAACATACAGTGTTGTAAGTTGGTTGTGTTGTTGCTGGACTTTTGGCGCCGAGTTACAAACACAAACACACACACATACACATACACATATACTTACATAGTGCATGCATGTAGACATAAATACGTATGTGTGTGTGTATGTGCTGTGTGCTATATGCAGCCTGTGCCTGCCTGTGTCGTTGCCTGCCTGCCTGCCTGCCTTGGCCCGTAAAACTGGTTTTGACATTGCTCCTGCTTCTTTCCCATCATCAACATTGCTGTTGTTCTGCTTGTTGTTGCTTTTGTTGGAAAAAAAGGAAAAGTATATACACATGTATATATACATGCACACATGTTTATACACATGCAATAACGACCATAATTATGATAAAATAATTATGTATATTCCTTCGCATATATATTTTACATGTGTGAATGTATATTTGTATGGATATGCATATGTATTTAGTATGTACATTTGTAAATACTTTTGTAAATAGAGGGATGCATGAATATCACATATGAAGCCCCATAAGCGCCAACAAGTTGCATGAACTTTTATGGGAGAATGCATAAAATGAAACATGAACTGAAATCCAAAACTACAATTGCAGCATTTACTTTATGAATGTCTATATGTATTTGTTATATGCTTATGACTAGAGAGACATTGGCAAATGAGGCATTTGTTCTTATCTTAAGACGATCTAACGACATTTGATCTTAGATTTAGACTGCCGTTGGCAACGGTGTGCTCTGGGCATCTTCTAGCTCCAATTAACGTAGATCAACATTTGACAATGCTCCTTTTGCTTCTGTCGCGCAGCAAATTTTGCATCATTTGGGCGGCATGTGCCTAAACATTTTGTTGCACTATTTTTTGGCATTCACTGCGAAATGTAAACACTGCTTGAAATTGGTTTGTCGACATGGTTGTTGCTCTGATAATAATGATAATGCATGGGGCGCAAAATTACCGCATGATTTAAGTAAACCCATCTGATCGGCTAGTATTTAATTTTTAATTGTTTGATTGATGAGATGATAATGAGGATGCAATCGATCTATCGCATATCTCTAAGTATACACTTTAATCCGCGTTTTTTTGGCGCCTTCAAATTTGTACTGAAAAAAAAGTAAGAAAAATTTATTTACAAGAATGGTGTACGTTGTGTCTCGCCAACAGGATGCCGCAGGACCCTCGCTGGACTTTTATGTGTCCGACTCGATGCAAGATATGCTGGACGTGGACATTCGGGCTGAGATCGCCAACGTCGTGGGCAACTCTAGTGATTTGACCTCCTCGCTGGATCATGCACTCGAGGCCATTTCGGCCATCAACAACAGCAACAATAATAACAACAACAACAACTGCAACAGCAGTATTTCCTCACCGCCGGCGCATAATGGCAGTATGTTCACGAGCAGCGGGTTGCACGCCTCACCCACCGCCAAGTGGATGGGTTCGTGCGCCAATTTCTGGTCAACAACCGATTATTATGCAGACATTGGAGCCTGTGTGAATCCCATTTCTGTGATGCCGCTCATCAACTCCAACTCTGGAGCAGCATCGCTGCTCGGCTCTGGATCGCCGCAGAAGTTGCGTGCTGCTGGTGGTGGCCTCAACGGTGCAACGTCAACGCAGAGCAATAGAGCCGGCTCTGGCAGTGGACAGGCGCCGCCTGCCTCGCCGTGTGGCCAGCACAAATCCCATCTGACCTTCTCGCCAGCTCAGATGAAGGTCAGCGCCGGCTCCATGCGACGCGAGCAGGTGATGGCCCACATACCCAAGCAGATATCGGCGTTGCCCATCTCAGCATCGGCGCTGAATGCGCCTGCAACAATGGCCAGCAATGCTGCGGCCCAGCAGCAGCGTCGCATCTCGTCGGCTTTGGATTCGGTACGCAAAGATCTGGGCACGGAGCTGCGCAAGGTGCAGTCCATCAACGAGGAGACGAAGAACAGCATTAGCAGCAGCAGCAACACTCCCAAAAACAACACTAGTCTGCTGACAACAAATGGCGGCGCCACCAACACCATAAAATTGGGGCCCGGCATAGGCGGTTTAACCTTTGCCAACAGTGCCACATACAACAAACTGAAGCAGCAAACGTCCGTCAAGTCACCCAATGGAGCACCCGTCACCGCCAATGGCAACATTGTGCTCAAACGGGATCGGGAGGCGAGTCCCTTGCACAACATGGCCACGCTGCACGCAAACGGTGTCGTCCAGAAGCGTGGCAGCAATGCACCGAAAAGCATTGCATCCGCGGCACATTCGCCGCACCATCAAATGCATATGCAGAACAACAGCATTGGATCGCCCTCCTCGACTTCCTCATCCACGGCGAGTGGTCGTCCCACAACGTCATCCTCGCCGCTCTCATTTGCGCCGCTTACCAGCAACAACAACAGTAACAACCACAACAACAACACTAATGGCAACAGCAGCAATAACAACAACATGAAACCGCTGCTGCTGCAGAAGATGACGCTGTCGGCGGCGTTGAGTAGCGTATTCCCAAAGCCCGCCTACTCCTACTCCTGCCTGATTGCGCTGGCGCTGAAGAATTCGCGTGCCGGCTCATTGCCCGTCTCGGAGATCTACAGTTTTCTGTGCCAGCATTTTCCGTACTTTGAGAATGCGCCGAGCGGTTGGAAAAACAGTGTGCGTCACAATCTGTCGCTGAACAAGTGCTTCGAGAAGATCGAGCGGCAGCCAACGAATGGCAATCAGCGCAAGGGCTGCCGCTGGGCCATGAATCCGGAGCGCATCTGCAAAATGGATGAGGAGGTGCAAAAGTGGTCGCGCAAGGATCCGGGCGCCATACGCGGCGCCATGGTCTATCCGGAGCATCTGGAGGCGCTGGAGCGTGGCGAAATGAAGCACGGCTCGGCCGATTCAGATGTGGAATTGGATTCGCAATCGGAGATCGAGGAGTCGTCCGATCTGGAGGAGCACGACTTTGATGAGACCCTCATCGATGCGATGCTCGTCGAGGAGGAGGAGAACGACGAAGTCGAGTAAGTAGCAAATGAAGATATTCGAATTCGAAGATAAATATTAAGACTGCATATACAATTTGCAGCTGGGCCAACAGCGAGGAGGATGAGGATAACGACCACGAGGAGCACGTGCTGCAAGAGTACGAGCCAAGCAACCACTCAGTCAACAACCTGCCATCGGATCACCAGCTGCTCGTCGCACAGAAGAGCGCCGACTTTGACATTGAGGTAAGTTTGCCTGCCAAAGGAGCATCTAATGCTTATGATGCATATTCATTTCTGATATTCACTCTCCGATCAGGTTAACGAACTGTACGACGCCATCGAAATTGAGGATAGTAAGCTGGCGGTGCATCAGACCGGCCAGTCGGCCAGCATCATTGAGCTGAATCCAGCTGATCTGAATGCAAATGATGGGTATCGATCTCCGAAGCGTGCTCGGCTCGACATCAACTATGCCATTGGACCAGCCGGCGAACTGGAGCAGCAGTATGGCCAGAAGGTGAAGGTGCAGCAGGTGATGCAACAGCAGCTGCAGCAGGCGCCCACCTACAATCGTCGCAAGATGCCGCTGGTTAATCGTATCATGTAAGGAAAATAAATATATATATATAAATATATTTATATATATACTTAGTGTTAGGATTACGTTTAGGGAACAGCTACGTCAGCTACGCTTAAATCTTTAATCCTAAGTTGATTTTTCTGTCTGTGCACACACACACGCACCTGTATGTAAGTGGTATGTGTGTGTGTGTGTGTGCATGTGAAACGATTCTGTTGATTCCAAATTCGTTTGTTATTCAATTTAGTAGCGCGCTTTGTAGTCGCTTATGGAAGTTGTGTCGCAGTACATTTCATTTTCATTTCCATTTCCATGTAAATTGTAAGGAACTTTCAAATAAATGTTTATGTTTCTTCAAGCATTTATTCGATGAGATCAAGAAATCTCTCCACATACTTTTAAATGACACATAATGACTACCGTTGACGCTTGAGCAAAAGCTCGAGAAATATGTAAATTATTATGGATATTGTATTTGTAATTGTTTAAAGTCCTAATTCCAATAATGACGCAACATTCAGTGTATTAATTGTTTACAAAATCTTGACTATAAATGGACATTTTTGAAATTGATCTCCAGCGTAAACAAAATTTTTACTAATATATGTTGTAATTACTATTGACGAACGTTTTCTATAAGATCAATCTTTTTAGCTACAGAAGTTGTATAAAAAAAACAAACAAATTACGAATGTAAAAATCTAAAAAAAAAAAAAAAAAAAGTAGTTCACTCTTATCTTTAAGCGCAACATAATATTTATAGTAGGAATAGTGATTTGGACAACGAAATATGAAACTCGAAATGTTCATGGACATATTTCCACACTTGTTAACTGTACATAAAATGGCATTTATAAGCATTTTTCTGCGGATTATTCAATATAGACATTTGTGTAGTTAATGTTGAAAACATCCACCCAAAACTTGCCGGTCCAGTATTCATATGACAGACATTGGTAGAATTTTACCAATTTTCGAGATAAATATATATATATATATATATTTACTATACTATAAATATATATATATATACCTACATATGGGTATATGAATGAATAGAAACGAAATCTCTAATTAACAAATGGAAAATACAGTCAATTAGAATTTTGAAATATATTATATACATTACATATATATATGAAATGTAAATATTTTTTACTTAATATACGCTATATACTATATAAGCTTTAAATGAATATGTATGTTAATTATACAGTATAATAATACCAACCAAAACCGTGCAACATTGCAAAAATTCCAAACGAATTGTCAAAATTCTTCAACCGAAAAGACTTAAAATCATCAACGTATGCAGCCCAACAGATTCAGGAATCACTTTACGCTTGAGCAGCGTAAACAGGAACTCAGATTTTAAATGCAAAGTACAAACAGTTTTTAAGTTAACAGAAATAAGCCTAAGTACGAGTTATGCTCAATTTGAAAACAATACATTTTTTTTTTATTTTCAATTTCAATATCAGTTTTATACATATTCAATAACCATTTATATCAAAATAATACTAGTAATACTAGTGATTAATTTGCATTTAACAAATTATATATTTAATTACGAAATATGTATATCATATGTATAAATTCTTTAAGCAAAATAAACAATTTTTGTATAGAGTTGTTAGAAAATCAATATGTACAACACAGTTGAAACCAAAAAAAATTTAATAAAAAAAAATTCAAAACCATTTTATTGTTTTTTTTTTTCATACTCTGATACAGGTGTGCCTAAAATAAATGTTATTTCTAAAATTTCTATTCTTTCCATAAAAAATGATTAAATCACCGATCCCATGGAGTATTTTTATCGGTCTAGCCATGTCCGTCTGTCTCTCCGTCTGCATGTACAAATGTTTTTCGCAGATTTCAGATTTGGAATACAGTCTTAAATACCGTTACATTCTTATATGGTGCTCCGCTATGATGTTATCCATTTGATAAGGTCTTTTTGTTTTCATGTTCTCGTTCCGATACGGTTTTTCGGGACAAATGATGTTAGTTCCAGTATTTGGTTCTTGAAAAATCTTTAGTTTACGTTCTGATTTCGGCGTCGATTCTGGTTTTCAATCGTTTAAAATTTGGTTTCGATTCTAATCCCGGTTAATCACACTTAATTAACTAATGAACCCCTTCCAAAAAAAATGCGTATATTTGCGCTTTAGAACATCTTTATTTCACATTTATAAATAGGTAGATCTGATTTGATATATTCAATGGTTTTCGAATTTCTCGTTATTATTTCAAGTTTTTATTATTTTTTTTTGTTATTACAACCAATAAAGCTCTAGACTTCAGCTTAATTACTTACATATTGAATTTGTTGTAAACGATTTTGCCTTGCGAAGCATTCGTAAAGCATTCTGGCCAGCTTTGGGGTCATTATTGAAACTAAACCACAAAATCGAATCAGAGAAAACGGCATGTGTAAAACTAATGAGACTGAGCTCATTTTTGCGTTAAACTCAGTTCTTAAACATAGGTCATACGACAATGTTGGGGAAACATACAGATTTCAAATTTAGAGGGGCTTAAGTACAAAAAGGAATAATATACACAATGAGTTATTTTCGAAATACATACCGAGAGTATCATGCCTTGATTTGCACATTCGCAAAGAGCTGAATGTGAAATGTTTTTTTTTTTTTTGTTGCTTTTTTTCTTTCTTTTTGCAGTATATCAATTGATATTTCTTAAAAGACTAGACGTGTTTGCATTTCTTATATGTTATATCTCCTGCGTTTAGCTAATTCTAGTTGAATGACTTACAAAAGGTTTTGTTGCTTGAGTAAATACCTAAAATGGCATAAAATACTTTGTTAGGCGCCTCTGTTAAAATATTTCTCTGTTCTTGTTTCTTTGTATATGCTTCAGGAATTACAATACAATTATTCACTTGCAGTTTAAGTATATGTATATATATATATATATATGTATGTATATATATTGTTTATCTGGTTTATATGTTAATAGGTATGCAGTAAATTGTATTGTTTTTCAAAATTGAGTGTTGATATTTGCACACTTAAGGCCTGTTGTTTACTTAAATTAGTTTCTCTTAGTTTTGAGCAAGCCGTTTCAAAATGAGCTTTTATTTTTCTTAACTAATCATTTATACAGTTTTGCATTCCGTGCTGATGCCAGTGAGGATTTTTGTTTTTTGTTTGTGTTCGTACCCTACAAATTTATACGTAAATGTATTTGAATTTGTGTGTGTGAGTGTGCGCGCATGTGTGCGTGTATGCGCCGAGCGCTATGCTATACATTTATTCGTTGAAACCAGACAAAACTGTTGTGACAAATCGTTGTTCTTAAAGTTAAACACAAGTTCGATTAGACGCTTAGTTCACAAATATTAATGCACATGTACTTAAACTAAAATGTATCCTATGAATACATAATCAGATCAGACAAGTCAAACGCCAACGCTGCGGTTGGAGCGTGGCTAGCTTGCTGCTTGGACGGTTCTTTACTTTAATGCGGGGGCAAATCTATGGATGATGCATCCATGTCCATGTTGATTGCATATATAGAGACATCAGACACATGTACATTTGTTGCCTACAAGTTAACCGATTATGTTTACAAAAGTGTTGACAAGAACTTAAGCTACAACCTAACACACACGAATACATACAAACATCGTTGACTATTAAATGCACAGGTGAAGTAAAGTTTTCGAGTAGTGGCTGTGGTTGTGTGCATATCGATTCGTTTGGGCAAAGCAGAATAATAATTTCGGTTTACATAGACTATACGAATACTCGATATAAATAAGGTCAGGCAACTCCTCCCTCATTCCTGCTTCAGACGCTTGGCCTCGTTGCCAGCGCTAGTGGCACTTGCCGCAGTCGCTGCAACACCTGCAACACCGGCAACACCAACGGCACCACCACCATCAACACCACCATTGGCGCCGCTACTGACAGAGCGGGCAGTTGCTTGCTGCTCCCCATCGCTGGTGATATAGGCGAACTGGCACTCGAACTCAAAGTCCATTTCCTTCTTCTGGGCAAAGGTTGACAGTTAATACTAGTTGCCAGTCACTTAAGTAGGTGCTTAGGTGCTTACCATGCGCTCGCAAATGACCGCAATGGCCGTCTTCTGCTGCGCCTCGGCTATTTTGTGCTCCACCAGATAGAACATATACTCATCGAACAGCAGCCGGATCAGATGAAAGCTACCAAAACTCGATGCAGAACGCAGTGTTAAGTCTCGAATTATCATCGAGCTGTAGAAGCTCCATTTCAACAGAAACTGACGAGCGGCACGCGCATAGGTCGGTTTGCCCGTATACTCCTCCATGGCGGACTCCACCACAAGCTGCAGCCAACTGGCCCATTGCTCCAGTGAGCTTTGCTGCTGCAGTGCAGCCTTAAAATCGTGTTCCAGACGCTGCACCAAATCCGGCGCACATTGACTCACCCAGGCGGCTTGCTCCTGCACATACAAATTAAGATTATAATTACAACTTAGTGAAGATTAGTGAAGATTGATTAAATGACGCACCTGCACATTGTGAAAGTCCACACGATTCAGATCGTTGAGCATTTGTGATATTTGTGCACCGTTCTGCAGCACGGCTCGTGCTGCCTGCGCCAGATGATTCAGGGATGTGTAGCGACGCAGCGTCTGGCAAAATGCCGAGACAGCGCTAGTCTTGATCTGTGACAGCTGCTCCGGCACGCCCAGCATGCTCTCGCACAGCCACAGCTCCAGATTCTTGGCAAAGTTGCGTATGGCCTGAGTCAGTGCGTTGGGTATCGAGCGCAGCACATCTGGTATTATAACGTCCACGGTGTTCTGATAGAACTGATAGTCCACCTGGTTCAAGATATATAAATAAATTTTAATTCAATTCGTTCAGTGGAACTATTTTTAATGTTTACAACGAAATCGCGTACTTATGAAACATATGCGTAAACACTCTACCGCAAAGTAAATAATAAAAGTAATAAATCAATGTTCTTTAAGAATCGAGTGAATGCAATCATTAAACTATTTCAACTGTGGGATATACAATTATATCCGTGCGAAGGCGTGGCCTTTATCGCTTTATCTCGCACGAATATAAATGATTATACCTCCAAGCTGGAGACATCAAAGTATTTGGCATATAGAATCCACCTGGCCTATGCGTAATTATAATGTTTATAATAATAGAGAGCTAATTAAAAAATTAAAATAATTATAAAATCGATTCTATGGCATATATTTGCAAATATTAAACAGGCAACAGCTTTTGAGGCATCTATCGAACTTACCTCGCGCACAAACTTTTGCACTTCTGCGCAGTGGCACAACAGATACAGTTTTGTCTTGCTCAAGTACTTCTCCTCCTCGCACTCGTCCAGATTGTTGTTGTTTGTGGTGCGCCAAAAGTCGCGCAGCAAAAACTCAACCGTGCCAAACTCCAGATTGAGCACAGCATCCAAAAATGATTCGCAATGTTCGCGGTACAGTGAACGAAAAGTGTCCACATCGTCCAGGGTGAGTTCACTGTGAAAACTGTGGCTCAATTCGATGGACGGAAAGACGGGCATTGCGCCAGCACCGTCGCCAATGTACTACACAAAACGAATTCAAACGAATTAGTAAATTCATTAAATTTGCAGAGAATTGTGTATTGGCTACCTGTATGCAAGTCTCATAGGTTTCCGGCTTAAAGCTGTGCTTCTTGGTGCCAGCTGTGCGCTGGCCAGAATTCGATGACATGCCATTGCTGCCGTTAGAGCTGCCCAGTTGGGTGGCGCCAATGCTGCTGCTGCTGACGTTGGCCATAGCGCCATTGCCTGTTGGCGTGCCATAGCCCTGCATAGCTTTGTCCTCCATGGATTGATGAATTAGCAGCGAGCCGGGCTTGATGCGAATGCCATAGTAATGATACTTTGAGTTGCCGCGAGTGCCCAAGCGACGTGTGCGCAGACCGGAGAACACCGAGCGTATCAGCTTGCCGAAACTGGCTGCATTCACCGGCTCCAGCTTCTGTTCGTTGCAATGCTGCATGTAGTGGTTATATAGCGTTGAACGTGGCAGACTAACTCCGTCGGCAGTCTCGTAGTTGCGCGACAGCCACTTAATCTGCAAGAGTGCGAAAGAGATGTTAGCAACGCTGCTGCTGCTGATGCTGCTGCTGATATCAGGCGGAGCATACCCCAAACTACTCACCGTTGCCGAGGCAATCTTGTTGCTGGTGCCCATGGCGCTCTGGTCACTATCGGGTGACGCCCCATCGGCACCGTTGCCGATGCTGCCGCCGCTGGCCGAATTGGTGGTTGTTGTCGAGGTGGGCGTTTGTGGTGTGCTCTGCGCCTCCTGTATGTAGGCAACCTCATGCTGCATGTGCCGCCCAAAAAATTGTTGTTGTTTAGTTTAGTCAATGTCATCGGCTCACTGAACGACCTGATGATTACTCACCGTCAGGCTGTGTGGCGAGTCCCGGCTGTGTGATTGCGAGGACCCATTCAATAGCATACTCTCGTCCACAGGTACCAGATACGGCAGCGTCGTGGAATGGGCATTTGCCGTGCTGCCTGCCGCCGCTGTTGCATAGTTGCCAGTTGCTGCCGTTGTCGAGTAGTACGTCTGGCCATTGCTCTGATAATCGCCCACCGGGCAGAATGGGTACGTCCTGTGGGGACAGACAGATATGCAAAGATGTAGGGAGATCAGGTGACGCAAATCGTGATGATGTACTTACATTTGCGTCTGGCTCGAATTGCTGTGATACAGTTCCGAATCGACATATTGCACTTGATAGTTTTGCTCCTGGCCAGAAACTGAAAGACATTAACAAATGGAAGCCAAATTTCGATTTAATAATCGTGTTCTTAAAGAGATTTTTCATATTGTCTTCTTCTTAGTTCCTTTGCTTATTATTTGAGTATTTCATAATTACAATAAATAATCATAAAAAACGGCTAGCTTAAGGCTACTGTAGCCATGCTATAACCCCCCCTTTAGACTAGATTTTTCGGATTGTAACTGCCAATATATATATATATATATATTTAATAATACAAATTAAAAAAAAACTTTTCAAAAATTATACATTTTATTTTGTTTATTTAACGTGGACTAAATAAGGCTTCAAAAAGTAAATATTAAAAATTAAAATAATAAATGGAATTACATAAAATTTAATGTGAGTAATTAAATTTAAACTTAAAATAAAAAATAAAATATATCCTAAATCTTAATAGGATTACCAAAACCGCAGAAAATATTTTTTAGTTTTGAAATGTGGGCAAAAATTCGATTTCAGATCAGTTGTCAAACATTCCTTAGATGGATTTCAGAAATGTTTGGTTGACGTTCATTTAAAGATTTTAGAGGTACACCTCCAAATACCAATTATTCATTGGAACATTGGATACAGTTCTATCCATAAAATCTTTTCAAATTGTGTGTTTAGAGGACGGCACTTTTTTGTGCCCACCTATGTTCGAGCTGGTATTTGATATTTTGCACATATATTTTATGTTAATTTCCTTTTATTATTATTATTATATTTATGTACAGTTAATTATTTATATTTAATGTGTTGATGCTTTTACGCGCGCTTGATCGACGAACAACCGTGACAGATCAGTTTCGAAACGAGAGCGAAAAAATGTGCGAATGTGTGTGTGTGTGTGTGTGTGCGAGCGCGTGGTCTTTGCACCGAATTATGCAGAAGACGCCTACAATGATTATTAACACGATAGTTTATAATCTTTCACTTGCACTTTAACGACACAACACCATGAAAGAAATTAACATAAAAAAGATCACGTCGGGGTCACCAAATGTTTAGAGGACGGCACTTTTTTGTGCCCACCTATGTTCGAGCTGGTATTTGATATTTTGCACATATATTTTATGTTAATTTCCCTTTATTATTATTATTATATTTATGTACAGTTAATTATTTATATTTAATGTGTTGATGCTTTTACGCGCGCTTGATCGACGAACAACCGTGACAGATCAGTTTCGAAACGAGAGTGTGTGAAGTGCAAGCTTGCATGGTGAGAGTCAAACCAAAAGTTGCTGCTGCCTCCGACATTGTGTTTGTTATCTGTTTCTGAATACTTTAAGCTAACAAGTTTGCTAGATTACTGTAAAAAACTTGATCAATTGAATTTGTACACGGAAACCGTACAAAAATCGAATTGGAATAATCGACAAACAAGTTTTGCAGTTCAATTTGATGAATCAAAAAGTTTAGGTTTTTGAAAACACGACTTTCAAGTGAAAAAAAGATTTGAAACAGTTGCATGAATCCTTTTTTTTTTTTGTTTTTTTATCGTGATGTCTATAAATTCATTTTTAAAGAGCTGCTTAACAATCTATGTCGAATTAAGCAAACTTATGAAACCTTTTTATTTTTTAAACGGTTAAGAAACTTCGTAAAAACCGTCTTCATCCCTATCAGAAGATTTACCCTGTAGTTTTGTTCGACAAAAATCAGATTTGCAAATTTTAAAAAATTTGTCTCCTTTACAGAAAATTGTGAAACTGTCAGTTGGCAAGTTAAGTCCTTCTAGCAAACCATATTTTCTTTATTTTGTTTGTGAAATATTATATTGCAGACTTGCATATATATCCCTTTCAGTAATAGCTTTAATTTAAACACTAATTGGGAAATGGAAAAACTTTTTATATGCCGACGGCGAATCGAATTTTTAAACAGCTTTCAAAAACTTTCATAAGTAGAATTATCTTGTATTTGTGGAACACAATCCTAACATCGTTTTTGTCCAATGCAAATGAAAATTTCGTATATTCACTTGAAGTGAAAGTGAAAATTACCAAACATTTAAGCACATTTTACAGAAAAGTGACATATTTCCCGAATATCGATACTAATCGGTTTTCGATAGAAGAGAAAGACACAAGTGTAAGGATATAGCATTGATATTGATTGACTTATTATTTATGCACTGACTCACTATTTATCAATTGTGAGAATTTCATTCAGATTAGTTGAGATGAGAGACGCAGATTTAAGCAAAATGTATTTTCATATTGCACAAATGTGGGCACTACGTCTGTCTCAGGGAAATAACTCTTAAGAACTCTGTCCTTATGACAATTTATTTATTTGACCGTCAAGATCTCTCGACTAGAGCATTCAAACTTGTTAATATTAATCATTATTCAATGCAGTATAGGTGTCCAAGTCTTTACATAGAACTCTCACAGCACGTCCATTAGAACATTTGGAAGTGAAGCTGCCAAGTTTGTCGATTAGAGATTGGATTGCGTCAACATTTGGGAGAAAGATCTGAGGAATCTTCTGCGGCGACTTCAACTGCTCCTCAAATTTTAACATTTTACTTAAAGCACTGTTTAAAATTAAGTTCGTAGAAACGCCTTGACCACGTTTAGTCCGTATATTTAACTCATATCGAATTAGTTTATAATTTGAAAAAAGCTTAACTTGGCTCTATATTTGTTAACTCTGATAAGCTGTGTATCATTCAATCACGTGGATTATGTGCATTAAAAAACATATATATATATATATTAATAAGGAATATTCGATTCGTTCTGTAAAGGAAAAGTAAGCTTCTGTAGGAAAACTTCTCGAATATCATTTACATTTCATTCAGTTGAAAGTTTACAACATGGACAATGAAGCATGAGGAAGACACTTGACACTTTCGTTTGCTTGCCCGAGTTCGGCACACAGATGCACACACACACACACACACACACACACACACAGACACACAGACCCTCGAACTTACACTCGGTGTGTAAACAGAGCGTCAATTAAAAGCCATTGATAGGATTCGAAACTGAAATGGTTGGCTATGGAAAATATTTACCACCGCAATAGGACAAATTGTTGTGACGACGATGGTGGTGATGGTGATACATTGCTGTGGTTGCTGCTGAGCTCGACGCTGTCCCTGTGGAGGCGGCAGCGGCGCCAATTGTCGTACAGCTGCTGCTGTAGTTGACGGCACTGGCCGTGGCCACGAACGTCTGATGGTGATGATGATGATGATGATGGTGCAGTTGCAACTGCAACTGGGCCGCTGGCAGCGGCGCAAGTGACGCTGCTGTCGCCGCCACTGGCAACTGTTGCTGTTGTTGGTGAGGCAGCAACTGGTGTGGATGTGACGACTGCGATGGTTGCTGTTGTTGTTGCTGCTGCTGCTGCTGATGCTGGGGATGGTGCGGATGTGGGTGTTGTGGATGGTGCTGTGAGTGCAGCTTGCAACGACACTTCTCCAAGAGATTCGTATAGGCGGCGGCGATCGGCGGCGGTGACGTAATATCCAACTGTGGCTGAGGATGGTGCTGATGCGGCTGCGGCTCCTGCTGCTGCTGCTGCTGTTGATGATGCAGGTGGTGTGGCTGATGGTGTTGGTGATGACGCGTCTGACAGTCGAAGCCAAATCGCGAATGCATTCGATTAGTTTTATTTCGAGTGTGCAGCTCGGAAATGAATGACTGACTGAGTGAGTTGTGTCAAAGGTGGGTGCCTGAACAGCTGATTTATGTTACATGTCGCCTGTCTGCACGGCGTACAGCGGGCCGTGTGGGTGCCGATTGTAAGCCGAGATGTTTGTCGACCGGTTGCTTGGGGCAACTCTTCCAACAGCCACAACGGAAAGTAAAAGTGAATATCGGAAGGAAAAAAGTCCGCACAACTTGCTGCTGATGCTGCTGCTGTTGCTGCTGCTGCTGCAAAGTGTGTGGTGGGTGGCTCCTGTGGATGTAATGGCGGAAATACGACGTGGCAACAATGTGAGCTTGTGAGGAACGTAGCAACCGAGCAAGAGCAACCAGAACGTAAGCACGGTAGAATTACAACTGAACTCAAAATCAAATGTTATCCTAGCAATATGCCTTCGAAAAATAATGATGACGATGGCGATGACGGCGGCGGCGCAGCAACGAATTAAATTACAGCGGTGGTGGTGCCGTGGGTGGTTGGGTGCTTCTCCTGATGCTGCGTTGTTATGATTTGCGACTGCCCATGCCCAGCAGCCACCCTTGTGTGGTGGCAACAGCAGCAGCAGCAGCACTGGCAGCAGTAGCAGCAGAAGCCCACATTCAATATTCAACAGCATCATCGCCGTGGCAAATAATCCAACCCAAACCCTACGTAGATTTTCGTAGTAGCAACGGTTTATTTTTCAAGCGGCGCCAGCTAATTCCGGGCTCAAAGTCGCATTTTCTGGTATCTGAACAAGTGTCGAGCGTAGCCCGAAGATGCTGCGAACAGGTGCGAGCGAGATGGCCAACCACTGGCAGGCAGTGCGGCATGTGGCAACAACGTTTGGCGTCAAGGCAACGCAGCCAATCATTTGGGCGCGCAGTTGCCACCGTGCGCCTACCCTGTTGCAGCCACACAGTTACGCAGCCACAGTCCTGGTGCTTGCTAGCACATCAAGCCTTTTCTCTCTCTCTCTCATAAACTCACTCACTCGCTCACACACACATATACACACACACACACACACGCACACACTCAATTGCTGGCTTGCGCAACAACCCCCAGCGGATGCTGCTTGGCCTGGCGCTGGCCAACCAGAACGTTTGCTGCCGGCACGCGCTTTCCCTCTCCATGCAGCAGGGGGTGGGCCAGCAGGTGGGGGCTGGTACGTGGGTTGGGCATGACACATATGTACCTGAATGCCTGTCACTTTGGCATTGCGTGAGCGCGTGGAATTTATTCATATATTTTGTTATCTCGGCATCATCGTCTTTTTACAGTTTTTATATTCAAAATGTGTAAAGGGTATCATGAAATTGTGTAAAAGTATGTAACAAGCAGTGTACTATACATATATATATATATATATATATATATATATATTCTTGAACAGTATTAAAAGCCGAGAAGATGCATACATAACATAAATGCTCTCAGAGACCGTCAGGATGAGAGACAAATTTGAAATGTGAGTTTTCGTATATCATTCGCAGAACAAGTTTGTTATTCTTATCGATAACTTTTCATTTTCGATATATAAATGAAACTCGATAAAAACGCAAGCCATAATTTGTAAGACATAACTTTCAAATTGATTAAGAATATACCTTGACACTATTGAGCATCTGCAAAAATTTCAATTAGTTTATGTATAAAATGTGTAAGACTCAGGGTATCTCCTAGTCGAGCATGTTTTTTTTTCTCTTCATGCAGCACACATTTCGAATATTAATTTATTCCTTCATGAACTGCCCGCGTGTCCTCTTTTGTAACAAAGGGTGTGTTTGTCCATTGAAATATGTATGACTGTTCATCCTTGGACCCCAGCGGATGCCTACATCTGCATATGGGTATAGGAATGAGTGGAGCCCTTTGGATCCTCAGCAGGAAATACTTTGAATCCGTTTAGGAGTTTCAACTTTATACCTTTGAAGCTTATTAGACATTCTTGGGGTTTGCCTGGCAAACTCATATGAAAAGTAGCTCTGTGGTTTTCGGGCAAGGACTTTTGCAAATTCATGTTTGTAGCTAAAATGTCCTTGATCTCATGTCAATTAGAAAATAAAACAATAAACCAAACGCTTGTGGCAAGGTCTGCGTACTATATATATGGTTTAAACGTTTCTACTACAAACAAAAATATTTAGAACGTCTGCAGATATATATATATATATATATATAAATACAGATTAGAAATATTTACATATATATTTATGAATTTTCAACTTATTGAATTAGGTTCCAGAATTATGGAAATCACGAAAGTATAAATATATAAAATGATTGAAAGACGGAGTTAAGCGTCTGTTTACTTAAAACTAGTTCAAAATTGCTTCTATCAAACTATGATTTATTTAATTTGGATATACGCTAAATTGTTGATAAAAGTCAGACATTTAGCAATTGATTGAGGAGAGCTTTGAGTTTTTTTTGCATACGATTAAGTAGTTGCTTTTGTTATTATTGTTATTTTTTAA
Organism: Drosophila cognata; assembly: GCA_035041535.1. Classification (NCBI taxonomy): domain Eukaryota; kingdom Metazoa; phylum Arthropoda; class Insecta; order Diptera; family Drosophilidae; genus Drosophila; species Drosophila cognata. Next base: position 968,905 of record JAWNLC010000638.1, read on the forward strand.
TGTTAAATACTCGATTTTTTAAAATTTGAATACAGATCTGATTATTACAGGTTTATTTTTGCGTTCAATTTGCATATGCGTATTAATAGTTATATGAAAACGATAAGAAATAAATCTGATTCAATCGTTTAGTATAAAAACTTCATATTAACTTTGAATAATAATCGTAACCAAAAATGCGTCTGAGCCACATGTGCTTATTCCCAAACCAACGAGCAGATAACAAACACAACAACAATAAAAAAAACTTCTTTACTCCTTTATGTGCATTCCATGAAAATCAGAAAACTTTCTATATGTTTGCAAAGGAAAATAAATTGCCAGGATAACCGACAAGTGCAGGGTGGCGCATCCCAAGCTGCCTGTAGTTTATCCGTGCATCTGCAGCAGCAGCAGCAGCAGCAGCAGCCGAATCAACAACAACAAACAATTAACCTTTTGTGAAAAGATACAGCACCTGGCTGGGGCAAGGGTCGAGGTTCATTGAGTTTTGAACGCTTTATAGTGCTTCAGATTCTGCCATTGATTCGACCTGAAGATAAGCAAACGCATCAATATGAATGCCGACTTGCCTTTGAAAATGATTGGAATCTCGACATTTTTGCTGTGCACCCAATTAAAAGAAGCCCAGCATATGCTGATTTTCCCTGACGGTAAGCTATAGTTTAGCCACTTGGTCTCAGTCTTGGTTAAACTTTTCAATAGTCAGCTGGTAGGTATGGATTTGAGTTTGCCAGCGTCCCATTTCTATTAGCTGTTTGCCTTTATTAAATTTTAAGCTTTGCTGCTTCGGTGATTTGATGAGCACCCCACCAAAGAGTATCAATTCAAATATTCCCATTATTTGATAGCACAGCTTAACAGAGCGGGGTATGGCGGGGGCGGCGGATAGTGTCCTCTTGACGTAAAGGCTTTTGAGTATTGTGTTGTTAACTACACTCGGAAAAAACCCGCATTGAATTTTATAAAATTACCATTTTTTTTGGCAGAAGGGAAAAAACTCTTTCTTATTCAGAAATTATATTTCCCAAACTGAAGATTGTGTCTTTGTGAAAAACAGTGATTAAAATTTCCTTTTTTCAAAGTGTACTTTTTTTGTTTTTGTTTAATATGTACACATATATATATATATATATATATATATATATATATATATGAAAAGGAGCCTTTACAATTTTAAGAAATTTTTCTAAATTCAAGTTAGTTTTGCAAATATCTGGTCGATTTTGTTCTAAGTGTAGACATGAGCCCAACTAAAATTGTCAAATATGCATCACACAGTGCGTTGATGCAAAACAAAAACGTTGCCAATGAAAATTGTAAATAGTCGAAGTTTGTATACCCTTTCCGATGAAGAAAGACTTTAATGTTATTAGAATCTGTGTTTGTTCTCACTTTTGCTCAAAATTGCACATGTACTCAACAAAGTATTTAAAATGTAAATAATAATATGAATTTATAATAATATTTGAATAATAATTGATAATGAACAGCTGATCAGATCACGATCAACAGATATTTGTTAGCTTCATGGTAGAGTTGTGATACCAATTTGGAGGGTATTGCAAATCACGTATTAATACACAGCGGGCGGTTATTAATGAGTCGATGTGTGAGGGATGGCCGCGCTTCTGTCCTTCTGTCCTCGCTCCCCTCTGCATCGACAACCCCATGCCGAACACACCTCAATTTGTTGTGATTACTTGCCATATTTGTTGTTTGCCCTGCTGGTGGTGGTAATTTGCGCTAATAAAATCAAGTATCATGGCCAAACAGTTCTGGTTCGCGGCAACTACCCACTCCAGGCAGCAGTTCGCATCTATCAGTCGGCAGCGTGTGATCCTGCCCTATAGATAGTGCTCACCAAGTGTAATCTCGATTAATTCATTGTGTAGCGCTGAAGTGGAATATAATAATTATGTTGTATACGTGTGTATACTGGATATCATTTTCTATTCACTCCCCTTTTGGTAAAGCACACAGCTGCACTTTGCTACACTTTCTGTTACTATGTGTTGCACGTGCCGCAACTGGTGCCGTATACTCTTGTTAATGCTGCCTCCTGCACAGGTAGGACTATCATCAGCAACGGGGTGACTGCTGAATCTGTCTGTCTTTGTCTGTCTTTGTCTGTCTGTCTGGCTATCTGGCTATCTGTCTGCCTGTCTGCCTGTCTGTCTGTGTATCTGTGTATCTGTGTTCTTGTTACGCGCTCATCTCTGCTCGTTTCAGTTTTCAAATTAAGTCGCTTTAATTGTGATATCAAGCAAACGTTTAAAATGTACAGGGACTTAGCCGCTTCCCTGCCCCGCTTCGCCCTAGGGACGACACACTGATCCTGTGATTATGTTTGTTTACAAAGGCGCGACTTTTGCCGTTTGCTGTTTGTTTGCTGGTTTCCGTTTTGATTTCAGCGCAAACGGTGCAAGTGAGAGCGGAAGCGATAAACCGCCAGCGATTGTTGCGAGTATTTTTTTTCAAACAAATGTGCGCTTTTTTACAGTCCACATTTTCAGATTAATTAAAAAAACCACGTTTGCAACTGAATGACTATTTTTTGCCATATTGTTATTCGTAAAGTATTCAATTTGCCATTATATTTGTTTATTTATTTACTATTTTATTCTGTGCTAATACGCATTCGAAATATTTGTGTTTCGACCTATCTGTCACTTACAGGTTATTATTTTGGCCACAAAATGAAAGGTGTTAATTTTAATTATATCTTGCAACAGTAAAAAAATATATATATAATAATGATTTAATATTAAATCGTATTTTAAATTGAACGTGTTTACAGTTTCAGGATTGATTATGATGATGCTGCAGTTTTTCAATTAAAAAGAACAAATTTGAGCTACGCTCTGTAATCAAAAATTAATTATCGAGGATTTGAGTGATGCGAAGATTTCATACTCTATTATAATTATAATTATTAGGTTACTCCAATTTCCAAATGAATCTGATCACCACTTAACTGCAATGCATATTACAAATAAGCCATTAAATGAATTCTCAAAATTTGTTGTTAAGTTTTAGCATTATCATACGATAATATAGGTTAGATAGATATCACAGATGAGATGGGACATCTGTCTAGTTTGTCTTACATCATTTCATGTCCCACATCATTTAATGACAAGAACATATTTTTGTCAACTCGACTGATTGGGGATTGCGATATATATTTACAACGCTTGTACACTGAAATAAAGTATAATAAGGCTGTGCAGAAATAAGTAAATAGCAGAACGAAAAATCTGCGATCCCATAAATGAAATATATTCTTCAGCAGCATCAACAGCTGAAAGGATTTTGCCATTTCCGTCTCTCCGACTGTATGAGCAAGAGTGTACCAAAGATCCCAGATACTTCAAGAGCAAGTTTCACAAAATATCGCCGATGGCAATAAGAAACACAATTGTGAAGATATAGTCTTTTAATTGACTTGTAAGACATATTATTAACCAATCAATTTATATAATGATTTTTCATATTGAACAAACTATAATTTAGTTCAAACTTGGATGTTTCTAGTCGAACCTTCTCGAATGGTGTAGCGTTAATTGGTTATTAAGTTTAATGCGAACAAAGCTCTCCAAAATGAATCTGCCATTAATGGTGTTTATCTATTCGATATAATCAATAACAATCCGAATAATTATCGTATATAAACAGAGCATACAAAATTTACGTCTATTCCTATGTGTTGAATGCAGAAAATATACACACGAAAATATTTGCACATTTTTAGCAGATGTGCAACTAAATAGCGGACAGCATAAAAATGATTGGAATAGATAATTTTACTTAGACTCACCCGTCACCGTGATGAACGGTGTGCCATCATCATCCTCTGTAGCCTGCACCACGGTCAACTGTCCATTGGCAACTTGTTGCGCCAGATCGACGCCACCTTTGATGGCACCCAGGCCGGGTAGGGTGTGTATGGTGGTTGTGCTGTTTGTTGTGGCTGCGGCGACGGCATCGCTGCTGCTTACACTATTCACAGCATTGAGATGGGCATGCAGTTGCGCATCCTGGCTAGAGTCACTGGTATCCATTGGCAGGACAACACGAATGACCTCCAGCTGATCGGTGGTCGCTGTGGTATCATCGTTAATGTCATCTCTAAGTTTCTTTTGCAAGAGCTGACAATTCTGCAAGCAAGAGCAGCAATCAATGAGAGCAATCATAAATAGGGCAGATTTATATGTGTAAGTTGGCGAGTTAGAAAAGATGGCAACCTGTGTCATGACATCTTCCAATGTGGCAGCCACAACGACACCATCCTCGGTGCAGAATTCAAATGCCTCCGCATGCGTTGTTGGTGTCGAGGGCGTTCTCGGCTCCACTGTCAGGACATCGCCTGTTGTCGTTTTGGTCACAAGCTGATGTTGTTGTTGTTGTTGGTGTTGCTGCTCCTCGGCATCTGTTTGGCTAGCATCTACAGTGGCGGCCTCAACGGCGGCGCTCGTCGTGATGATAAATTGACGCTGGGTTGCCAGACGTGTGCTCATTTCATTTGCTTAATGTTCTACAAGCTAGGATTCAAACGTAACTAAATATGTAGTTTGTCTACAATACAAAATATTGGTAGTTGTAGTTGTAGTTGAAGGCCAGATGTTTACACTTTCGATGCGAAAATTCGTTGACTAGTTTTTGATTGCTGATCTCCTCTCTCTCTCTCTCTCTGTCTATCTCTCTTTCTAGACTGTTTATGTTTAAGGCAATTGCGGTGCTTAAATGTATTTAGTTGCTTTGGTTCCTAACAGCTGCAAAGAAAGTGAAAATTGTGTTGTATGTTGTAAGAACTGTTGTAAGGCTATTAAATAGAAAATAATGCCGCTAAAATTAGAAACGCAATCTGCCTCCCACCGAAATCAAGTGCCATACAAATGCCTACTTCAGTATGACATAGGAGAGTGCTGTGGGCATTTATATTTTTTGGTTTTTGTTGTTGTTGATGAAATTCCCACTTGATGCCATTGTTGCCTGCCTACCAACATGCTTTTGGGGGTTGACTGCCTCCGATGGGGCGTTGCTATGAAATTAAACATTTCACAGGTATTTTCTACATACTTTGATTTGCTCGCCGCTTTGTTCTTTACGGCAGCGCGCATAAAGTAAAAAGCAAAAATTTTCCTCCAACTTTTGTTATCGTACAAAAAGACGCCATTTTGAATTATTCTCGACCATTTTCTGTGGCATCTTTTAGGCGCTCCAAAATCTTTCTGTACCATCACGTTGTGCTTGCAAGCGTATAGAATTGAATTGACAAAGCACTTTAATTGCGTATTGAACATGCTTAAAGTATTAAATTAAATACTCTCTGCATCTATCAAATTAATTTCGCTTTTATTTAGTTTTAAAGTATGAATTTAAATGCCCTGCATCCAAAAAATTAAACATAAATGTGGGGACAATTCTCATTTCCATAATCGCTTTCTTAACACCAAGGGAAATCTATAATTCTAATTGTTATTATCCGAAATGAAACATTTTTTAAAATATGTATTTGCATCCGAATGTTTAAAAATATTTTATAATAACAATCAATAATCGAAGCTGCGAGTTTTCGTTGTATGAAATCCAAAAATTAATAATGATGATTTAAATTTCTAAAAGTTATCATTTTCGAGACACCATTTTAATTAACACAGACATCAATAGCCTAGTCAAGCTAGAAAAAACTTTCGCATGTATCCTTTTATAATTATCCACACAGAGTTTACATTTTCTAAATACTCCGGAAATGCACTATTAGCTTGGAAAAAAACAACATTTACGACGACACTTTGAGTTTGTGTTGCAGTGTATTTCAGAGTGGTGTTATCCCCACTATTTGATCCTTGCAAATAATTTTCATTATTTACTTGGCAGCTTCACATGACTTCATTTTAACTATTTGTTTCTGTTTGTTGTGATTGAGTCTTGTCTGTATTCAATATTAATTATAAATACCTTAATTTAAATGATTATAATTGTGTCTTTCACATTGAATTCTTGTCTAGCTGCGCACACTGCATTTATGATTTTCTCACTCTGATTCACACTCTGTGGGACATCTTTCACACGCTCTCCCGTTGGCCCACCACTGTTCACTGGGCAACCGGTTCAATGTAAATAATGTTTGCTGCAACGCCGCTGGCAACGCCAAACCCAGGCGTTAGAGTAAGTATCCAGACAGGAAATTGGGATTGGGAATGAGAATGGAGTGGGTACAGGATGCCGATGACGACCCGGCATACGTCATGTAGTCGAACTTGTAGTCCAAGTTGTTGTTTATAAACAGTAAACGAAGTCTGCGGCGAGTGAGCGCCGTTTAACGGGTTTGCTAAGGGTGTGATAGTGTGAGAGGGGCAGGTGTGGGTGTGTGTGGGGGGGGGCTGTTTCGGTAAGTATATTGCGTTGCCCCCATCGGAAATGCAAAGTGCTTGGGCACATAAGTTCACAAATCAAATGGTAAAGCGACGCGGACAAGTTCATAAATTCGAAGCGTGAAAAATGCAGCTTGAATGTTACACACGGACACACTCACACACAAAGAGTCACACACACACACACACATACACATGCAAAGAGAGACACACTCGCACACACTCACAAACACACACACACACAGCACTGGCAAGGGAATCACTAAGGACGCTCAACGGCAATTTATTGATCAAATAAGCTTGACTTTTTTTTTTCCTTGCTTTTGCTTTATTTTTGCTGCCTTTCGGTTCCGGGTGGGTTCAAATTTTCCTTACTTCAGCCATGCAATTGCAATTCAATTGCAAAAGCTTTGCTTCCATTGATCTTTCACTTTCCGATACTGTTCTTGTTGTTGTTTTTATTTTGTGTGTGCTTGCAACGAGCGTAAATGTGCAACTACAACAAGAAACATATTCACGCTGCTATTATTATCGAGCAGGTGGCCAGTTCGAGCTAACGGCGGGGCGTAGGGGGTAGTTAATTGGTAATAGACTTGGCCAATATGCTGCTACACGCTCGGTGTTTTACTGGTGGTGGTGTCTAGTACACACATTCAATCAGCCGCAGGAGCGAGACAAAAATGCATTGGCCCAAAAATAAGCCAAGCAAAATGGCCGGCAAGCATGTTCCGCATTTTCAGGACACTTGCAGCACTCCCCTCCCCTCCCGCGATTCCCCTTAAATATGCATTTGCGTTAAGATCCCAAATACGCAGCGGCAGCTGCGTTGTCATAGGAATAGTCAGTTGGTGGCTCAGTCAGCGTGACGCTTTTACCAACAACGCAAAATGCTGGTTGTTTTTTTGTTTTGTATTTATTTTATTTATTTTTGGGTTCAGTTAATGTTCAACTCGGTTGCAGGCTGAGTGTTGTATACCCAAAGCTGATATCAAAAAATAATAGATGTGTATTTAGAAGAAAGATTAGGTTTTAGGCAGCTGCCAGTTGCAGCAATTACATTTGTATTTGTAATTGCAGTACACAATTTGGACTAGTATCAGCAATTGTTCCAAAATCCAATTTTGTTTAAAATATATACAAATTATAAATAAGAATTTATTGATATGAGCATCAAAAGAATTGTTTAGTCTACAGCGCTCCATATTCGTTCAGATATAGTTTTGCATATGGATTCATGGATCTTTCAATAAAGAACATAGCAAAAATAAATTCTTCAAACTGATCAACATTTCTTTAGATCAGCAGACAGTTTTCAAAATATTTTCGACAAGTGCAAAAAATAAATTTTTTTGTAGGTGTTAGAGGTGACTATAATGATATTTTAATCGAAGTCTTAATACAAAGACTTAAAGAGTTTAAAAGGGATTTTAAGATGCAATACTGGAATATTTTTGTTTAATGTTTAAAATCACATTTATTGGTCGTTTAGTTCGTTTTTGCTTACAGTTGTGAGCTGTTTGTTTGTTAGCTAATTACAGTCGAAAGAGCCCTAACTAACAAGGACATAGTCAGTAGTATCTAAGCTGTTAGTCAGAGTGTGTTTGAATGTTTTAATTAAACTGCAAACCCATAGTCTTGTGTTGCAAGGTAACAAGCTCCATTTAAACAATAAACGTATCGCAAAACCGAACTGTCTCTGATGATGATGGCCGTCAGAGCATATTGGGAGTGACAGTCATTATAATGGGCATCAGTCGTCAAATGCTCTGACAGATATGCAATATGCGAACGCTCGCTTGGCATGCGTTCGACACCCCCTCCCCCATTACCACTCCCACTCCACACCATCCGCCATCCATTCCAGGTGACATGGCCGTTGCCTCGTTGGCTCGGGCAGCCAAGCAAGACGCGGTGTAAGGCAGTAAAGCGGAAATATGCAACGAGATGGTTGCTTTACACCTGGTGGTCGACTCGGGACTCTGTGTGTAATGAGAGTGCAACCGGCCATGCCACACGCCACATGGATATGGATGCGAAGGTGCAAGCGGGTGGCTGTGTGAGATTGTGTTACCTGTCTACCTTTGGGGGTTGGTTTCTGTGGCCGCGAAAAGGACTCGTCTTAATTGCCTCTAAATGTTGAGCCTGGCTAAAAATGTCTAAAAAAAAGTTTTAAAAAGAACAACTCGTGGAATATGCGGGGTGAGGGCAGGGAGGCACTGAGTAATTTTCTCATTTTCCCGTTCAATGAAAACTCATTTACTGCGCTGCAAAACGAATACGAAAATTAGAAAAGTTGTCAGCTTTTGATCTTTCTTAGTGTTTCTTGAAAGTTTTTCTATTTTATAATTTTCTTTCATATAATTGTGGCACTTGGTGTCTTACAGATTGCGGGTGAGGCGGATGGGAGGGTCAATAAAATTAGCCCAATGGATTTTTCTAGCACTTACCATATTCAAATGCGTAGTATCATCTAGGTCCTTGATCGATATCCTGGCCGTTGAGTTGCATTTCAAAACAACATTATTCGCACGTTGTTGGGCATATTATGTTTGAAATTTTAACGATATGTACAAATAATTTGAAAAGCGCTGCTTTTTTGTGCAATACCCTTTTATTTAGGATACAAATTGGACCGGAAGGAAGTGTGGCACACACACACACCTAGGATCGACCGAGCACCGACGTAACTTGTTGTGTTTGCGTTTTTCGTTTCCTTGGCAACAGCAGGGGACAACAACAAACAAAGTGATGGCATTTTGTTGGCCAAAGGGCTAAGCGCGAAATGTGACACAATTATCGGTGTCGCTCTTATAGGTTGCTCTTATATAAATATTGCACGTTTTATCTAAAATAAATTGCCTAAATATATTGCACAGTATAAATATAAATATATTAAATTTTTGTATAAAATTGCTGCACTAAAACGTGAGCAGCTGACTCGGCATTGTACAGTGCTGTACAGCGACCGAATCGCAGCTGCTATCGAAATGCTATTTCTGCTGTCTGGCAACGCTATGGTGTTGCTTGTGCCGGCTTTGCCATTCACAATTGTACGCGAACAAAGCAAATGGCGGTTAAATTCAATTTGTGATAATAAGGAAAAAGTTAATAATATTGATTTAAGTAAAGTAGAAAATCATGTTAATATATTTGGTATGCGAGGTTAAGCCGCTTATTTATTTTGACAATTGGTTTTAACGCTAGCTTGCGAGAAACGTGAACAATTTTACTGCACTAAACATGATAATTAATTTGATCGCGAGTTGCAATTTTAACACCAGACTCGCATGGCAACAACATCCAATTATCGTCCAATGAAGCAATAATATCTACACCATTTACATATCTACTTGTGCGAAACAATTACAAGTGCATGTACATGTGTTGTGTGTGTGTGTGTGTGTGTGTGTGTTGCTGTTCGTGTTGAGCTTTGCTCAATTAGCCAGCCGGTCGGTCAGCCTCACAGTGCTTGCACACGTGTTGCACATTAACGAGCTCGCCCAGCAACACTCACGACAGGTGTGTGCATGTGTGTGTGTGTGTGTGTAACGTTTTTGCACTCTCCATGCACAATTTAATTAGCTACGGCGATTGTTTTAAATTTTTTATGTCTGTCCCCAGAGCGGTCAGCTCGGAAGGTGAGCGTGTTTTCCATAGGCGTGTTTTTTCCTTTTTATTCATTTTTTATTTCGTTGTTCACACTTGTGTAATAATTTCATATTTTGTTTGGCTTAGGCATTCTTTGCACTTTGTATGACGCAATTTATGTCATTTTTTCGCCCCCCCAGTTCTGCTTGCTGTCACCTGCAGGCGCAGCTTGCACAGCACGTTTGCTTGCGTAGATTTCCGTTGTGTTACGACAAAAAAAAAAAAAGAAAGAAAAAACCGTCAACAGGCAGTGCCTAAAGCACAGAAACTTATGTGCATTGTATACGTAATGGGGCGATACTTACATATGTACGTATCTAACATGACAGACATTGGCGCTGGCTGCGACTGTGTTGCAACACTGTCAGTGGTTCTCGGCATGGGATTGACATAACAACGTCTTCTGAGTGCTCGGATTACACTCCACCCACATTCGGCGTAAGCGTAACATGGTGGCTCATCGTCTTCGATGTCGCACTTTGGTGTCATTGCCCGCAAAAATGTTGGAAACCAATAAAAATGCGATGGCAACATCGGTTAGGTGAATGGCGAATTGTGTAAAGCTTCTAAAGTTTCTAGCGTGATTAATCGTCGTAAATCTTACGCGATTGCTTTTCCTTTATTTTCACTCGCGCTTTTATCTCTCTCTTCTCTCTCCCTTTTCATAGTTTTACTTTTCTTATTACAAAGCTAAAAACTTTTAACAATTGTTGGTCCTATTGAGCATTTTTTACATTTGAATACTTTCAGATTTATTTTATTCTTTATTAAATTCTTTTAATTCTACATTTTTAATATTATTACTTCTTTTTAGTTTTATGTAATTTAATTTGTAGCTTCCATTTTACAAGCAAACTTTAAATGTGTGGACTGATAAAGTTATTCAACTCCTTAATTTATGATATTTTATTAATGTTGGTTAATTAAAAAATCGAACTTTGATAGGAGTTCAATTATCCGATTTTAATGAACCTAAACTTATAAAACAAATACTTTAAAATATAAATTTGAATATTTTTTTAAATTTATTTATTTAATGAAATCTAATAGCCATTAATTTAAAATTTAAAATTAAAGTTTCGAATCAAATAATATAAAAACTACGAGGGCGAAATTGAATTTAAAATTTGAGAATATAAATAATATAAAGTATATAATAAATATGTAGGTAATAATACCACTTTAAATATGCTATTTTTATTCATCAATTGAAAGCATATTAGATTTTGAACATATCCGATTTGCTTTCAAGTGTTCTTCTGTATGCTGTTCTTCCTTTCAGGCGATTCCGTCTAAGCTGATTTGATTATAGGAGCCTCCATACATACATACATGTATGTACATACATATACTCAAGCTGGCCATGGTCAGGGCGGGCAGCTGGCCCTAAAAAGCCACATGCAAATTCAATTAAATTAGATGCTATTACTTGCTGACAACAATTGTGTGCATATCATTAAATCGATTTCCTCTACGAACGAGGTTGCCTCACAAAATAAAAAACTACTTTGTATATACTTTTGTATATACTTGCTTATTACAAACAACAAACAACATCAAAACAAAAGTCCAAAGCTACGGCGTCACCTTGTCGCCAGAGTCTCAAGCCTAATGGGAAATTCGAAACCCGCTTTGTCTGATTTATCAACAAAAACAGCAAAAGCAACAAAAACAGCAGCAACAACATTTGAATGCAAAACGTGTAAGACAACTTGTAAGTTTTACATAAGTTTGCGGGTAGCGAAAATAGAACTCGAGACCGTAAACAAATACAAATTACTTTCAATTCAAATGAAATGCAAACAATAATTAAATATGAATAAAAGTAAGAAATAAGATAATTAAAATTGGCAAACCCACAGCTAGACCAGCAGTTGCCTTGCCTTGTCTATTATTCTTCTTTTCACTTTATACAAACATAAGGCTCTAACTACATAAACATACTTATTATTTATTTACACACTTAAGCTGACTTATGTAAATAAATACATGCGTAAGTATGCTTATGCAGTTATTATCATTTATATTTAGCGTCTAAACGCGGAAACATTTAATTAGGTCTCCAAATGCGTTTAAATGAGTTGGTTATGCACACAGTGGAAAACGTGCCAAAGTACGTGTAATCATTGAAAGCATTCAAAATAGTGGGCGTAATCCATTATCATCGATTTCAGATGGTAATGCCGAATTGATAACCCAATTACACTTATTTATTTGTTTATTTTACATCAACTAAATCAGTCGACATAAAAAAATACAAAAAGTGAAGCATAAATTAAATTGAAAATCAAATAAAATGTAATTTTTAAATTTGTTAAGATTTCTGGGAGTTTTTACTATATTGTAGTTGTATATCAGTTGCTTAACATATTACTACTAAGGCATATAGATTTAAACATATAAAAAATACCCATTTAGAATTGAAAAACTATTCCGTCTAGGTGTGAAAAATTATTAGCTATGCATGATCTCAAAAGTGTTATGTCTATGCATAACATATATAATAAATAAATACATTTACAAGTTATATATATTTTTATGGCATATATATTTTATATCCATGTCAAATTTTAGTTTGACTGACTTTGAAAAAAATAAAATAGCCTATTATAATAACCTGTTAAGGTAACATTTGAGATTAAAAGCAGTCCATCTCAAAATCATATTTTCTTAACATCTCTGAGTCCATTACACAAACGCTTCTTATCTTTATCGGTTTTAACAGCCCAGTCGTTATAGCCATGTTCGCCTGTAATCATTAGAGCAGGGGACTTTAAATTTAGAATATATATATTTGTGTGCTGTGGGCGAAACAATTTTATTTCATTTTTTATTGACAACTTGTTTTCTTAAAAATAGCACTTATTATCGATTACCAAATGCTTATATATTCTAAAGGTTGTTGGAGCTCAAGGCGGCTGTTTTATATGTACATATTTCCTCGTATGAAGTCGAAATCGACAAATAATTCTTGGTGGTATGAAATTGCTTATATATGAATGAAATTCAAATAATTCAACCACATTTAACTCTAGGCTATTAAATAATTAAAGTTTTCTGAAATAAAGTCTTAGCTTAAATTTGTAAAGGATAAGATAGCTTTTTATAAAATAAAACATAAATATTCCATCAGAAAAGAAATTCTGTAGAGGGTTGGGATAGTTTTTTGATCTATGCATGGCTGTAGTTGCAACATGTATCCATGGGGCCCAATCTTGATTGATGCACCTTTGCCTGTGCATTCACATAAAGACACTTAATTAATGCAGCAAAATTATTTTTGCCACACTCATCAGCCATCATTGTGAGTGTGTGCATGTGGGTGTATGACGGTGTGTGTGTGGGTTGTTTATTTAAGAAATTTCAATATTATTATTCAGTTGCGGAGAACACGTGTAGGGGTTTACGACTGCCGGCGCCATTTTTTATAATAATATTTCTCTAGAGAAAAAATGAAAACTTTTTTATACTACCAATACTTGCAGCAGTATTTATACTATGTGTGTATTAATGTACATACAGACATATATATGTATTATTCCTTTATCTGCCCACAAATACAGATGAACTTGCATATTTATGGGGTTTATACATCCAGTTTTTATGGACTTACCTCGACTTTGAATTTAAAATTTTGGCAGGCAGATAACGCTATCGCTATAATTTATATGAGCCAAAAGCGTGCACGTCTACTTTTTTTTTCAAATACATACATACACGCCAACACATTTAAATACATTTACAGATACATATCAAGTGTGATGCTAATCGAATATGGTCAGTTTATCGAGCAAACTGATTAGCACACACCCATTTTGTTTGTCCCGTTGCGGGGCAGCTACTTTAAAGCTGCAGCGTCTCTTTTGGGCCTGGCTACTGCTCAAATCACTGTCCCGCCTCTGGCTGATCAACATCGGGCAATATCAGTAGCTTATGCTAATAAAAATGTGCAAATTGCATTATTATTTATGTGCTTACGAATGTATGTATTCAACTCCCAATTTATATTTGCATTTGATCGACTTATAAATGTATATACCTACATATGTATATATACCAAAAATATACAAATATATTGTATACACACACATACACTCAAAAAAATCGCTTCGAATTTTATAAAATCTCCATACTTTTTGAGCCAAAGGTAACTTTAATATTTAGAGAGTATATTTCTAAATGGAAAATAATGAAATAAATAAAAACATGGATTTTAATTTTGCAGACTGTTTTTCTATATTTATATATGTTAGAAAGCAGCATTTGTAAAAATTATGGTTTGCATTTCTACTTTTCAGATATATTTTCTAATCTTAAGAAATAAAATTCTGAAAAATATATAAAAGGCCTAGGTAGTTTGAAGAAATATTTTTGTAGTTCTGAATTTATTCTAGGCAATTTCTAAGTTTGCATTTCTAAGTTTTTAGATAAGTACCTATTGTATATATATGTAAAATATCAGATAATTTGAAAAATTGCAAATTTAATAAACTAACAGCTGACGCTGGAAATATATTTTGCATTAATTTTTAATAATAATAAATTTGTATGTCTCATCAAAATATAATCATACAAATAATGCATTTGAAAGAAGAAGAACAATTAAAGGCACAATTTTTTTATTTGCTTTATTAATAAATAAATAATGGATATTTATTTATATTTATCGATAGTAAGCGCAAGTTATCACTATTCATATTAGTGTCATATCTTGCACAATAAAACGCAATATGTGAAAATATGTTATTCGAAATGTAGTTATTGTAGAATATTGATATTATTTTGAGGCACCGGGCAACAGTTGAGCAGTCTGTTTTCAAAGTGGACACGCTGTGATTCTACAAAAATGTCTGGCGTTTGATTTATTTGTATATACAAGTCGGTGCTTATGAACTTTTATTATGTACATATGCATATTATGTGTACAAATGTCTGAGAACCGAGTATAGAGCATATGCCAGCAACGGTCACTCGACCATAGAGCTTAAAAAATTATACTTTCTTCACATTAATTCTGTTGATTTTTTGTTTAGTGCATTACAGTGAAGAAGAATCAACACCAGTTTGCATACGCGTTAGGCATGCAGATCGTGGTTGAATTCTACACACCTATGTGTACATATGTACATGGTATTTAAGTGTGTATGTATGTGGTCGAGCTAAGCAAACACAAACAGACCAATAAAGATACTGAAAGCGACACAAATAGAGATACAAATAATCGCATAGGGGGGTATGTATGTACATACAAATATTTAGCAAACTAACATGTATGTGTGTGTGTGTGTAATCAGTCAGCGCTAGGGTCCATGTCCACACATAAACAATCCACAAGTGTTTATTTTTTATCACGCCTTTAGCGTCGTCTATACAAATACTAATACTAATATAAAAGAAAAAAATACTTTGTCAATTTTTCTGCTGTTGTCGTGGATATGTGTCGCTTGATTGCATTTCATTTCTATGGAAATTCACAGGCCACGTAACGCACACCGATTGCCAACACGTGACCATAACAAAAACCAACTGTTTAATGCGAGTAAATATATAAATACAAAGACAAAAAAAAAAAGAAACAATAAAAACCAACATATATTAAGCAATTGAACCAATTTGAAGCTCTGATAAGGCAGACGTATGGGGCTTGGAGCAGCTTTGAGACATTTTCCACACCATCACCATTTTTGTGGTCGGTCGTGCACACGTGCCCATCGCCGCGTATGTGTAATAATAATAACCGGGTTTATTTGTTTCGTGAAGCCAGTGTATACGTAATGTGACATGTGATTCGCTATTAGGAATTGGGAACTGCGTTGCGACGTTGCACGTGCCAGCAGCGACAGGCTAGATTTGAAGTATACGTAATGCACAAGCACATAGATACAGATATATATGTATATGTGTACATATATATATACATGCACATATATGTGTATATGTTTATGCATGTAAATGTGAGATCAGCAGCAGCAAACGGCAGGAATGCATCTTTTGCTTATTTCAGTCAGCCAGGCAGCGTCCATTTTCATTGCGCATTGGACTTGAACACGTTTCTGACATTACTCGATCGTGCTGGGCAGTGACTTGTTGCTTTGATTTTTGTTTTGACCTTTGGCTTAGCGCTATAAATAGATTGCATGCCTTTTTGTGACTGCCTGGCATTTCAATTTAATTAAAGTGCTGGAAAATAAAGCGAAATCAACAACATTTTGTACGAATATAAATGTGTGCATGTACTGATAGTCAAAATAGACACACACACATACACAGACGCACACACCTCAAGCATTGGCACAACACGTGACCAACAACAAACTGCCTTGTGTTTTTTTTATATCTGCGAATGTGTACGGCTTAAATGTATATCAAACACATACACACATTTGTATTTGTGTGTGTATTTGTAAAGCTGACACGCTCGCCTCGCGTGAGATATTACGTCATGCGCTATGAATTTTTTTGCGCTGGCTATGGCCGCTTTCAACGTGTCTTGATTAAAAAGCTGCTCACGCGTACATCAGGGAGAGCGAGAGAGAAAGATAAAGCAGTAGGGAGAGGGAGAGCATCGTGCAGAGAATGAGAGAGAAAGTGCAAGCGAGATAGAGAGATGCGGTGTTTTATGAGGGGCCAACACAACGTATGATTATTATTTCGATTAATAATATTATACGAAAGCCCCGTCGACCAGCTAAATATTATAAAAACAAAATGTCTGCCGACTGGGAGAGCTTGTGCTTTGCATGTGTGAATGTTTGCATGAGTGTGAATGTTGAATCTGTGGTTGTGTGTGCCAGTGAGACAATCGCTTTGTTGCCAAGCAATGCTCATTTCGACGCAATTCGCCGTCAAACGTCGCCCAATGTAACAGCTGCGAATCGCTTTGGAATTTGTCACGTTCACGTGTTCTATGTGCTGCTGCTGCTGCTACTGCTACTGCTGCTGCTCCTACTGCTACTGCTGCTGCTGCTGAGTTTTGTTATTGTTATTGTTATTGTTTTGCTTCTTGCCTTGGGTTTCTACGCCTGCCTTTCAACTTGAAAGCTGTCAGACAAAAAGCAAGCGACAACAGCAAAGGCAAAAATATCACGCAACGCACGCCCCGATGACCACTGAGCTCTTCTGTAACAATAATCTCTATTTATCTGTGTGTGGGTGAGTCTTTATCATCAATAAAAAAGAAAAACATTTATACTTGTATTTATATATATGTATGTAACAATCAGTAACCAATACGATTACCTACTGAACGATTATTAATACTATTTGTTTGCCTGAGTGTGTACAATTAATTCACACGCAACTAATAATAACAATTCTTGTGTTTTTCTTCTTTTTGTTGCTTGCGAATGACAAGAGTCCATTGCGTATGTATGTGTGTGTGCATTTGTACATATGAATAACTACATATATACAAACACAAATACACACACATGTGCTTTTTCTTCGTATCACTCAAATAGGCCCATGAACCGCAATTCTGTGCAGTTCTCTGCTATGGCTGCCTGAAAGTCGCGACGTCTCGTCATCAGAAATGCACCGTAGTTCCAAAGAGTCGAATAAGTGATGAATATTTTATGCAAACATATGCATAAGTTTAAACTGAACAGATCAGATAATTGATAGTATTAATTAATTATGCACAAGCAACTAAAAAACAGATATATCTATTAGTTGTTTTCGGATTATACTTACGCTTTAAGAAAAAATATCAAATATTAAAGAACAGTCATCATAGCCATATTCTGTGTTCGATTGAATCCACACCTTAAATATATATATATACATAAATTAGCTAAAATACGGCAAAATTATGTAAAAATATACTCGTCATGGGCCCACTGTGGCAATCACGTTCTCCGCGCACGAAATGCGATAACATCAACGCACGCACACACACATCTAAAGAGATCCAAAGCATACCAAACACACATGCACACACACACACACACACACACACACACAGAGACAGCGTCAGCCGCAGCCCAGCATGACTTGACAAAGTATTCGCTCAGTGTCAGCGGGGCGGATTCTTTCTTGCTCTCTCTCACGTTTTCTAGCTCTTTGCCACATTCATTCTCTCGCGTCATCAACTCTCTCAGTTTGTCCACAATTTTTGGTCTCGTGTTGTGTATTTGTATGCCCTTTAACGAGAGTACAACAACATTGTTATTCACTATCTAACATACTAAGTCAATATGCATATTTCAAAGTAAACTTTGTATCCTCTACTTTATGCATGCATGCATATAGTAAATATGAATTAAATAATAAAAGCCACAGTATTCGAATTTGATATAATCGTACCATATTTTCCTTATACTTTTATAATTATATTAATATTTGAATATGTTGAAAATTATGTCGATGAATCGATCAATAATTGATTCACAAAAATAATAATATGCGTTTCATTATTGCTATAAATTTAATTTTGGGACATTTGGAATATTGAGGATATTATAGGGTAGTCAGCAATCGATACGTCGCATTTATTTTTGCCGCCTTCGTTTTAATTTTAGCCCGTTCGCCGTGTATTTTTCATTCACTTGCATTCGGCCGTTCGAAGTGAGCAGTTGGTGTTAGCAGCGTCTTTGACAGCGCAAGTGTTTTGTTCAACAAAAAGCAAAAAAAAAAAGAAATACTAAATTATAGGCAACAGCCGAGCGAGCAGCAAAAACAAATTGAATGTGTACACATATACATACATAAATATATATTTATATATATAAAAGTGCTGTGTAGTAAAATATAGAAATACACACACGAACGCGCGGTTGCTGCTGGTAAAATTCCACTGTGAATCGAAGCAAGTTGTGTATCAATCAAACAAATATCAAATTAATAAAAGTGCAAAACGTGTAAACCAAAAAAATAAGTATAATATAAATAAAAGAAAACCAAATCACGTTTTTCGACAATCGGTTGGTGCTGCGGTTACCGTTTGAGTGCGTGTGTGTGCGTGAGTGTGGGGCAGAGAGCAAGTCCCGCGACCAAAAGCGAGACGTGCTGCGAGTGCAAAGAAATTTCAAGGTTCCCACAACACAGCAGCCGTATCGGTGGCAACACGAGCGGGCAGAGTACCCAACTAGTCGTCTAATATAATTATGGATTGAGCCTGAGGCAACATATAGTGGTTCAACAAGTGCGTTTCAATTACCACATTGATAAACGTCCCTCAAACTGCCAACGCTCCGTAAATTTAAGCTTCACACACACAGATAGTGTGGAGATAAAAGTGAATATAGTGTGTGTGTACATAAAAAGAGTCTTATCGCCGCAAAGATTGCTGCTGACTGCCTTATCACAAAAACAAAAGGCCAACGCAACAGATAAGCGCTGACAGAACACAGTCATCACTAAGCATTCAACAACAGACAAACAGACAAGCAGACAACTGACGCTGAGGCGATTTATCAGCATATATAATAATTCACTCCTTCAACAAAAATTCAACAAGAATGAAATACGACATGTTATGCTACATATTGTAGGACGGTCGAGAGTGTTGCAGGGCTGCAAAGAGTATTGGATATTTAACAATTGTGATTAAAATCAATTAACGACAGTTTTAAAAATAGGTATCTTAGCATATATTAGCAAGCCGACTTGTGTAATCGTGTACTAAAAGTAAATCCCACCTGAAAATACCACCAAGCAAGCAAGCAAGCGGACAAGCAACAATTTGTAATTCGCCGCAAGTGAATTCGCCGACAACCTGTTTGCTGTCATAAATTCGTGCGCGTATTCGCCGGCGTTTTAGCTTGGCCATTTCTGCATTGACGTAAAGAGCACACCTTCCACCATTCCACCACAATTGCAAGCAACGTCGGCGCAGCAGCAGCACCAGCAGCAGCAGCAGCAGAGGACAGCAGCCAACGCAATTTTGCCCAGAAGCAGCCGCAGCAACAGCAGCAGCCGTAGTCGCAGCAATCAGAGCAGCAGCAGCATAAGCAACATGGAGCCCTATTGGAGCGAGTCAAACGGACATGCCGCACATCCGGTCAAGTATGAGAGGTAGGTATAAATGGAAACCCTTTGCCACAACACAAATACAATCACAACAACAAACAACAAATAAAACCAAAGCCCATTCACTTTCACTTGCGCGCGTTTAAGTTTATGCATATAATTTATTGTTAGTGTAGTTTTTAATACTTAATCATCTTAAGTTGCAGTTTAAGTTGATTTTTTTTGTGTTTTGCCGGCTGTATAACGGTCTCTTATGTGAGTGTCAATGTGTACACATTTGTTTGTATGTGTGTGTGTGATGATTGGGATTGGGCGTGGATAGTGTGGCTATTTTTGGCAGTTGAGCGAACTAAACAAGAAAATCAAGCGAAAAGCAACTGAAAACGTGGGCAGTCCAAAAATCGTCGACTCTATTTTTAAACTGAATTTTTAGCTTATGTATTTATTTATGCAAACATACGGAAAAACAAAAAAAAAAAAAAATAATGCAATACTGGGCAAACGTGACGCTCTGTTTTCTGGCGATTTTCCCCTTTATCTCTCTCCATTTTGTATTTTTGTATTTTGAACTTGAATCTTATTTATCGCGGCATTTTGTGCCGCTTGGAATTTTGTTTTTATTCTTTTCTACTCCATAGGAATACTTAAGCATATATTTGTGCACATATACATTGGGAATATTCATAAACAAATAAATGGCTGAGAGACCGGACTGGGAACCGGGTTTTAATAAAGTCAGCTTATTTTAACTAAATGTCAACGGCCAAAACATGGCGGCTATAAATAGCTAACAGCAACAGCAGCAACAACAGTCAATTGCCCCTCTCATTTGATTGGCTTTTGTGGGCGTGCGCTCAACACATAAAAACAAAACGCACACACACATACACACACGCACACGCGTCAGCACGTGAGTGTGTGCAAGTCGGTGTCCTTTTGAAGGTCAGCAGCAAGTGTTGTTGTCGATTGTTGTTATTCGTCTATTTTAGTATTCAGTATCCATTGGCCCTAAAGCGATTCTTATCAATATACATATGTTTGTGCATTAGTACATACATTATGCATATAACGGTAACTATCTCCAATAGCCAATAATAAAATATGCAACAGCCAAAACAACAATACCAGCCTTATTTGTTTGAACGGGGCAAACAAGCTCATAAATACAAATTAACAAAACACATTTACCAATTGGTTTTCATACGATCTAGCTCTATCTTGGGTTTGTTTTCGAAAAATTCCCCGAAATGTGTGTATAATGTGTATACAGATGTGTATACAGATGTGTGTGTGGAGATCATCCGCACAATTGACATCAATTAATCTTGTCAACCACTCCAAGGTTCTTATAAAAAAATATTACGTATGCATCACGTGAGCCGTTAATTGTAGGTAAACATGTGCAAAGTGGAGGCAATTGCGTCTTGGGTTTATCATGGACTCTTTTTGTAATTGGGGAATTTTAATATAAAGCACTAAAGGTAAAGGAATAGTTCTATTGTTTTTCATCTACATGATCGTCATCAACATTTTGCTGTTCGTTATCGTTATCATTATCGTAAACGTGTCGTTTAGTTCCCAATTTTCGTCACTTGTGAGTCAAACAATCATCTGCACGGTCGTCATATATTTGAAATGTTTATTATTTGCACTAGCACGATGCTTTAACAAAGAACAACAACCCAACTACAAACAAGCCATCCATAAACGAGATAAGAAAACACGCGATAAAACCGAAGCGATAGTGACGCACAAGCATTCCGGATAACGTATCTGCTGTGTACATAAGGACGTATATACATATATATATATATATAAATATATATATATTGTTCAGAGGATGCATGTAATTGGCTGGTTGAGAGATATATATTGTGAGATCTCGGGTTTGTTGCACGACGTGGCAGCTGCTCCAAATGCAAAAACTCGAAAACGCAGCTGTCTCTCGATGTTTTCGATTTCGGGATCTTGTCATCGGCGTGACCTCAACCAACCAACCAACCGAACAAACCATCAACCAATCGGCCGTGACCCAGTGATAAGTGATATGTGATTGGTGCCTCTCGCACGAAGGGAAGTCTGAGAAAGTGTGTTTGTTTGCTGGCTACGTTTGTGTTACATTTCGAACTAACGGCAGCAGCTGCTGCTGCTGCTGCGGCTGCGTTCGTCATGTAGGTTAAGCAACACACAAATGTTCAGCAAGACAACACGTCAAAGCAAGCCGCAATCGATCGGGAATATATATATTTATATATATATATATATATATATATATATATATATATATATTAATCTGTTTATAACATAAGTGCTTCGTATAGCGAGCGCTGTTTACAAAATAAACGCGTCTTTTGCGCTCTATTAATAAACAAAATACGGCCCGCATTAAATTATATCTAACTAGCTGCTACACACATAAATAGGTGCGCAGCGATCTCTCTGTTTCTGTTTCTGATTCGGATTCAAATTCGAATTCGGATTCGGATTCGCGTCGTGTTATCTTCATCGTTCGTCCATTGGCGTCTCCAACGCAAGCACGTAGTCGCGATCGTTTCCATGCAGTTCAATTTACACACACCAATGCATATGCATACACACACACATGCATACATTCATGCATTCATTAATGCACACATGCTTACATGTGTTTGTCTGTGTGTATGCACCAGTTTGCATGCCTTTCTTTATAATCGTGTACGTCAACGAAATTGAGCTCTCGATTGCCTCGTGCAGTTTGACAAACGTGCCGCAAATATTGAGAAATTTACACAACTTGCTAGCAAGTGTGTGTACGTGTATGTGTGTGCGTGCATATGTATTTTTGTGTGCTTTCCTCGTTGTGATTAATGCACTCAACGTTGACTGGGCATGATTCCGATGCGAGTCTCTGGGGCCTGGGGCCTGGGGCTGAGTGGGGCAGGTGAGTCAGCCGCGTCCATTGGCTGGGCCCACATTGCATTTGATTGCCGCTAAGTGATTTAAATAGATGGATTTTTTATGTCAGTTGACCCAGTTATTAAAAGTATTCCACATGCCCACATGTTATTGTTTTAGGTCACAATTTTAGTCTCTATTATGGCTAGACACAGATGTCTACTATTCTGATACTCATTCATTGCAGACGGCCACGAAGGTTGGGTTATTTTGAGTTTTTTTGTTATATCACTTGACTCCCATAAAATTTCAATGAATTGGCACGTATATAAATACTTAATTACGATGCTTTTCAATTTTCCCATTAATTGCACGTCTAGAGCTTATATTCAAATTGTCTTATACATTACTATATACATTTTAAATGCTGGATAGCTTCAGGTCATGCAACTTTGGGTTTTCAGACAAAATGTCGTAAAATAATGCTATGAGTAATCCCAAAGTGATGCGAATAAAATGCACTTATACTGCACATTTCACTAAATGCTTCGCTGTGTTTTCCGAAATAATTTTCCAAAAATCTACGTGAATAAATATTTATTCAGAATATTCAGAAATGAAATATAAATGTGTAAACAAATATTTATTTGAATGCGATTAGTTTATTTATGAATGTTTATTTTAATGCAACACACTTAGCTAATATTCGGCAATAAATATTAAAATGTTTTTCACAACAATTTTCTTATTTGTCTCAATAACTCACTCAGCGTTGCACTTTACGATTTGTATTTCTGACGTATGAAACTATTTCACGTGGCTGAATCAAACGATGCCCATTTCCGCTGCATCGTCATCTTTCAGTCGTTAAATATATGTACATGAATTTCTATGTATGTATGCCATTTATGTGTGTGTGTGTGTGTGTGTGTGTGTGTGTGTGTAGTAAGTGGCGTATACGTTATGAATCAAATGCCGCACTCATCTTTCGTGTTTGGTTGTTGTGCTGTGCCCAATTGAGCTCATTGTGCTGTGTGCTGCTGTGTCGTGAATTGCTGTTGTTTATGTTTATTGAATTGTTTTCGCTTAGACAGCACGAAAGCTAAAGCAATTGGTAGGAGGGCTAGGCGAAGAGCGGGGGCGGGAGGGGACAGCTGCCTGTTTTGCAGTTCCGCTTGCTAGCCAAGCATTGTGTTGCCAAGCACTTCGTTCGACACGTGCACAAGTTCTGCTGACAAATCAGTTTAAGCTTTGCTGGCTTATTCTTGATGGATAAGCACTCTACACATTGCTCTATGGAGAGTGCGACAGCTTTACTGTTACTATTCTGGTCATATTATATCACGTATCACGGGTAGCCATTGCTAAACATACAACACTCGTGAAAAAATCGCCAAAAATATTCGAAAATCAGACTAAAATATAATATCTAGATGTAGGAAATAATTTAAAAATATACCAACAAATCTGCTAAAAATTAGAAGGGCCTTTTTCTTTTTCAGATATACATATATTCCCTAACAATATAAAACTAGAAATGCAAACTTTAATTTTTAGAAAAATGTTTTTAATAAAATTTACATTCTAGACGTTAGACTTCTATGTTAAAAGTTAGATGTTTTTGATCATGAAATCGCCGTGAAATCTAAAGTTTTTTGGAGCATCAGAAAATCCTATGTTTGAATTCCTGAAAATTAGACATAGTTTTTATGCATTTTCGCAAAATGTGTCCTGCAATTAAGAAAAGAAAAAGTCTGATTTTGAGATAAACACAACATTCCGTTTTAGAATTAGGTGAATAACCCAAGTCAAGATGAGTTACCCAAGCCACCAAGAGTTTTTCCCGAGTGTACGCGCATATATATGTACATTTATTTTAAGCTGGAAACCGGTTGTTGTGAGATTTCCAGTTATTCAGCCATAACAAAAACATCTCACGTGATCGCTGTGAAACACTCAACTTGTTTTTATTGCTCGAATATTTGAGCAGTTGTTGCTGTTTTTGTATTTATCACCTGTGACGGGCCTACACGAGTGTATTTGTTTATAACACAATGTGGTATACACATACATATGTGTATCTTATCAGTGACTGCAGGTGCAGTCAAGGTTACGGCGGCCAGTGACTGTGCCGTGCCAGTCACAAAGTCACCAAGTCGCAAATCGTTAATCGCCATCGCCATACTCGCTGAAGCAGACTAAGATCACTTTTGTTTTTTAGTTGATTGTCGTCGCTAATTTGCCCAAGTCAAGACAACAATTTATTATATTTATGTTTGTTTTTATTTTTTTGGTTCTGTCTCTCTTCACTCCTTTCACCACCGATACCAAAGTGCGTCATCGTTTTGCTCTTGCATGTGTATTTCACAATTTTGCGGCACATTCATTTCGATTGCCCAATGTCAACTGTGTAGTGTAGAAATATGGAAATTCTATGATGATGTGGTGCGAAGGTCTCTTGCATTTGACATAGTTTCTGTAACGGAAATGCGTGACATTGAAATAGTTTACACAAATATTTATGCAGACGCTGACTGTAACAACAAGAATAACAATAATAAAAACAAAATGATTTATACAAATTTTCCACTTGGCAATTTAGTCCAACTATCTTTGTATCTTTGGCTTAGTCACTTCACGAGCAACTTGATTGGCAACATGATTAATATGCCATGTGATGTCGATCTGCCAATTTTGAAATCTTAATGTTGCAATAGTTTGTACTATATCAACCACTCAACTAGATTGTGGCTTTATCTCTAACAGAATAGCACTCAAGAGATTTATTAAGTGGCACTTGGGTAGTTGCGATTAGACAAACCAATAAAAAACATGAAAAGTTATATTTGAAAATCGATTCTCATTTTTATTTAGTATTTTCTAATTATATGGGCGTAATTTGAAGAGCTTGTCTGTCACGTGTAACTGACAAGTTATCTTATCTGTGCGGTCAAACAACAACAGGAAGCCATAAAGCTAAATACAAATTCATTATTTTTTTTTTAGGTTAATGCACGATATCATCGACAACCATTATATTATTTTGGAGCCGCGCGTGTGCTAAACATTCTACGACTATTTATATTATATTTGGTATAAATGTATGTTAATTTGAGGACTCTCCAAATTAACCAATGGCGTTGTCCGACCGTTCATGCTTTTGGCAAGCAGCGTGCGGCTGATCAACAGTTGGCGTCACTTTGCTTACGGATTACCTGTCCGTATTCAAATGCACTTGCACAGATCGCGCTGGCTCATCTATATATTTAGACGAGCGCCGTTAGTTGCCAATTACTTAATAGTTGAAAAGTGCGACAACGGCTACGACATCGAAAATGTTTTGGCACCAAAAAAAAAAAAAAAAAATCAAAAAAATTCACAAAACGCCAACACGATCGGTTGCCAGTTTTTGTTGGGCGGCGCAAGGGGGCGTGTCCGCCGGGTTCAATGTTCAGCGTTTAGCGTTCAGGGCATCGCGTAGATATTTCATGAATCAAGCGAGTGATTTGGTATCCGACGCCGTTCGCTGCGCTCAAAGGTCGAACACTGCAATTGACTGTCACTCGAGTGATGTAAATTAAGAACACGCCCTGCACACGGGACTATATCTCAGCGATTGTTTTCCAAGCAAGGCCTGCGGCACGCCATCCCATAATATTCCCGACACACTCATTCTGCTCACAGCCATGCCAAACTGTTCGAATACATTCCAGATTGGCAAATGCCCTGTGCACAACTTAGTAAGCATTTGGAATTTTTTTATGTACAGACATGGCCATCCAAATAGCACACAAGTATCAAGAAAAAAATGTTTTTCACATTTTTCGTCAATACTTTGCATGCATATCTTTATTGCATTGCGTTATCTTCTTAGCAACTTGTTTATTGAAAAAAAAACCAGTAGTGTTCTGGTTCGGAATTCATAGGAAGAAATAAATTGCTGTGAATTTTTTTAAATTTAACCTAAATCGTCCTGAAAACAATAAAGTTCTGAAATAATTTCTAAATATACAAAGAAAAAATGTTTAATTTAGGAAGACCCCTTTTATATTTTTTTTATATATATCTGAATAATAAGGTGATTTATCGTTGGCAACAAAAGTAAGGTGCTTTTTTTATATCGGGGTATTTTGAATAACTATCGCTTAACTTTTAGTAATGATTTTAGCCGTCTCAAGCTCTTCAAGAGATTTTCGCGCTTAGCTTTTGATAATTGTTTTCAATCTATCTGAACTTCCACACACAAATCAACTAGATTTTAAGGTTATCGCTTGTTTAGTTAAGGTTTCTCCGATCACTGGCCATGACTGTAGAAATCTCATATAAGCAATATGAGTGTGCGAAGTGCGCATCACTCATACGCAGCGATGGCCGAGATCTGTGCGTGACGTTTATAGCAGCGTGTGACTTAAAAAGATGAAAACAACTTGCCTAGCAAGAAGTGGGTAGTTAGCCGTAGTTGTTGTTGTAGTAGTTGTAGTTGTAGTTGTAGTTGTAGTTGTAGTTGTAGTTGTAGCAGTAGCAATAGCATGTTGCTAATTTTTCAGCTTGTAGATTTCACAAGAGTTTTGTTAGGCGGATAAAGCAAACGAGTTATAAGCGCCATGCACTGGAACGTACTCGTCGCAATTATGTGCTCACATGTAGACATCTGCATATATATATATGTTTGTGTGTGTGTGAATATGCATACACATACATAACTCACACACATAGACGACAAATCGTAGCGTTTCGGCGCTTATCGCGAGCGTCGCTCGCTGTAGCAAAAAGTCTTCTAGCATTTTCTGACGCTGTCGCGCCTTCCCAGCTTTTTTTCAGTTTCAGTTTCTTGTTTTGTTGTTTTTAAACATTGCTGTATTTGTTTTGGTCACCAATTGGTTGCTGCTCATTTAAATTGACGAAATGCTTGCTTTTTTCTTTCTTTATTGTACTTTGTTTGGCTCTCGTTTAATTTACTTACTTGCCACGCTTGGCAACTGTTCTCGTTAGTTTTCAGCACTTTTGTTCCGCTGGCGGTTTAAAAATATTTATTTTTATTTTCTTTATTTGTGACACATGTTAAGAAAACGTGTAGAACCTACAAAGACATCGTATATTGAGCTTTTAATTAAACGTGTGAGTAATTTTTTTTGGGGAGCTGCTGATTTGTATGTGTATAATAAGATATAAATCATATTGTTTGTATGTAATTGCAAATTGCGAATTATTAATTGAGTAAACAACTGTATAATGCCCAATCCCACACAACATGAGACTCTCACAAAATGGCAAAACTCAAGGTGTGTAAGTGTAAGTATTGATGTGTCGGTGTGTGTGTGTGTGTGTTTAACTTGACTATATAGCTGGGTATGTTTTGTAATTGAACAACGATTCTTTTATACTATGCTATTTGTACTTTAAGGCACATTTATCATTTTTTACTACAACCACAACAAAACAAAACACTCGTTTGATTTTAGCCAAGCGACCACTTGGGGTGCAAAAATTGGTGGCCCTTTTCGGGGATCAACTCTCGGATTAGCTGCTGGTTGACTACCAACAATGGATCATTAGAAGTGAATTGAGAGTGAGATGTGTAAGAGAGTGTAATGAGAGAATGGGCTGAGCGACAGACTGAGAGTTTTGGTTGGTGTTCACAGCAATTACAATTCGATTAATAAATTTTTCTTTTCTTTTAAAATTGCAGCCTAGGTTTATTTATTACATTTTACATTTAAATTGAATTGAAACGAAATAAAGCATTATTTAAATACATAATAATATTTAGATTAATTAGCCTTACGTTTCTATTTTAAGTCAGTATAAGTTATGCGCCTAATAAATGCATTACTAAAACAATGAATACCAATTAAAAAAAAAAAAAAAAAAAAAAAACAAAATTTGACAAGCTTTTGAACAAGATTTGGACTTATTTGTGTTTCTTATCCTTCCCACTTCTTTTTGCATATCAAACAAAACGCATACGAATTATAGCGAAGCAGCTGTCTCCAGTTTTCCTTATTGCACAGAATCTAGTTTAAATTTTTCAACATCGGCAACAGCATACAGCGAGGATGATGCTGAATATGCCACCGGAAGACGTAATAAAACATCGAGGGTAAATATTACAATTTTAGAGCGAACAAAATAAATCGCTACACTAATCGAATTCGAAAAGCAAGATCAAAGGATCAAATGAAAAGAGCGCCCGAGTAACAAAGTTCATAGTTCGAACTCATATTCTGGGACTGATTACTGGTTACTGATTACTGATTACCGATTACCGATTACCGATTTACCATTAACTGGCAAATGGCAAATGGCAAGCGATGTCGATGATTTGAGCCCACTTTCGCACGCCCTCAACTCACATAGAACGCACACGCACCGCATCCCGAGAAGTCGCCGCTTTTGACTCTTTTTTTATTGTATGAAGATAATACAACTTAAAACCATACCAAAATTGTTGAATTGAATAAAAAAAAGACAAAAAAAGAAAAATTAAAACAGAGAATCACTGGCCAGAATCATTATTTAGCATGATAATGGTCCCAGAACACCATGATCTTTTACTCTTACTAGTTAGCTAGGCTCTGTTAAAACTCAATTTAATTGTATCCCTTCCTTTGTGTGTGCCTCAACAGCAAGATCCATTGTCGCATCGCATCATTGAGAAGCGGCGGCGCGATCGCATGAACTCCTGCCTGGCCGATTTGTCCCGCCTCATACCGCCACAGTATCAACGCAAGGGGCGTGGCCGCATCGAGAAGACCGAAATCATTGAGATGGCTATCCGACATCTGAAGCACTTGCAAAGCGAGTGCCTCCAAAAGGAGAGCGAATACCGCAGCGGCTACATGGACTGCATGAAGGAGGCGGCCAAGTTCCTCTACGATAGCCAAATGCAGGACTTTTGCTATCGACTCTTAACACGTCTGCAGGAGCACATCGATGAGGTGTTTAAGGGTAAGTAAAACCAGCAGGCAACATAAATATTATTAATTTAATAATTATTTATTAATGATAATTATTTGTTTTTGATTTACTATCAGCATTAGTTTCCGATTAAAACTAAAAAAAAATGTTTATTTAAAAATTTTCTAATTAATGTTTTTTTGGATTAAAAAAATCAATACTAATAATTATTTATTTATTATTGTGTATGCTAATTGTTGATTGTGTATCTTTTGTTTTTTTGTTTATTAGCTGACTGCTACAAGTCCAGTCGCAGCTGCCACATGCCGGATAATGTGAGCGCTTCCAGCGGCAGTCCGCACCAGGCGTACCATCCGCCGCTGTGCCACCTGCGTGATATGCTGGGCGCCTCGGATGTGGAGCACAGCAACGATCATAATGATGTCAAGGATCTAAGTTTTCGTAATCATCTCAATCAGCTGCAGCGCAATCAGCAGGCTGCTCTTGCCACTGCTGCCTCGGCGACCAATGCCAGCACTTCCACGGCCAGCATGGAGAGTCAAAGCCCAAGTAAGCTGGCAGGGGGCAGTGGAGGTGTCAATGGCCTCAATGGCGACAACATACCCACCAATTCAACCGGCTCGAACACAGCCAGCAGCACTGCGGCCAGTTCAACAACATCGACATCCACATGCCACATGCCGCTGGCCAAGACGTCGGCCGCGGGCGCTAACTCAGTTGGTATTGCTGCACACCAGCAGCCGCATCAGGCGCCAGTGATTACTTCGACGGCGCCACATCATCATCATACGGATAGCAGCCAGCATGATTTCGATTCGTCGCGGGAGCCGTTGCTGCACACGGATACCTCCAATATGCACTCGCCCCCGCCGCGGGATTCGTTGCTGCAGCAACATGCCCATCTGGCCCACAATCATCACACAACGGACGACCTGCTGTCGCTGCGGCTGCGCAACTATTCGGAATCCTCACACGAGATTGAGCACAACAACAACTACAAGTACAAGAACCACATCAAGGAGCGCTTCGTGCACGAGCTGCACGACGAGGAGACGAACAGCGAGCATGCCCCACATCTGCAGAGCGAGCACTCGCACTCGCATTTGCATGCGATGTCCGATCACTCCAAGGATGGCACCGAGCCCGAGATAGCTCCCATAATGGCCAAGAAACGTAAGCTAGCCGAAGCTGCTTGCAACGGTGATCTCCCCTTGGATGTGCACAGCGAGGCGAGCAACATAAATCCGCCACGACCCATGGGTGTGGGGCGCGATGATAGCAAGCCCTCGTTCAGCTTCAGTGACATCAAGGACATCAAATCGGAATTGCACAACAGCAGCTCCAACTCCAGTCCGCTGCTCGCAAAGCTGAGTGCTGCTGGCGCACAGCTGAGCACACCCAGCAGCACCACCGCACCAGTGCCGCCCCGGCATTCGTTTACCGTACCAATCTTTGCGCTGCACGGCCAGGGCAACTATTATGTGCCACTGAATGTGGACTATAACGCCCTGGTGCCGTATCTCAACGGCGCGGATCTGCTCGAGAAGAGCTACACCAGCATGCCCGTGGTCCATCCCATTAACATCAATGTCAACTTCATGCCCAGCTCGCCATCGGCATCACTGTTGGCGGCAGCTGCTGCCGCTGCTGCCCTGGCTGCTGGGAAGCAACAGGGCGTCGTTGCCACAACTGTGGGACCACTGAGCGCCACAACGGCAACAGCTGTCGCCAAGGCCAAGTTGGAGCAGGCAATTAGCAACAGCTGGTAGCGGGTCCCACAAATCGCTGGCGATAAGGGCAGAGAACAGTTCTACCTCACTACTTCTGTGAATAATCATCAAATGATTGATTCCAAAAATATTGTGCGAAAACTGAAACTGAAGCTGTTGGCTGCAGCAGTATAAACACACAATACACACACTGACACACACACACACACTGACACACACACACACACACACATACAATGTAATTATTTGTCTGCATAAATTCGACAGTTAAACTGAAGGACAGTATGTAAACAGTTAGTACTTGGGCGTTGGCCCCAAAGGTGCGCCTATTTATTGATCTACTGAACAAACAAAAATGTACATTAATATATAACTATTTTAAGCAAACTGATGCAAATGAGTCGACCTGTGGTCTGTGTGAACAACAACAACAACAACAAAAACAGTTTCTAATGTTAGTTTTGCATTACAAATCAAAACAAATAAATATGTATGTTTGTGCATGTTTGATGCCAAGAACCAGCCCACTGTTGAGAAATTTTATGGATTGAAAATTGCAAAACTATATAATTGTGAATTAAATGTATTTTTAGATGTGTAACAATTTTGAATGTTTTTTTGTTTATATTTTGCAACTAAAATAAGCGTTGTGGTTTCAAATCGGGCTCCAAGTGCGTTTTTCAAATTATTGTGAAATTCATGAACCACTAGTCAAATCAAAATAGAAAACATGCAAATAACAAAAACGAAATGAACTGTTTTTTAAATTTGATGTGTACATATTAACTTACAAATTGTATACAATTTTGATTGTTATAGGCCGTATAATTTAGTAACAAATTATTTTAAGTTAATAGGGCTCAAGGTTTATTTCAAAATCTTGAGCAAATACAATTTTGTTGCAGTTGAGACCGAATTTCATTTTCGAAATGAGGTTTTTATTAATATGTAAATATTTAGTTGAACACCGTTTTTTGTTCTTAAGTTTCATCAATGAAAATTTCAACGTTGTGACATGTTATATGACCTTCAAATTTTAACAAGTATAGAGAAAATCAAGAAGAAATCAACAAATTATTTTCTAATAATGTTTGCTGCGTATAACTAGGAGTTTACCGCACAAAATATTCATGCTTAATGGATTTTAATAAGATTATTACGTTTACTACAGTACAATTAATATAGCATAACTACGTTACTGTTTAATATATTTTATATATGTGTGTATACTTATGTAATAAAGTTGAGAAAAAAAAAACAAAAAAAAAAGTTTTTTTTTCGAGGAAATACCAATTTAACAACTCACTTTCATCCCATTTCATAACAAAGATGGAATCTGATAATTCCATTGAAAAGTTGAAGGACCATTGGATAAAGTGTTAAATTGGAATATGATTGTGTTGAAAATAAATGTATTTTTTTGGTTTTCCTATTTTATTCATAACTCTTTTTTATAATTTACCTTTCAACTTTGGAAATTGGACACATCTTCCGCAATTTTTGAGTTGAAGCCGTCTAATTTGGTAGGTATGTTACTGTCGCCGACGCTTTTAAGAACCGATAGAAAATGTTATAGCCACGCCAAGCCGATTGTCAAGATTGGCATATACATTCTCAGACCACGCCCACTACCACCGCCCTCAGGTATTTCGGCATTAAAAATCTGAAATGCGCACAGCTTCCACACTTACAAATTGTGAGTCAACCAATATTGAGAGTAACTCCCCAAAGAGATCGATAAAAAATGGGATTGCCACGCCCACTACGCCTCCCCAAACCGACACACCTATTGGGGTAAATCGATTAAACCTTTTTATTAACAAAAAAACAGCAGTTATTGATATATTGGTTATTAAATGGAAGTTACATATTTCTTTTTCCAAACGATTTTACTGATATTTATATATTACAATATACACTTACTTAATTAATAGATCTAAAAAAATGTAAGTGCTAATGGTGGTGTTTGAAAAGAGGAGCTAAGTACGAATAAAGGTCTTGCAAAGTTGACCACGGCTACGAAAAAGTTAATAGATATACAAAAATATGGGATTAAATTAAAATGAACAGGATCGTCAACAGAAGGAAAACACGGCATTGTTTTAGTGAATCTGGTCAAAAGCATGGTTTAACTGGAACATTACTAAAAAGGATTTCTCTAGAAGTAATGGCAATTTTCTTATCTGCAGGGATCTGAATAAAGATATGCTTTACGAGCGGACTGAATAAGCTGAAATTCTCCTTTTCGAATGTTTGCAGTACATAAAAGGTTTTTCGTATTCGACTAAAAACTTGTTGTGTTATGTTATGACAAAATAAGATTTTAGCTATTTTAGCGATATATATATATATATATATATATATATATGCAAAAGTTAATAACCAATGCCAGGAAAGTGAGAGAAAGTGTATGTATTTATTAAATAGATAGGAATACAAAATATAAAAAATGGAAGAAGAAAGCTGTGCACAATGACTCAAATAAAATTATTTTAAAATCCACCTTAACAGCGAAGTAAAATGATATATTTATGAGTTGGCAGAAGAAAAAACATCCCACATAATTCATGATACAAAAAAAAAACACAACGATTTAAATATTCGGAAAGCATATACATTGTATATATAGTTTATATTAAAAGATAACATGGTTGTCATGAACTTATTTACTGGCCATATAACCGTTTAAATATGTAACTCACTCAAATTTTAATTTACATCGAATAATTAGATTAGATTTGTATATATTTTGTTTATGCACACCCATTAAACAGATGCAACTAACTAAGTGGTAACAAATTTCCGAGTACCACACTGATAAATCGTAGTATGAACTAACTAATTTTTAAATAGAATGTATTATGTGAAATATTTAAGGTATATTAGTATATACATATGCATTATTGTATGGATGTCAAAAAACTAGCTAGAATTTATAGTTTACTTAAAGGACATCAGTCAAAATTAGGACGCATTTCAACCATTTGCAAAAGCGTTTCGTTGCATTAAAATAAATAAAATGAATTTAATAACTAAATACAGCACACGGTTTTGTGTTTGAAACTGAACTAGAAGCACTTGTACGTTACGAGAGGGTAACGGCAAAATTGTGGAACAGCAATTTATGCCGCAGCCATAGGAACCCTTTAGAGATGCTCACAGCATTTCGATGTTTGTGCGCTTCAGAAAAAACTCAACCATATTGTCCAAATCGGAAATGGATGTTTTCGATTTTTTAATATCTGCGGCGAGAACACGCAAATTGCAAGTATAATCGGGTAATCGATTGAGACTTGCAGACATCTCCCGCGCCATCTGCTTGGCGACCTGTGCAAACGTCAGGCGTGATTTGCCTAGCCGCTTGAGGGGACTAAACAGCTCGTGTATTTCCTTGAGCTCGCCATAGTCCAGCACCTGCCACTGGCCACTCTCCATGTTCCATGTGAAGAGAATGCGACATTCATACTGCCCTTTGTGGAAGTTACAGCCCATGCGACCGGTGCAATACATGCAATTCGTCGGACTGGTTGGCATTTGATCTCGTGCCGAGAATTGTGCCATCAGCAAGCCGCTGATCGTTTGGCTGAGCGGGCACACATTGATGACCTCGTATGCCCAGTCGTGAAACACATTGTACATCTTTTGATGCTTCTGACAGATCATGCTTATGACATAATAGGTGAACGTCTCGAGGTCAAACGAATGCTGTGTTATGATGATGCTGTTGCAGCGCAGGCGCTGATAGGATGCCTGTGAAATCATTTGCATTTCCGAGTAGCACGAGCCGTGCACCTCCATCGGCAGCGATGTGTGATATCCCGGCGAGATGCAGTCGTCTGTCGATAATTCGATATTCAGTTTGGATATAATTATGTATTCTATTTATATAAGGACGACTTACCTTCCTCACTGGTAATCACTGAGGTGGCATCATCCTCATCGACATAGCGACGTCGCAGTTTCTTGGTGCACACCGGTTTCTCTGGCATCAGGCCGCCTTGCACAGGCATCTCGACAATGCGCTGCTCATCGCGACGCGGCGATAAAAATGAAAGGCCCGCGTTGGGTGACATGGAACCGCCAATGTCGAAGCGTTTAGCCATAGATACCTGCAATGGCGATAGTGCACCCAAAGGGCCAACTGGCTTATAGCTGAGCATCTGTTGCGTCGCCTGTGACAGTGGTGGCGACTTTTGATTGTAGATCTGAGCAGCCACAGTGGCTGCATTTGCATTACGGCTGGGCGAGCGCATCAGATTCGAACTGGAAGGAGGTGATCGAAATCCCAAATGAGGCGGCGTCTGCGCAGGCGGTGCCGGATGTGCCGGGTGTGGCGAGGAAGATGGCGAAGCACATGGAGAATTGTGAAAAAAATGGGCTGTGGGCGAGAATCGATGCAGACTACGTTGAGCAGTTGAAGTGGCAGCCGATGGACTAAAAGTTGTACGTCCCGCTGAACGTATTTTAGTGAATGGTATAATGTTTTCAGAGTTATCCTCAGAGAACTCGTACTTCTTGTCAGCAAGCCGCCGCTTGCGAAATATCGAAATCTTTTCGCACTTTTCGTTGTCCTCGGAGAACTCGTAAGCATTGGATTTATCTGTCATAGAGCTGGAAGTCGATGTGTTCTGTGAAATGGATAGTGTCAGTAATGCGATAGCTAAATTTGCATGCCAAAACTTACCTGCATGTCAATAGTTGTGATCCCGTTGCGGTAAGACTTAGTAACAATGCGCTGATGGCGCTTACGCGCTTGGCTGGAATCATTGGAGCCAACGGTATTTTGCATTACCACTGGCAATGTGGTTTCCGACAGTGTCATGCTGGACGCAGCCATTCCGTTACTGCAGTTAGACGAGAAAATTATCTTCTCGGTGCAGACACTGTGTGGTTCTGTATTGGAGCGCTGTTGAAATTCATTGTTGATGGCATTATTAGTGCGTTGAGTATGCTCTGTTTCAATATCACTAAAATCGGCAATAATTCGGGCTACAACGCTGTGCTCACTGTCCGCCTCAGAGCCAGTAAACGGGACAGAGCAGCGATCCTCCTCGCTGGCCAGTGGAGTGCGTGGCAGCAATAGGGTCTGGCTGTGCTGTGTACCGGGCAGGTTATAGTTTTGCTGTGGCAAGGAGCTGCTGGATACGGCCGGCGTGTCTCCATCGATTCGCAGCATATGCATGAATCCATTCGAGATAATAAGAATGCGCTCCGGGCAAAGAAGATTGATGGTCGGTTCGAAACGGGGATCCGTTTCGGTTGAGGAATACTTTGTGTGCACAGTCAAATGGCAATTGATACAATGAGCGTTGTAAAAGGAATCTGAAAATATCATTTAAATAATTAATTCTATTTACATATTTGTAATCTATA
The DNA here is from genome assembly GCA_035041535.1 of Drosophila cognata. NCBI lineage: Eukaryota > Metazoa > Arthropoda > Insecta > Diptera > Drosophilidae > Drosophila > Drosophila cognata. The sequence continues at coordinate 1,005,797 of JAWNLC010000638.1, forward strand.
AATATATATATATATATGGTATTACATGGACCGTCGTCGCAAAGCTTTTTGCACTCCAAACAACCAAGTTTAGGAACTTTAACATATGTTATATAGCACTCTTCACCCTCCTCTGTAGCGGCACCATGCACCACCAATATTTGCTTGTCTGCATTTTTCCACTGTGTCATGGTAACCGTTTTCAGATTGTCGACAACATGATCATCAAACAGACGACGTGAGAAAAAGTAACGTAGCTTTTTGTACGGTTGAAACAGCCAAAAGTAAAGCCTGTAAGGAAGAGTTTAGAGTGCTGTTGCATGCTTCTTCTCTTGCTTCACTTACGTATATTTGTAGCCCACATTGAATGAGTAATGATTGAGGGACGTGTTATCGTTGCACTCGACCCGATGACTGATCATATACTGCCCGCAGGCAGTCAATCCCATGAAGATGTGCCTGCAAGAATTTCACTTTGAATAAGAATAATTTATTTCCTTGCCAAGTTCTTGCTGCTGCTTACCCCTCCATGGCATTGCTGGCCAAAACGTCCTTGAGATATAATTTTAATCTATTTGGCACCCGGTCATATGGAAGCTTCTGTTTCTGGCCTGCTTGTGATCGACCTGAAAAAAATCCTGTTCGCTGCATGTGAACATAAACGCACACATGCATATATATGAGTGTTGGTGTGCATTAGGCAAAATCTTAAAATGTGTGCGACTGTTTGAATGAGTGTGTGTGTGTTATTTACTTACCTCTCTGTCGTACAACATTTGCATCAAGTTTCGCGTTCGCGTTTGCGGCTGAACTGGGTGGCTGTGCGAGTTGGTCGGCTCCTCAGCCTCATCGGAGCTATCCACGGTGGAGATGTCATCGTCATCCGAGGATACTCCCGACAATGACTCGACGTAATTTTGGTAATCAGTCTCCATTGCCTCACAGACTCGAAAATCAGACTTAATAATTTACCGACAACGGCAGCAAAGGACCGACACTATTAAAATCAATCAGCAGGCGTTAGCAACAGCCAAATCAAGTCCGGCACACGCATCGAATCCCATTTGCTTTGTTGCAGTCTTTTTCTAAACTTTTACATTGAAAGCGAAATTTTTTCGTTTATTCAGTTTATTCAGTTTATGGATGATAAATTGTGGCGGCCAGTCGACAGACGACCGATAAGTGGTGTGACCGTCGTGCTCAAAATATCAATGTTATCGGTCGCTATTTTCGTTAATTGTTTTCTGTTATCTGGCAAGGCTATGCGCGAGCCAAATTTGTAATTTTCAAACCGATACTGGTTTTAAAACATGAATAGAATAAAAATGAATTAAACTACTTATATACGGTGCTTATAACGTAGTTGACATCATCATAGAATACATTAAATAAACTTATGCTAATTTGGTATTTCTAGTGTTCATTCCCTACGGCGCTGCAGTTCCATTTTCTGTTTCATTCGTATTTAAGTCCACTTGTTTTTCCTTATTGCGCCTCATGCCAAATGGCATTGGCACCTCTTTAGTGGGCTCCGCGCCCATACCGGAACTCACTACTGGCGGTTGTGGCAATAGCGGTTTCTCGTTTGTTCTGTTAAAGATCACCCAATTGTCAGGTCTGTAAAAAGAGGTATACATCCATTAGTATAAGTTGCGAATAGCATAAGTGATTTTCAAAATCGATTATAATCGATTGAAAATCATTTGAGCTCACCTGTCTGGCTTTGTCAGCACGTTGATGGGCGCAAAGGCCATATTGGGAAACTGTTTCTGTCCGTGATGAGCCTGTGCTGCACGCTCGTCATAGTCCTCGGTATCGGCTAAAATGTTGCTGCCTAACTGCTTACCTACACTATCCGGAAAACTCGTTATCTTGCTGTTAGGCCTTTTCGTTGACAGTATAGGTCTGGGCATTTCAGTCACGTACGCTGTCTGAGTTTCGTGGCCCCCCAGCAATATGGGCAGTACGTAATTATCGTCCAGGTGAGTGGAGGTCTCAGCTATAGTTTGGGTCGTCGTCGAGTTAAGGCTGTCCTCATCGACTATCATGGTGGATGATGTGTTCAGGTTTGCCGTCTGTTTTCCTAGCTTGATAAAGTCAATGTTCTTGTTTGGTTCGTCCTCGTCATAGACATAATCATCAGTGGTGTCTTGGGTACTCTCGTCCGTGGATATATTGCCCAGCGTTCGGCTCAAATAGTCAAAGTCTTGTACAATGTCAAGTTTGTGGTCCGCATTTGCAATCTCATTGATGCCTCCTCCTGCCTCCTTCAGTTCCGATATGCGTCCGTAATACGTCTGTGTCTGTGTCTGAGGCTGTGGTCTGCCACTGGAAAAGGGACTAGGATTCTGCTGCACAAGCTCACGATCGTAAAATAGTTCGCTCTGGCTGTGCGGATAGTCCGGTTTGTAGGGCGACTGCGAGGAGAGGCCATAGGCGCCACCAGAGCTCTGCGGTCGTGGATATGAACTAAACACCGGATTGAGTTCCGGACGTGGACGTATATTAAAGCTGAATGTGCTATCGGCCCCATTGGCAACAGCAGAGCCCGAAATGCTGCCAAACTGCCCCGAGCTAACGGCACTGCTGGACGCATGCAGAAAATTTGTGTGCGGATTCGATCCTATTTGGGAGCTACTAGAAATCGGATACGATTGTGACAAAGGGGAAGCTGGAGGGCGTGGCGCATACGCAGAGTTAGCTGTAATATGTGAGATTGGGCTATTTATCACATGGGTCTCTTGATAGGGCCGCTCGTTGTGGGTCACAGAAATTGGACTGGGTGACTGTGTGGGACGTCTATTGAAGCCGTTGGTGGCATAAGTTAGAAAGTTTTGAAAGATGTTCGGGGCTCTGGTTGTGGTCGACTGTCGCCTGTCAACATTGTCGTTCAAGTAGATAATTGTCGGTGGCTTGGTCTTCTGCGAATATAAGATCGTGTCCCTATGCGCTTGTAAATAGTCGTAGCTGGGCGTGGTACTGCCATAGTCCAAATAGTGGGGTGCATAACTGTTCTCGTAATTGCTGTAGTTGGGTCTGTAAATGGTCGATGTCGTGTATTCGGCATACTCACTGCCAATGGGTCGTGTCACAGGACTCTTGTTCGTCTGTCGTATGTTTATCTCGATTTCGTACTGATCGTTTGTATTGGGCCCGCTTACAACTACCTGCTGTGGATATACCGGACGACCTTGAAAATGAGTGCGTAGTTCAATGCCACGTTTGGTGGTTCTCGATAGTATTGGTGATTTGGTTGTGCGACTAACCCGGATAAAGCTTTCTGTAGTAGTAGTTGATGATGTTTCGCCTTTTGTCTTCGTTCGATTGAAAAGAGCGTGCAAGAGTTTGTTGTCCGCTGGTGCGTCTGTTGTTTTGATCTTCGATAGCTCAAGGATGTTGAGCACCCGACGTTGCACCCTCTTAGTATTAGCTAGGTCGTCCGCAGTTTGTTCTGTAACGTTCAAGTTCGTTCGTCTGTCTGTACGGACAGTCGTTGTTTCAGGTCTGTCCGTGGTGAAGAGTCCTTCGTCATCCGCTCGTGATTCTGGTAAGTCGGTATCGGTTGCTGTTTTCGAGTGTATCTCGTCATCTGTCTCAGTCGTCGTTGAAATACCCTCCGAAGCGCTTCTTAGCTCAAGGGGGACATTGTTAATAATTACGGTGCGTTTGGGTGTTATTCCTCCTGGCTTTCTGGTGATCACATTCTTGACTTTTGTGCTAACTTTGGGCGATTTATCTAGTTTGTTACTAATACCGTTAACAGATGTCCTTCGAGTGGGTGTCGTATGTCGGTTGTTGTTCGTCTTTGTCGTGGTTAGAGTCTTCCGTTTCAGATCGAGTTTGTCGTTAATTTTGAGTATGCTACCGTTTGTGGGTCGCTGAAAGCCCGTCGCTGAATTGGGAGTGAAGTCCACATGAGGATTACCCGGCTTAACACGGTTGGAGAAACCCGCCTTGTCCTCCTTGACAAAGGAGGCACTCATTTGATTTTGGCCTGAATCCGACTGCAAAATATTGAATCTATGATCGTCCTGATGATTGGACACTGCAAACGGGTCCTGCTCCAGCCATGGAGTTAGATCAATTGAGCCCAGAATGCCAGAGCCACAATTCTGACGTTCGTTGTCCGTCATCTCAGCGGGTATGAAAATGTGTGGCTGGAAAGTGCCACCACCCACGGCCCGGCACAATACTTGCGCCAGCGATACTCTCCTCATCGAGTGGAGCTGCGCTGGTGTAAAGGAGCTCTCGAACTCACCGTTCTCGTACCAGAAACGATCGCCTCGACGCGAGTTGCTGAACTGCTGCGCTATGATGCAGGCAAAGGTAGGACCAACCAGTCCACCAACCACGGGTCGCTCCGCAATCCCGCCAACAAAGAGATCGATATCGTGCACGCTGCGATAGGCGTGGCCAATTCGCTTGGCTGACTCCGGACCCACCACATTAGCTGCAACCCAAAACGTTAAGAAGATAGGGTAAGCATAAACTGGACGTGTGACACTCTAGAGAGGCACAAGATTACCGAATTCATCCCAGCTCTGAATGGGACTCAGGCCACAGGGCACTCGCCACGTGGTGTAGGGCGCTAATCCATGATCCCGACCACGCTGTATATTGATGGCGGCCAGGTCTAGTCCGAAGGGAAAGCCTGGTGTCTGGAATAGATGATTGGTCAGCTCGGGCGTGATGAACTCATCGCGCTTAAGCGCACGCTGGGAGGCCAATCCGCGAAGCAGTCGATGAAGTGAGCCCGCTGTGCCAATGTCACCATTTTGGAACTCTTTGTGCAGACTGACATCTAGAAGATCAGAGAGAGGAAAACGTTGTGGAAGCTGTCTTGTCTGTCGGTTGGCTTAAACTCACTGTTGTTGATCATATTGTGATGGCGATCGCATCTCATGTAGGAGCTCTGCACCAGGGAATGACCAAAGCGAAAGGCAGCCGAGGAGAAGGCATTGGCCACAGTGGGATTAGTCTTGGATTCATAGCCCTCATAGTAGCCAGTGCTAAGTAGCTCCAGGTCAAACAACTTGCACACCTCCTTGCCCAGTACGATGGGCAGAAACTCCCGATAGGTGATGTGCTGGAACATGGCGCCCACAATGCGTCGCGTCTCCTGATAGATCTTCTCGTCGCTCCAATGCGGATTCAGCTCACTTAACTCCAAAGCAATACGATTATGTTCGCCCACCCACACATGATGCATGGCCAGCAGACCGGGCTGCTCACCGCTGCGTCCATCACCCGCTCGGATGCACTGCGTCGCAATCGCACCGCGCTGGCAAACATCATCCGCCGCATTGCCGCGACCATAGATCAGCTGGCCGTTGCGAAAGATGCGCGCATTATCCGAGGACTTGGCGCTGTTCGAGTAGATGGGCGAGGCGTCAATGTAGGATGTGGCCTGATTGGTCTGCTCTCTCCAGGACAAGACACAGTCACGACGTTGCGCCGGCGCCGAGCGCAAAAACTCCAAACAGCGAACCTTCAGTGGCGACAGCCACGGATCGTCCAGCGGCACCTTGATGGGAAAGCATGACGGATGAAAGTCTTTGCCACCACAACAGCTAGGTATGGAGCCATTGATGGATCTGCTCGAAATAGTTATATTTAAACCCAAGGATTATCGTGTTGCCGGCTGCACTTACCGTGGCTGTGCCGTTGATGTCATGTCGTGATCGAGCATCTGGCCCCACTGGGCAATCATGAGGGTGAGCGGTGCCTCTCCGTCGCGTGCCCCATGCACCAGCAGGCTGACGAATCGCGACGAGGACAAAGTGCTGCCATCCGTTGAGCTGCGAACGCTGTCAACACCATCGCCATACTCTGGCGGCAGGAAGCGATTGAAGGGCATCTGTGCGGCGCCCCAGCGGGGACGCCGCTTATTGTTGCAAGTGCCGTCATGGGTGCGATATCGTTCCGATGCTGGCATACAGGGCGGAGGATCCCGGACCGGACAGAGTCCCTCCAGCGCCGTGCGGCGCAATGAGATTTTGTGCGCATGCGCTTGGCGAGCTAGCTCATCGATGTGCTGGAAACTAAAACAATATTTAAAGTGTACTTTCGGTTAGCTCGTCCTCATCCGATTCCACGTCCTGGCTCTTAACAATGTCGCCGACATGGCTGCGCTCAAACATTGCTCTCGAGTGCTGTCCACAAGCGTTGACGGCTTCTATTTATAAAACGCTCAAGTTGCGCGAAGTTGCACAGACTCGAAACAAGTTCGTCGCATTGCTGCCGGGCGTTAAGATGCGAGATTCACCGACAAATTAAAGCAAGTTGCGTTTTCAGGGTCTACGTCTGTATGTGTCTGTTTGTGTGTGTGTGTTTGTGTGTTTGTTTTGTGGGAAAACGCATAAGAAATCACAACGGTTGCAGCGAGATTTTTTTTTTAGCCGATTTGGCTTTCCATTTACTGGCTGCTTTTTACTCTCTCTCTCGGTGGCTATAATTAACTGATCATGATAACTGTGTTAGCTCACTGGAAATTTCTAATCTTATCGTGCGAATGTAGTTAAACACATATCTATCAGAAAGTTTGACAACGTCTCATAAATCATGCAGATAAGTTTTAAATGCTTAAAACCACTCTTAATTCATGCAAAAAAGGCAATAAATAAGTTTCGCGAATCAATATAAATTCAAGAACTCATGTCAAATTCATTTATGGATTTGATTATTTTGCGGGGAATGGGATATTGGAATTTAGTCTGTTTTGGTAATTGCGCAAGAATAACGATTGAATTATGTAAATATTGGGTCTTAAGTCAATTTCGTAACAAGCTCTACATTAAAATACAATTTTAAATGCCGTGTTTTATTTGTATTATATTGGAAACTAAAGGTTAATATTATATAACGAAATTCTTGCAAGATCGTGAAATGTGTTTTTGCCGAAAGAAACCTTGGATTAATTTGAATATAATAAACATTTAATAAAATAAAAAATATGCTAATTCATTCATTAAATGGAATATAATAAAATCATATAAATTGTAAATCGACATTTTTTATTTTCCAACCTGATAGCTTAAAAATGGTTTCAAAATGTTTATCTTGTTTTATAATTATTTATAAAATAAATACAAATTAATTTTTTTGTTGAAGACATATTCAAATGTGATTAATTTGGAAGGCGAGAGTAAAAAATAAAGATGCTATAAATAAAGTGAGCTCTTTTTTAAAGTTTAATTTTTTTGTATTCACTTCCTATTTTTAAAGAAACTTTGCCTCTGCACTGCGAACTTAAAGAGTATTATCAAGTCAACGAAATTATATTGTTTTTGTTTCGTGGTGAAAGTGGAAAATGCCAGCTGGGTGAATCTTACGTTTCAGTTTTCTGGTTTTTCATTTAACTATTAACCAACCAAATAGTCACAAAGCGCCCTTTACCTTAGACAACGAGGCGTATGTGCAATATTTAGCCTACACATTAACACAGAGAAGAAGCGCAGCCGCAGCGGCGTTCAATGAACTCATCGGCTTCGCAACAAAACAAAAACAAAAATAAAGATATACAAATATATACATATATGTGTATATATATGTATACATATGTATTTGTGTATGTCTAAACTTTCGTACTCTTGGGTGCTTGAGGCCGAATTCGTGCGAAGAGCTTGAGTCTTGGCGCTTGTAGAAAACGAAAGTCGCGTCTTGTATTTATTTGTTTGTGTGTGTGTGTGTGTGTGTCTGTCTGTCTGTGTGTGTTTTTTTTATATCTTTCTTTGGCATATCAGTCGTCGTCGTAGCTTGTTGTTTACTGTGCCTTTTGTTGCTGCTGTCGCCGTTTGATGTAATCAAATTGCGAATGCTGAGAATGAGAGAGACTAAGACAGCGTTGGAGCAGCATAAATGGGAAAGCTCTATGCATTTTTCTCTCATATGTATTATTTCTAACGTTTTGTTGTCTCTGTCCATATAACAGTGTGTGTACAAACACACACACACACACACATACAATCACACTTATAATTACAGTCGCTCACATTCACTCGCTTTCTTCTAATTTTGGCTAAATGCTGGTTTTGGCAATATTAATGAGCAGCAACGCTTGGTCACATCATCGATGAAGACAGCTCATTTTTAATTAAAGCAGCCGCATCGAATATTTCGTAATTTGATTTTGAGCAATCAGCATGCCAAGAAAAATGTTAAATTAGCGTAACCGACTCGAAGATGCCTTGCTTAGATTGCATATTAGACACATAAATATCAACAAAAAGTACTTATTGAAAATTCATATTTTTGGTTTTCAAAATATACAAATAGTTTAGGTGGTCACTATTAGTCGAAATCTAAACAGAACTTAAGATAAACATTTCCCTTTGCATTTGAATTGTGTAAATATTCATTTTTCCCTTGTCTAAGCAATTTTTCTCTATCAAGCTAGGCTCATCCGCTTTTTTTTTAACTTTAAAATCATTAAAAAGTTGATAGTATCCAAGGATGCCATTCGTACTATTTTCAAGGATTTCTAAGTTCCTCTGCTTTTGACTTTAAATTTAAAAATTTGTGTTTCAACGTTAAACAGTAAATAACTTAAAATAAACCTTTTACTTGCACTACTATATTTAATCTAAATGATCTTACGCTTTTCATTTGAAATTTAAAATGATTAAGGAGAGCAAAGGTTGAGTATATATATACTGTAAATTGTTCAAGTATTAAATCAAATATTAAGCCTTAATAGATAGACCAGACCGATAAGCAGACAGGGTATTAGATAAATAGGAGCTGGAACATATTTACGCTAAGGGACAATTGTAGTGTCTCCGTCTAGGGTTGGTCAGCTGATTGAGCAGCGCCGTTGATTTCAATTGCATAAAAGTATTTGGGCAGCTTTGGCTCATTGCACCTGCACTTGCATATGTGTGTGTGTGTGTGTGTGTGTGACTGCCATTGAGTGAAAGTTCTGTTTCAGCGTGTTATATGTGGAAAATTGCACGGATTCGTGTAGCAACAAGCCAAACGCAAACCCAAAAAAAAAAAAAACCCGAATTTGAACTCAGGCACCAACTGGTAGCCGAGCCCGAACTCGTTGTGAAAAGTGAAAACTTGCAAACTGGAAAAACTACAGCAGTCGCTGGCTGCTCGACAGCTATTTCCCGTTGCCTGGCCAAAGAGGTCATTTACTTTTGCACTGACCAGCACAGTTCAGCTCCGCTCAACTCTGCTCGCCGAGCACCTTTAATTTACCTTCACCTAACAGACAATTTGGCTTAACTTGGAATGGTCCAAGGCATGACGACGATTGCTGATGCTGTCTTGCAATTATGTGGCATTTCAATGTCAAAGTGAAAGTTGACTCTTGGCAGTCACAGCAACAGCAACAGCAACAGCAGCAATAACAACAACTACAACAATCGTTGACTGTCGTATTAGCTACGATTTTTGCTGGTGTCGCCACCATTCCAGCTGCTTCGCCCGCTTCGCCTCCCGTTTCCGCTCTGCTCGAATTTTGGAGCACTTTTGTCAGCGCACTTCAACTTCAACTCATTAGCCAGCCATGGGTGCCATGGTGCCGTAGAACTCGTTAATCAAGCGAGAAAGTTACCGCTGCTGTGGGACGGAGGGATGGCAGCGTACAGCAGTGGCGTGCCCCCAACCTCCGCCCACCTCTCCCCCACTCATTTGTGGAGTGTGTTTTTTTTCGCATTAGATAGCCTGTGGATGGGCCACTCATGTGTATCAAGTTTTGACTTGTCCACATTTATTGTGAAGTGACTCTGAGGACCAGAAAAGAAATTGAAAATATTGCGAAACAATATATATTGATGCAAACGATTCCAAAGCATGCACAAGAGTACAGATGTATACAAAAATAATTATTAGGCATCAGTACTCATCTAAGTATATGTATTTTCCATTGAAATTTAAGATAGGAAATCATAAAACTTTATATATATATATTAGCAATGATAACGCCGCCCTTCAGACTTCACAAAATCTATTTAAAATATTAATATAATTGATTTGCGAATATATGTGAATGTAGATTGAAGTATCTAGAGAAATTTGTGGAATTTTATAAATACTTTCTGAATAATAAAGTTAAATATTCCTGTCGCTAAAAGTAAAGGGATCTTTAAAACTTAACGCGATTTTTCTTCCTGTATTCATAGAATTGATTGACTTCCTCTGTGGCGTCCAACTTATCGATCCACTTATTGAAAAATTGAATAAACAGTTGTCCCATTTGGGTTCGTGAGCCTCGAAAACAGGCGAAAATTTGCGAAATATTATTATATTAATTGCTTAGTAAGGGAAGTCAGGCAACAATCCTTTTGAATAAGGACTTTCAACCAGAATTTGCCTGCATGCTTTGTATGATTTGGTAAGTTTGACCAACTTTGTTATATTTTTCATTTTTTTTACTTGCTGGCGAAACTTTCACGGGCTACCCACGAGCAGAGTGGAGCACACTTTGAATTTTAATTATGAACAATATTGGCAATAACTTTGCTCATATGACAGGCCATATGTGTTTGTGGCTAATGAACTCACTCATGCAGTGGTACTGGCAGTTGAACCGAGGACTTACTTTTGTCGAAAGGCTTTGGTGGCTTCAATCGTTGCATAGGCGGCCATCTCCCTTTGCTCCGAATCGGCGTTGGGCGCGTTGAAGCGCGACAGCAATGCCGCTGGATGATTGTTTTGCAGCGTTTGACCTATGAATGAAAAAAGAATAGTTTTTTTTTTGCAAATGTTTTTGCGGCAATAAAACATCAAGTTGCAGACCATTGAGCAGCATTTGTGGTTGTATCCTGCCATACAGCTCGGCCATGGCATTGAGTCCTTTCTGCACGCTCTGCTGTAGCGCCACATCCATCAGAGTGGGTCGACGTGAGCGCGGATTCCTCTCATTCTCGCTCTCACTCTCACTCTCAGACTCATTCGCTATCTCACTCCAACCCTGGCCGAAGGTCAGTTCTCTGAGCGGCGTTAACGGCCGAGGTAGTTCATGAGTGGGCGGCTTGCTTGCAGCATAAACCACCGGCAGAGACATGTCCTGCTTCAGCTGCTGCTCATGTCCTGCGCCTGACGTCAACAGCAGTGTCAACAAGGACAACTGCAACATGATAAGTTTGTGTCGCATATGCAAATTGCGACCAATGGCCAGCAGCTGCAAAACTCTAAAAGCGAAATAAAGTTAATGAATCGACGTCAATATGTGTGTGAGCGCTGTCAAAAGAACCTTCTGGGAAAATAGTCCTGGAGGGTAGCTTCAGTGGAGCTAATTATGGCATGAACTATATTCTGGAAAATATATATGCAGAATGGAGAATGGCATTTTTTCCAAGAAATAATTTTATTTAAATAATCTTATAATAGAATTTAAAAATAAAATGAAAAAAAGTGTTTGGCATAAATAAGAAAACTTGCAATTAAAATTTATTTATGTTCAAATTCATTTATAATCGTTAAGATTAATGCAAATATACTTTGAATAAGCCACACCGACCATACAAAAATATCGATAAAAATCGAATAAAAAATCAGAATTTTACATTCAGATTTATATAAAATTGGTATATATACCCAGGCATTATTTTGATCAACTGCAAATATTTCAATAAATTCCGTTAAGAAACACAGATATTGTTAAGCGAAAAGAATTTCGATATTGAATCTAATCTTTATTTAAAAGCTAGCTTCTGGGCATCTTGTCTCGACTGTCGAGATCATTCTCAATGTTTAATTGTTTCTTATAAATGTTAAAATTAAAATAATAATTATTAAATCTGAGTTTACGTTCATCTTGCATTCTAAGAGCACATGCAACGTATTAATATCACTTTTTTTATTGTCGTTTTACAGGTGAGGAAAAATGTGAATTTTAAATACGTTTACACATATGTACGTGCTTACATACATACATACTTATAGCTGCAAGTCATGCGAAATGATTAAAGTTCATTTGATTTTATCTGTGGGCAAAAGTTGTGAAAAAAATAAACAAACTATCTTGAATCAATAAACGCGCAAATTAACTTTAATTATGGACGACGCAAAACGAACAAACCAATGTAATTCCAATTGTTGTGGTTGTCATTGTTGTTGTTGCTGTTGTTGTTGCTGTTGTTGTTGCTGTGATTACATCAACGATAAAATATGTGCCATAATCGGGGAGTGCATGGCCGTGTTTAGCTTATAGTTATTTGTTTAATAATTTTGTGCAGCTCACTCTTAAAGTAATGCCACAACAACAACAACAACAACAACAACAACAAAAGCTGTCTTTTCAAAATGTTATGTGATATTTTCTTTTGAGTCCGCTTCGTATTTTACATTTGCCATCTCCATATTCTATTATCGTTTTACACATTTTCTGCACTTTTTGTCTGCTCTGGCCGACTGATTTTTATGCTGTTGTGGGCATATATATATATATATATATATATATATAAATATATATTTTTAATCTAAGCATATTTCTCTTGTGTTTTCATGGCGTGTTTCTTGATGCAATCCGTACCACGTAAAATTATATGCTTCACTGGACGCATAACAGGTGCCAAGAGTGGCAGTCCTCTAATAGTAATAATATTAGCGTACACTCAAATCGAAACTCCCCTGGAATTTTAGAAATTCGCTTAGAAATAATTTCTAAAATTCCGAAAATAATTTCTTCAAATAGAAAACGTCTTTTTCTATTTTTCAGCAACATATTTATTATTGGAATATATTTCTAAGAAAAGTGCAAACTTTAATTTTTAGAAAAAAAAACCTTCTGGAATTTAGAAGATAGTAATTAAATTTTCCCTGTTTCTCGGAATTCCAAAATTATTCATGTTTTTAGAAAGATACAACCCTTCTGCTTAGAAATGTACTTTCTAAACAATATGGTCGGGTTTCTTTTGAAAATATTCGAAATTGCGCGCATATTATTTTTCCTAGTGTATTAACTGCATTTGCAAGTGTTAAATCCGTAGTGCTAATGGTCTATTCAACGGACAGCTGGCTGCACACTTCTGCCCAGTGGCATTGAAGGTGGGGGATTCACATTGGGAATAGCAAATCATTGGCAATTTATGCACATTAACAGCACAATTATTATTATTATTGGGGCTCTGCGATCTGTTAGATCTATTCCACCCCCTTCTGAACCTATACCTGTTCCATAAACCCTAATGGCTGCGGTTGAATGTTTCTGTGTTCTACGAGTTTCAAACCTGTTTTCCTAGCATACTATATAAATTCAGGGCCATGGCAACTCAATCTGTCACAAAATCTTCAGAGTTCACTTTTAACCATGCCTAGTTTAGTTAGATGACATCTTAGTCTACAATGTCCTGTCAGCAGACTGGTTAGTGTACGTCTAAGTCTGTTCTTCCCCATGACAATCACTTGTTTAAATCGTTTTTGATTTTTAAATATATTTCAATTATTTATAGCACAATATTCCTTAACGAACAAAGTTACTCAAGTGTGCTTAAAAACATATATAGAAAATATAGTCCATTTTCAAAATTCAATTCGATCGATCTGAATTACTTTGTTTAAGGTTGTTTTCCAACCTTTCAATTTTTCCCAAGGGAATCAGAATTTAATTTGTACATTTAATATTAAACACACGCTATTTTGTAGGCTGCATTTTATAAATGTATCTTTTAAACAACTTTTTGATGCTTATGTGTGTATTATTTTCAAATTGGCAACAAGATTTCCCCCCATGCAAAATTGTACAACGCCGCCTTCTGCCATTCGTTGTCTTTAAGTCGCTCATAATAATAATTTGAATTTTTAATTATTTTTCAACAACAAATTATGCAATTCAGCTTTGCTGTCTGTCCACTAACAAAACGTTCAAACTTGCATGAGGAAATTTTTTGTCTGTGAAAACCTCTCCCCCCGGCTTTCCAGCCGCCTAGCGCCCTGCAGTGCGGCCTTGCTTCAGTTGCAGCCAGGAAGTCGTTAGCATTAAGAGAAATTAGTTAAGTGTTTTGTTCGAGTACTTTAGGACACGCTCACTTAACTAACTGTGGCAGCAGTGCGGTCGTCAATATTAATCAGTTTTTATGAGATTATTGCACAACGGAAATCGATTTACCTAAAATGCAATTTGCCGTCAAATTGATTAACACCTGCTGCAATTAGCAGTAAATTTGCTCAATCACTTTTTGTTTGTTGTAGTTGTTAATGTTATCTTCCTGTTCCTCCGCTTCCTGACACTGTTTCACTTTTCGAATGAATGCCGTGCGCCGCACAAGATAGAAACTTTTTCGCGTTTGTATCTTTGATCGCCGTAAACCGAACTAAATCGATTCTCACCATACAGCTACCATTAGAAGCCAAAAAGACACAGAAACAGAGTCAGAGCCAGAGTTGGATGCCAAGACCGATGCCACAGCTTCTGCGAGTCGCGGCGTCGCTCACCGAAAAAAAAAAAACAGAAAAAAAATAATAAAAAGATCAGCGTCAAGAGTTCCAGGCTAGCGACCAGTTCTCGCTGCTGTCCAATGCGGCTGCTAGTAGTGGTTTTTTGTTCCACTCTTCTACAAGTTTATTATTTATTTTCAGTTTGGCGATGCCAACCCAGCACCCCTCGCGGTGACTTTTTTGTCAGTATTTAAATTGAGAGACAAAATAGCCGGAGGCCGCAGAAACATCTACTACATGGTGGGCAATTTATCGGTCGTCAGTCATGCAGTGCCGGCCTCTCGCCACTTGTATCAAAAGATTCCCAGCTGGATACTTGACTCCCAGCCCCCCGGGCCTGAGACCGAGCCGGAGCTGGAGCCCGACCTCGGCAATCCGCTTATGTGTATGGCAGTTTGCTTATCGTCCGCCCCATCGAACTGCTTTCAATTAGAAGAGAAAGTTCTTGCCACAAGAAAAAGTGAAAAGCCCAACACAAACAAATAAGACACACACATAAAGAGATATATATGTATATATATATTTCTCCAGGGGGCTTTTACTCTGTCAGCCATCGCCTCACACAAGCCGAGCGGAGAACAGCGAAAAGATCTTTAAAATTGCACCTCATAAATTAAGCAGCTGATATATCACTGTGTACGTTGGTGACTCAACCACAGTTGGACAGTGGACAGTGACTTCATCAGTGACCGACTGACTGACACAAACTGATCGAACGACATTTCATCTGATTTGATGATTTAAGCGGGGGATGCCCCAGCTTATTAACTAAAGTGTATCAAATTCAGGAATGCAAAGGTGATAATTAATTTGAATTATACCCAATTACAGCTGATTTGTATGGCATTCAACAAATACATTCTAATATATTTGAGGTGCACCTCAACTTCTCACTCAGTGCCTACTAAATTGAAATGTTTAAAGTTCTTTAATATTACCAAAACGATATATAACGATAAAAAATAAGATTAAATTTTTACGTAAATTCACCAAATTTTTAAGTTTTGCTTTTAATTTCAAATTTTTATCTTAAATTTAAATTTGTGTATTTTTTAAAATCATTTATAAATATTTGTGATCTAGCTTAAATTAAGTATATAAGTAATTAAATATTTATTAGAAGTAAATTAGAAGAAATAAATTTGAATTATTTGATTTTAGCGCTTAGCTTTCAAATATGTCTTTTTACATTTCAGTATATATTTAAACAAATCTTTTTGATTTTTGAATTCTGATGTATACATTAAATGAAGTACATAAGTAAAAAAAATTAATGTCTAACAAAGTTTTAAAGATGATCGGTAATTAGTGTATGTGAAAGATAAGCGAAACAAAGCTGAAGTAAGCACATACAGCAAAACATGAGAATATATAAGTGTGTGTGTGTGTGTGTGTGTGCTTAGTAAGAATTCGATAAGCCATCGCTCATTGCTGATAGGCACTTAGTTGGTTGGCAAGGCTGCGTTTATCAATTTGTTCCCATCTTGCGACATGTTTCCATAGATCAACTCAATTTGGCTTTACGTATACGTCTCGTAAATAAAGTATACGTAAGCAAATTCATTTGCTTGGCAGGCCCACGCACTTGGGTAATTGAATTCAATTGAACTGAGTGCGCAGTTAATAAATAAAGAAAAGGAGAGAGGGTGGGGGACTAAATAAAAATGCTGAGAACTAACAATCGAACGGTGACTTTGATCCACCAAAAGCTACACATAAATTGGAGAGCACAGAGAGAGAGAGAGGAAGCGGGCTACGTAGGCGTCGCGTCGGGTCTCATCGAAATGAAATGGAATGTTACGTACACAGACAGACTACTAATAGAGCGGCGCGCTGCTGCTGCCGGCAGAGTGTAAAACTGAGACTGGGTCACTGTTACGAGCGTAAGAATAAGCGGTCGCAGCGCTCAGAAAGAGAACACTCACACACTCGCCGACTAAGTCGAGTCATAATTAGAAGAGAGAGAGGCAGCGACAGAGATAGTGATGGACAGACGCAGAGGCGACAAGAGAGCATCGGCAGCGTTGGATAAAGAATCGTTCGCTTTTGCATTTGTCAATTTCAGACTTCGCTTTCATTTTGCTTCTTCTGCTTTTCTATGTCTTCTATTGTAATTTATAATTTATGCTTTTTATTTAATTCGTTTTTTTTTTTACTTTCACACGCAGGTAAAAAGGTTGACAATGAACAACTTCGCCCACGTCTGTATTTGAACCCAATTTGTTGCTGATAAGTTTAATAATTTTTTTGTTTCTTCTATTTTTACCCTTTTATTGTATATGGTTAATTGAAATTTCGAATATTTGAAATTGCTTGTTGATTAAAAAGTTGAGATTTTATTTGCATATATTGTGTGTTATTGTTAAGTTTAACATTATAAATAGGCAGTACATAAGTTTTTATATATTGTAAAGTTATAGTTAGGTTTATAATAAATATAATAATATACATATGTATGTTTGTTTATATGCAGACAATTTCCAAGTTCCTGTTGATGCTTTTCTCGTTTCGTGGTTTTTTGTTTGGTTTTTTATTTTTTTTTTATTTATTTCAGTTAGTCAATTTCGATGAGATAAGTTTCCATTTTCGTAAAAATCACTTGAGCAAACATGAAACTGCTTTTTGTATTTTAGGTTTTTCGATTTTTTGTTGCCTTTTAACGAACGATATCGATTGTCGTCTCGAATATATTATATTGAATAACAAAATATTTGTTTTGTAAGTAGTAGTTTTGTAAGTAGTGGAAATATGTCTGATTTGTGTTTACGTGCTTTGCATATAGTTACAGCGGCGACTTGGACTTGGGTCTGGAAATCTCCAGAAGCGAACCCAAAAAAAAACTACATAAAAATAACTGACAAAGCTCAATACAAATTTTTGTTGCTGTTGTTGTAAAATGTTTCGCACTTAAAAGCTAAAGCAAACCTAAAGCTATGCATAATGTAAGTATGTATGTGTGTGTCTGTGTGTGTATGTGTGCGTGTGTATGTGTGTTGTGGGTATGCGTGTATATAGCTAAAGTATTGCACTACATAGTATTATGTATGTATAGGTGTATGTATAAATATGATAAACAATTTACATATATTTCAATTTCAAACATCAAGTAATATCCTCATATGCATATATGTATAACAGTTACACCCAAAAGCCCTTGTAAATGTTTTGCAGGAAACTGCGCAGAGCTTAGACGGAAGAAAAAGATAAAAAAAGAAAAACTATTTATAGTTCCTGCTCGCCACGTCACACATTGGAAATATGCTAAAAAACTGTCACTATAAAAGGAATAGAAATAGAAAACATAGAAATAGATAAAGATTAAGTGTGACAAGCGCAAGTGTTGTAAAGTGTGCAAAGGAGCTGCATGTAATTTAAGGATACGGATACGGATTCGATATTGATTTCGAACTCGAAACCAATTCTACAGCACGGAATGTGATTCATTTGCCTAGTTGTAACTTATTGCAACTCTTTGCTGCACACTTGCCCCCAACCAATTGCATTGCCCCTTAAGCACTTTTAAGCCTCTAACATGACCTCCCCCCTCCCCTCCCTCCCGCCTACCATCCCCAACGCAGCGCTACCAAAAGAATTCTCAGCACAGCACTCGACTCGATTCACAAAAGGGCTGCCTGCCTTCGCTTCTTCCTGGCTGGAACACATCCCACATTCCACAGCCCACATTTCACATTCCACATTCGATCAATATTTAGTTACGTCTATCGCCGGCACGGGTCGTCGCATGGCGAGACTGTTGCTGCTCCTTGTCGCGGAGTTCCTTGATGGCGCCCACTGTGCCGAACATCACCTTGGCCGTCAGCTGTGCGTGTGGCAGCGAGGCGCTGCTGCTTTTGCTGCTCGCGTTCGCGTTGGCATCGCGATCCAGGCCCGCATTTGCATTGGCGTAGGCGCTCGTGTAGGACACGTAATTGTTGTTCAGATCGCGACCGCAGCTGCACTGATGCGACATCTTTGCACGTGTTCCACTTATTGAATCGACTGACTATTCGATCTTCTGCCAGTATTGTTCAATGTTGTTCGATGTGCGATGTTGGATTCGCTGCCTTTTTAAATAGCCAGCTGGAATCAGAGTTGTGTGTGTGGGTTTTATTTATTTTTTATATTTTTTTTGGTTTGCTTGGTGAACGGTGCGCGTGTGCACGAAACAAAACTCAAAAGTAAAGTCGTTTCTGCTCCTCGTCGACGTCGTTGTTTCTGTCGTCGTCCGATAGTCGCTCACACTTTCACAGACTCACTAGAACTAATTTCGAAAAACTGTGGTGTTGTTTTTGTGGCGTTACCAGCCAGCCAGCGACAACGACGGCGACGACGCCAGCGACCGCGACGACGACGACGATGAGCATTGAGTATCGAAGAGAGCGGACGAGAGCGCGAACGTCAGCCCAGCCGTCAGCTGAGCGCGCCTGAGCCACATGGGAGCCAACTGAGCGCCAAAAAAAAAAACAAAAAAAAAATACAAATAAATAAATACTCGCTGCTGCTGCTGCGATCGTTGGTGCCGCTTGTTTTTGTTGCGGCTGCTGCTGCTGTTGCTGGTGGGCGCTGCAGTGAAATGATAAATTTCTCTACACTTTGCAGTCGATCCACACTGGTTAACGTTTGCGCAAAAGCGCATTCAATGATCGAATGAATAATTAAATAATAACTTACTATATTTGTTTGAATTATGAAGAACACAATGAAGCAGAATGAAAAGTTATTAGAAAAGTTGGAGCAAAATTCAAAGACTTGCAAGTGCAAGAAAAGTAAACAGTTTAAGCTCGAATAAAGAGTAAAAGAAAAAAAAACTATAAAAATAAATAAAATATCTGCTATACATTTAAATGCCAAAATAAGGGTAAATATTATATATGCATTAAAGTTAAATTTTACTTTCGAATTTCCTAAATTTAATAAAAAGTGCTGGATTTGTTTCAATGTGCAACGTTGGAGATCTCGGATTAGGATGCTGCTGCAGAGACGTTGACGACAACGGCGACTGCGACAGCGATAGAGACGGCGGCCTGTCGAGCTTAGAGCCGTAAGCTGTGAGCTGTGAGCGAGAGCTTTCTTGATTGCATTGCAGTAGTTCCTAATGGCCGATTCCCGCAAATGCCTGCTCTCTCCCTCCTACCACCTTGTCGAGCTTAGCATGTAATTTGTGCTGCCTACGTCGACGCTGCGCTTGTGTAATCTTTTCGTCGTCGCTTGCTTGTTTTTTTTCTTTTTTTTTTCTTGTGCGATGTTTTTATTCGTGTTTTGTTTATAACAATTTGCGAATTCCAAGCGTACGCTCACAACAACAACAACAACAATGCAGACGCGTGAGGTGAAAATCACTAAGCGCTGCAGCAAACTCACCTGTTGCCTTTCAGTTGTTGTTGTTGTTGTTTTTGCTGGCATTCATCAAGTTTCATTCACCTTTTGGGCAGCAGCAGCACAAAATATTTATGAAGATAAAAACTTTTGTCTGCTTGTAGTTATTTGTGTGTGCGTGTGTTTGTATGAGTGTGTGTGTGTCTGTATATGGCTGAGTCGTTTAGTTTACATAATGGAAATGCAAATAGGCAAATGGGCAAACAAATGCATGGCTCAAATCACAGCTGCATTCCAGCTGCCTTCCACCTTCCCCGTTCCAGCTGCCTTCCACCTTCTCCCCTCTTCCAGCTGCCACCTGCTGAGCGCCCTGCACTCAAATCTCATTGGATGTTTTTTTTTATCTTCTTCTTGTTTGGCTGCAGCTGCACCTTGCACATTGCAATTGCGCATACGCAACGTGTTACAGGGGGAGGAGGGCACAAAGCGGAAATGTCACATTGGCAGCAACAACAACAATGTTGAACCTGACCTCATTTGCAGTAGGCAACATTTTCTATGATCGCCAGGCACATTTAGAATGCATGACATAAACGACAACGTTAGCGACAGCGACGCCGACTGCGATGCTGACGGCGACAGCGACGGCGACAGCGACGGCGACGTGAACAACAAAGCGCATTCGCTTTCGATCAAGTGGTCAAATCACTTTCGTCCGTTTTGCTGGCTGCAGAGTGGAACTACCAGTTTTCTCCAAGAACTTCAAGTTGACCCATATACACACACACACACACACACACATACATTCACAATGGAAGAGTCGCAGTCGCGAAGTCAGCTTCTGTGGGTGGAAGCAAGAATGCTGAGAGACAGCAAAGAAAGAGAGAGGGAGAGAGAGAGATAGCGAGAGAGCGAAATGCTAGCTTGCTAAGTCAAAAAAGAGAAAAAGCGACAACGAGAGCATATAAACAATGAGAGAAAGAGAGCAAGAGCGAGACAGAGAGAGAGAGCGAGTGTAAGTGTTGACGCTTTGGAGAGTTCGAAAAGAAAGCGAAAAAGAAATTTCAATGCAGTCAAGCGTAGAATGGATAACACTCACACAATGGCAGTGTGTGTATATACACACACGCACACACATGCACACATAGACGTTCGACGCTCACCTACTTGTGGCCCTGCCATCGCCTCTGTCGTCGATAGTGCGTTCCAAAAAAAGTGTGTCACTGAGAAGAAACCGGCAGCATTGGCAGCCGCATTGGAAGAGAGGCCAGCAGCATTCTTTGCTGACTTTCTGCCTCACACACACACAGGCAAACATGTTTACGACACACACACACACTTATGCATGTGTATTTGTGCACATTTAAATATCGCCAGCCTTTGGAGTTCTAATTATAATTCTACTGCTCTTGTATTTATACTAGTGTGTGTATCTGTGTGTGTGTGTGTGTGTGTGTGCTTGTGCTGACTTTTAGTTGTGGTCGCTGTTTGCTGATATCTAAAGATACTTAAGTTCATCTGGATCTCAAGTGCATTTTGCATTGCGCTGCGTTTTTCTCATGCGGCAAATCAATTAAAATCCAAAACTTGTTGTGAGAAAAATCGCCGAAAACCTGCATAAAAATCGTGATTGAATTTTCAGTTTTTTTTTTTTGTCATCTAACAAGTACAAAAAATGTTTTCTTTGACGTTTATTTTTCGACTCATGCATTTTTTTTTTGTTGGGAAGTTTGCTTTCTGTGTGTGTGTTGTTACAGTAGGTGTGGGCTAAAACTGGTTGGACGCTAGTTGGCTAGCTGTTTGGCGCAGGTTTGTTGCCCCCACAGCAACAGCAACAGCCACAGCCACAGTCAAAGAAACAGAAACAGGCCTTGCTGCAAATGATGATTTATTGCTGAACTTGTCTTCTGGAACACCAAATTGAAATTACTTGAGTGCCGGCCGCATTGACCTGCAGTTAGCTTGTGCACCACAAGACGCCAACACTCGATATCCTCGACTCGCTGACAGTAATCAGTAACCGTAACATTAACAATAACAATAACGATAGCAATAACAGTTCAGACATATGCCTTGGGAGCCGGTTAATCATTTTGGCTAACGCTCGAATCCACTGGGAAATTTATGAACCTGTTCCGGTCTGCAGCAGCGTGACCTTTGAGATTTACTGTCGCACGCGTCCAACATTTGGACATTTGGACAGGCAGTATTCTAAATATATGGAGATAAAGATATAGATAGGGAAAGGGATATGGATATGGATATGTCAGGCCATGCAATGTTCGTCATCATAAGTCATAAGTCAGCTATCAGTACCAAAGATTTATGATCGCCACTGCCATTCCCTCAAATAAGTGTTTTGTAGTTTTTGTCACCACTTGACGTCATAACTTTTTGTTGCTGCTGCAATTAGGTTTTTATTGAGTGCCATAATCATAACTATGTATTTTGAAGCACAAATCTCAATGCAATTTCAATGCTCATCATGATTTGGCCCCATAATTTCACGCTGTGAACTCACCACAGCCACACCACCCTCTGCACCAACCACCCATGACCACCTCTGACATCAAATGGCGTTACGCATACGCCCAAGTTGCCGCTTGTCCTCGCCCTCCTGAAGCCATACATATTTTCACAATATTTTGCAATTAGCTGGCGATTTTTGTATTACGCAGTTAAACTATTTACTGTTAAGCGCTCAGCAGGTGGCCATCAGACGATGGCTTCTAGTTGGCAATTTGCCGTTGCTGAATGGCCATCAGCAATTGCCAGGACACTTTCCGCACAAATTGGTAACTTTCCCTTAAGGGGCTGGGATTTGCTGACTGTTCACATCATTTACTATTTAGTAGTTTGTCCATTGAGCAAAGCGAAAACAAGAAAACATCAATTTTTACAGCTTCAAGGCGGGGCAATACTCTAAATGAGAAGTTCTTAGTGTAGGAAACACTGTATTAACTGTATCAAATACAAAGCTATGTTTGTGTAGCTATGTTGTACCATGTATGTCATCTGGAACACATTCCCTTATCACAACAAAATCCGAATACCTTCTTCAAGCTACACTGCTCCCGCCACAGATCTATGCTAGGACAAACAAAATCTGTGTTTCTTACACAAACTTTAAAAAAATGTTTAGCTAGAGACAACAAAAACTAAATTTTGTATTATAAAAAAGAAGAAATAAAATCTACAAATGTAATATGACTATTGAATGGCGATGTCTTCAAAATTATATTTTTCTATTTTTTCATTCTACAATGCTAATGAAAGAACATTGAATTGGATTTATGCTAGGTCAATGTGGCTATCCGAATGAGCGACAGTTGTTTTCCTTGAAATTTGAACTACATTCAGCCATGGCATTACAGAAATATAAATATTTAAGTACGCCATTTAAAGACAGTTCACATTAATAGTGGCTAAAAAGCTTCTAACAAAGTTTCACATATAATTAACAACCAAAAGCGACTATCTCTGATCCCATAATATATATATGTATATATACATATATATAAACTTTTTGAGCATCCAAATTGCGACAGTAAAATCTATTACCAACTACAACTACAACAATTTAAAAAGCTTTTTTTTATTAGAAATTAGAAAAAAGGAATATGAGCAAAATAACTTTGGCCTTCTAAAGACGATCTTGGGCACTAGAAGGTTAAACTTAATAAATATCTACGTCTTATCAGTAAGGAATTTATATTCAGGAATACTGGACCATGAGATAACTCCCATGAGATAACCCCCAATATAAAATTAAAAAATTTGTGAATCCTATTGAAACCTGACATATCATAATAGATATTCGCTTTGGTTGTCTCCTTCAGAAAGATTGTCATCGGCGGCGTTGCCAACAGTCAGGATGGCATTTAGAAAACGTTAAGCAGAGGCCGCCAAAGACAGCCGCCGGACAAGTGCCCCGACTGAGGTTGCGACTGAGTGGGAGCATAGTGAAATAAATAAAATTGCCGCATCAAATTCCATGGCGTTCCGCTTTTGAAATGTTACAGCACCAGTTAAAGGATGCGCATTTCAGGCAAAGCAAACGCAGACGCACACACACGACCACACACACACATACACACACACACACATGCACACACAGGCAAACAAACAAATAGCATGCATGTCATGTAAACTGTCATCTGACTGCCTTTTAGAAAGCAACGCAAGAGAAAAGGCTCCGCCAACGGCAAACTGAACTCCCTGCATTTGACTAATGCGCTGCTCGGCGCTGCTAGTTGACAATTTTCAATGAAATTGAGAAATAGTTGTTCACACATTTACATACATACATCCATATGCGTACACTGAAGAAATAAAATCGCATCCTAACTCCTTATTCAGAAAGTATATATTCCTCAAGTAGAAGCTTCTTTCGTTGCTTAGTTACAGGTTATATTTTTGTAAAATTTGGAAAAAATATTTACTATTTTTACATGTGCACATGGAACTCTTACAATAGCTTTTCGGTAACTTATAACAATAGTACTAAACATTAGATAGATTGTTTCCATATTCGTATAATTAAATTTCACTGATTTGAACTTGCGATCCTTCATTCACAACCATTATCCGAATTTTAGAATAGATTTTTTGGGTTTGCATTTTTGAGGAAAATATTTTAAATATGTTTTTCGCTGGAGAAAATTTCAAATATCGCTGGAACTCGATGAGTCAGTTTGACACAAAGCCAGCTGAAAATTATGTAAATTACGAGAAAAGGTCACCAAACAATAAGGAACTATTTAGAAATATTTTCTAATGTGATAGACTCAACACTAACCCTGGCATTACACTCAACGGAGTCAAAATTTCAAATTCAACACTCACACAAATATTATTTAATGCTTTTTCTTGACAAGTCTTTCAATTTTAAAGAACAGACGAACTTCTTAAAATAATCACATTTAGAACTCGGAAATAACGCTTGTTTTATTAAACACAGATCAAAATGAAAACTCTCTATCAAACTTATGCTTTTTAAAACAATAATCCTACAAATAAGTACTTCGGCATTGCAATTTGAGGAGTGTTCGAATAATGACTTAACTTCATATCAGATTTATGTCAGGATTTACCCCTTAGTAAGAAACAGTATTGAAACCTTAGTATAGAAACCTTAATATTAAGCCCCACTAATCCATAAGAAATTCGTTTTCAAGCAATCACAAATTATTTCACTTTTTGGAATAAGACCGTCAAATTGTCAGTGAACCCTGCACTGCTCCTCCTGGTCCACCAATTTAGCATTATCCATTCATTCAAATCAAAGTAAAATTCAAGTTCTTTACTCAAAATCAACCACAAGCGATTTATGTATACATACTCTAAATGTATAACTGTAAATTTCATAACGTAATTAATATTGATCATTAATCAATATAAATTATTTCTAGTTTCCATTTAATTTTTATTCTGAGTGTATATCCATATTTGTGGGCGCCACTCGACTCTGTTGCTCGTTTAGTGATTTGTTCTTCTGGTGGGCGATTGTTGGCCTAATGAGTTTTAATGCTTGCTTGGTTATAGCCCAAGACATTTGCTTTCTTAGCCATTTGCTCAACTGAAATAATTTTCGCACTCTTATTTCCAATAATTTTGTCACTGCAATTAACACACAAGAAACAATTGAGGGGCGCCACTTGTTACATGCAGATAATGTTGGCAGCCATGGTTGGGTCATGTCGCAAGGACGCTTCGTGTTGAGAAACATTCACAGAATTCACCACACTTGCTGGCCATGCCACACACATTGTCGTCATCGTTGACGACTGTTGCTTTTCCCGTGGGCGTTGCGCTGATAACAGCGCGCGCGAAAAATGCTCGGCTCGCCCATATAAGAACGATGGCATCTGCGGCTGTGGATTCAAAAGTTAACCGACATTTGATCTGTCAACGTGCTGCTGCAACGGAAAAACCAAATAAGTTGCCTTACTCGGCAAAAGGCTCGTTTGAACAGTTAGTACTTAGGCCGTGTTTGTGTAAAAAACGCCCTTAAAGCTGGCCCAAAAGTTTATCACAAAACATTTGTCAAAAGTTCATCAGAATATTGTGTTTTCTGCCTGCGAATTTTTGCGTGGCAACGCAGCCAACCCTTTTCTCAAATTAAATGTAAGTTGATTAAGTATTCCACAAAAAAAATACAAAAGAAAATAATTAAGTTAATCGGATAATTATAATTGATTTTTCCATATTTTGGGCAACTAAAGAAAAATGGATTATTTTTTTGATATTTTACTTTATATAATTTGCGGCATATTATTTGGATTATTCTTGTATTTGCCAAGGCTCTTTTGAAGCTGAATGTGACTTTGTCTTTAATAATAATAAATTTGATATTTAAATTTTTAAGTGTTGTATATCTAGTTAATTTTTTTTTATGTTATTATAAATAATTTTATTTTAAGTTATATTCAAAAATGAATTCAAAATGGATGGCGTGATTTTTCATAGATATTTGTTTGCTTATTATCATTCAACTATAGTTTATCAACTTATAGTTTATCAACTTATATTTTAAAGTGAGTGACGTGAGTTTATATTGTCTGGCAAAGTTATAAATCTAAGAAACACATAGTCAATAATTATTCTAAAATTAAATTTTTATTTACATTAGATGTATTAGACAATAATTAAATAAAGTTAGAGAACATTTTGATATCTAAAATAAGTATGCGCAAATATTAAAAAAGCAAACATTTTTCTAAAAATTAGAAATTAATACAATCCTTGAAAGGAATTATCTAAATGCGTAAATATTTCATTTACATTTATTTTTTATTTTAATATTGCGTTATTTATATTATTTTCATAATAATAATATCTAAAGCAAAACGTAATTATTGTAACTTGACCAAGAATCTAGCGCATTAACCGATATAGATTTAATCAAACTAGACACATGATTATAAATATATCTTAGGATTGGCCACGTTGACAATCTGTGTGCGCGATATTTGTAGTTTTCTATCAAAAGCAACTGTTATTACATGCCCTCATAAGTATGCAATTTTTGGTGTCAATGTAATATTGCTTGGCAAAAGATCTGAAGAAAACGCCCTAAATCTAATACACAATTTCAATCGCCAACAAATTTGATTATATGAAATGCTCGCAGCATCGACTGACATACGACCAAGGGCCATGGAGGACATGTCAATTGAAATCGTTCCGAAACACAAAGAAAACAAAAAAAAAAGAAGCAAAATCGCAACAATATGCCTAAAGACAAAAGACAAGCCTCAATCAAATTGCAATTAAATACATAACATAGAAACCCAAAAGGCTGTATGCCGAATATTAAATAAACAAGTCAAAGGACAACTCTTGATTGATGGCAATGCGTCTGAAAAGGGGGATATAGATAGATGAAGTTGTAGGCTGAGGTCCGCTGTAGGTCCGCTGGCAAAATATGTTCTTTTTTATTTAATAAAAAAAGAACGAATACTAAACACCGCCGGCTCACATATGTTATGTTTGCTTTTAGAAACATAAATATACTACATACTTTATTGATAAACGAAAAGAAAACCACAAAAGCTGACTGCGTTGCCGAGGCTGGTTGCTGCTTCAGCAAATGCCTAACCGCCATAACTTGGCGTTAAGTCAGCCACTTCATTACCTGAGCGAAACTTAATTAACCAGCCAACAGTGGGTTGCCAGACAAGCTGGCTTACCTGACTTTTCTTTTTCAATTTAAAAATGTATGCACAAAATTGCCAGCTAATTTTTAGCTTATTCGAGCAGATTCACCTGCGGCGAACCTAAGTTCTGCTCCTTGTGTTACATATCTATATATACATATATATATACCAAATATATATTGCCCCGACTTGTTGACCAAGCTGCTCAGCTCCTTAGAGCGTGCTGTGTGTACCTTTGAGCCAATTGCCTTCGTATTGCAATTTTTGTGGCCAGGCTAAAGTTTTTCAACCTAATTAGAAGAGCAGCGAAAGAAAACTCTTTTGAATTTCCGCTGCATTTTCGCTGGCGGGCAATCTAATCGCCGCGTCGAATATGAGAAAGCCACAGGGTAAGGCCACCAAAGTTATGGCCATAAATTCATAAACAGATAATGCCGTTGCGCTAAAGTCTCATTTGCACCGCGGCAAAAAAGGTTTATAGTTCGCAACAATGTGGCGACAAACAATTTTTTATTATTATCATTGTGCTGCAAGATGGCGCTTCGCACATACAACAAAGGTAAGTTTTGGTTTGCAGATTTACGATTGTGCTGCTAATGTCGTCCACGTGGCCCATATCCATGATAAAGTTCAACGAATGTGACGATTTTCCGCCTATTATCGACAACATGCGAGAACCCTTTGCGTTTATTGTGGGACAGGGAAAATGTGCAGCTGCTGTCTTGCCACGATTGTAAATCATGGCCGGGTCGGTTCTGGCCATGGCTGTTCTACGGTTGCTTTGCGTGCGTGTGTGTGTATTGTGTGTAACCTGTTGCATGATTTGTTATCATGTCGGTATGGCTATGGCATGTTGCACATGCGGGCTGCAATTTATGGCAGTCAACACGGCGAATGCGTTACTTCTGAAATGTCATTCCTAAGTGTATGCAATAATTAACATTTTGTTTACACATCATTATGTGAGTCAGCGCGCTCAGCTGATTTACAATGCCATCAATTGGTATTGGGAACTAATCCTCGCGGCGCCTTCACGCATTAAACAGAATGGCCAGAAGGCCAAAAGTCGCTGGTTAATTGAAAATTGTGCCATCTTAAGCGGCCAACTCATTTGACTGTGCAAACAACAAGTGCCTTGTCTTGTCAGAGAAAACTACATTAACACTTGCCAAATGGACCAGTGAGTTCTTTCTCCTCTTCTCGACTCCCCCCAACTCAGTTGCTACGTGCTCTGTGTGATAAGAACATGGGTTGAGCAATCGATGCGTTCACACTCAAAAAAAAACAGTCGACAGAAATGTTGCAATTTTTCTGCTTTCAAAAATAATTTCTAATTCTGTCTTTGTTTAAAAAAATAGTCCTATAAATGTGAACATTTTCTATATTTAGATATGTATTTATTAAATTGTTTTCTTCATATTTATATTTTTCAGAAATGCTTTAAATATTTAAGAAATATGTTAATTTATGGTGGTTAGGCGAGTACTTATTATTTTAATTTAATTTAGATAAATGGCACTTCCGTCTGTTAGAGTTTAGATGCCGATTGTCAACGTGGCCGTTTCACCTTCTTGAACATTTTTGATTTGTTGTCGCAATTTCAGTTTTTATTTTTCTGAGTGCAGGATGCGGAATTGCAGTCGGCTAATGCAAAACACAAAGACGATGGCGGCACATTCTCTTCCGTTATGTACTTTCAATTACGAGCTGCACATTAACATCAATGACATTGCAACACTCGCCTCATTGACAGTGCTACAAAAGTTGATGGCTTTCGGTGGCATCATGACTGGCACTACGGCTCTGTCGGGCGTCAGGAGAGTGCTTCAGATTCGCAATGGAATGAATTGTCGCGCGTCTTATTAGCAGTCTGTTTATTGCCTGCTAATGGTGCCAAACTAAAGACACTGTCAGCTGTCAGCTGTCAGCTCTTAGCTAGTAAAATATGCTTAAGTTTTCAACCTGTGTAGGCGGCTAACTTAATTGGCGCATCGCTCGCGGATTAAGCTGTGCATAGCACACACTCAGCAAACTTCACTGGCAAGGACCTTGCAGCAGCAGAGAAATCTCTTTTAACCTGACAACCCTAATTTTTAATGGGTTCAAAGCTCAACGCAAACATCTTCGTACAGCTTGCCAGGCCAGCAAAAAATTCTTTGCTGCATTTTCACTTTAAATGTTGTCGCACAGTTAAATTCACCTGCCAGTGCGTAGTAGACCACATTTCAGAGCGTATGCCATTCAGTCTTGTCGCTTAGCTGTCAAAGTTGTAAAATTTGTTGCCATTTGACATGTGTGTGTGTCTGTGTTGTGTGTTGTGTTGTGTGTTGTGTGCATGCCAAATTCCTATCCACTTGAGAGGTATATCAGTTGTGTGAATATGTTGTAGCTATGGTCAATACTGTGCTCATTCAGATCTGAAATAACAAATTTATTCATTAAATTCTTCAGTTTTAGATGGTACCTTCATGAATTTATTTTTATTTATAATAAGTAATTAAAAGTAGTAATTAAAAATACAGTTCTTACGTCTACAACTTTTGCAAATTTCAGTTTAACATTTCCTTTTTAATCTAACAAATTTCAATCAGCTTTTAAGTTTTGAACAAGACCATTCGAAACTGCTTAATGCGTGCTCTCATTTTTGCCAAACTTTTCCAGTTCAGTTACGATATAATTACGAAATTGATAATGTTTTGCATCCCAATGTAAGTATATCAGAATTTGAATTTCAGTTACTAATTGCAAAACACTTTTTCTTTTGGCAAATGCGATTCCTTTTTTGGATTTTTTCTGATTATTATATTATTACCGATAAAATATCGCATTTGTGATTGATTTATGTGTATTTTTCAATAAATATTGATTTTGAAAACTTATATGCTACAAAAAGCGTGTTGATTTGGAGAACTTAAAAAAAAGATGAAAGCCTTTCGGATGAATATTAAAAACAAAAAATATACAAGACTTATTTTCGGATCATTATGTTTTTATCAGTAAAATAACGTATTCGTGATTTATGTAAATATATATTTCAATATATATTGATGGTTAAATTTTTTCGATTTTAATTATTTATATACAACAACAATCTCTGAAAGAACGGAAGATTAAAAAGGATTTTAAAAAAATGTAACATTTAAATTAAAATAAAACATTTTTGGTAAAATAATACTTGTCTAACTTTATAAGCTTTTCTATAATATTTAGGGAATTTTCACTTATTTCACTATGTAAGTAAATTTGGGTATACCGCAGTCAATAAGTTTCGAAGCGTACAACAGGAATTGTTTTTTTTTTTCCACATATGTACGTAAACAATTTATTTGTAAACATTTAAATATGGGTCGGCAGTTGTCAGCGGCAAAGTTGTTAGACATTGTGGAATGAATTGATGTTTGAGCCGCCATTTGTTCACCTTGCAGATAAGACAGAAGACTCTCGGTCGTGACATGAATACCATGCTGCATGCCCAACTACTGCTGCTGGCGCTCTGCTGCCTGGGGTACGTCTGCTGCTCACCTGTCATAGGCCAGGACTCGCGGAGCCAAGGCACAAACGATGGCGACGCTGACGGAGACTTGCTGCTGAGTGGCGCTGAAGATATGCCCGACAACGGAGGCGACGTCGACAAGCGGATGGAGCGCTATGCCTTTGGTCTGGGCCGACGCGCCTATATGTACTCCAATGGGGGAGCTGGCATGAAGCGTTTGCCGGTTTACAACTTTGGGCTAGGCAAGCGTTCGCGTCCATACTCCTTTGGCCTGGGCAAGCGCAGCGACTATGATTACGATCAGGAAAATGAGATTGATTATAGGGTTCTGCCGCCGGGTTATCTGGCTGCAGCTGCAGGTGAGTGACAACAGACAACAGAGAAGCATTTGCAATCAATTTGATTTTGCTTGTTTTTCACATTTCCCAGGCAGGGGTCCGGCAGGTCGACAAAACAAGCGAACGACACGCCCACAGCCGTTTAACTTTGGCCTGGGTAGGCGTTAAGACCGACCTGTAAAACGGACGCACAAATTTCCTACAAATAGATTCCACTTCCAGCCGTGTACCAGTTGTGAGAGGGCAAAACGAACTTTTAACCATTATATCAAATTGTTGTTACTTACTAATCTAAAACTGAGAACTTTCTACACAAATACAACATTTAAATTATAATTTTAGTTTTTAAACTGAGGCTTTAAACTGCAGCAAAATTCTAAGTTTAAATATATATTATATAAAAGCAACGATGAAATGACAAAAAAAAAATGAATAAAAAAAATGTGTGAAATTGAAATATTAATAGAAATACAGGAGTATATACATATATATTCCATTATAGTACATACATATTCGATCTAATCAAATTTTAATAAATCTATTATATATGTACACTTTAATGGGGCATTATTATATCAATATCATTATTATATTCAATGTATATAACTTTATATAAACGTACTTGGTGCACTCTGTCGCCCACATCGAGCAGAAATGCAGCAGTGAGAATCATTCGTTGTAACCGAAATGGGAATACCCTAAACATTAGTACCAGGTATATACTATATATACACATATATATCTGTATATGTATGTGTACAATACAGAAGAAGGCACACTTCAATCGATGTATCTAATTGTTTAAACAAAGTGATTATTTAAATTTAATAATATATGTAACTGTTTTGTGAATATGTTTCAATAAATCTATTAACTTGGCACTGCAAAATCGTGCCAGCAAAGTTATTGCAAATCCAAGGAAGTACATGTGTATAAAAACGTATCGTTTCTCTTTATTTCAAAATATTAAAAAACTCACAAATGAAAGGCTTACAAAACAATCAAAAACTAAAAACGTTTATAACATTCAACTATAGATTTAGATTGAGCTCTCCGTCCAACTCGAGTATGATGATTTAACTACTTAGACATTAATATTAAGTTTGCTGAGAATCGTGTCGAATGCAAACACCGATGATATAAATGTATAGGGACTGCTACGGATGATGCCAAAGTCCGGCTCCAGACCGGGCAGCGCACGCGCCGAAAAGTTTGGCATCTGCTGTCCGTGGCGACCAACGACAGAAGCCGGCGGTTTGCGTGCATTCTGTTTCATCTTCTCCTTGCGGGCCACCAGTTTCTTCGTTTCACGCACCATGTAAATTGCCTCCGTATCCGTCATAAAGTTGTGTATGATCTGTGGCGAGATATTGGTTATGGGTGGAGAGCTGATATCAGAGTCGATGACTTACCCTTCGCTTATTGGGGCAGTGGGCAAAGACCCAGATCAGCGTGCAGAGCGTGTTGAATATTTCGCTGTCCTTGTCGCACCAACGCATCAGCATCTGGGCAATGGTGACGAGGCCGCCCTCCTGGAAAGTGTTTACCGTGCTGCTGTTGTAGCGTGCCAAATTGAGAATAATACGGCTGCAACGCTCGATCAGCTGTTTGTCCACCTCCGATCGTATGGCCTGCGCCATGATGCCATAACAGAATGTGGACATGAACTCCGAGCACCACATAAGCATGTGGGGCACGGTGCGAGAGATTCGATCTGAAAACAAATTGTATTAAATATGAATATAAATATTTTAATTATAGCTGGCTAGCGCTCAATTCAATTACCCAGCTGATTGAGTACGGTTAATGCATCCGAGGCAATAAAACGGCCGCGTAAAATACGCACAGAGGCTTGCACCTTGGCGCGCACCGAGTTCATGGCTGTTGCCTGCTGGCGTAGTTGCAACAGACGCTTCCGTATGGCTATCAGACCCGCATGCCGCTGCCGGCGACGAATGCGATAGCCACGCCAGTAGCGCTGTATAACTTTGGCCGCCCGCTTCTGACGCAGATACTCGATCATTTCGGGCGTCATCAGAGCCTGGAAACGCTTGCATGCCAAATAGCCACGCAGTCTCGACTGGAAATCCACAATGGAGCGCGTGAGCAGCCGGAACTGCTCCTGCTGCTGCAACATCAAACGTTTACCACGAAACTTTTGCTGCAAATGGATTGTGATCCGTCGCAGTTGAACAAACTCGCTGCGCTCCTGGCGCATGCTGCGTGTAGCTCGAAATTTACGTTGCATCCAAGTGGTGACCGACTGCAGCCGCTGATAGTGTCCCCTTGCCTGGAGCATTGTTTGGCGGGCACGATAACGACTCTGGAGAATGAGGGCAGCCTGTCGCTGGCGCTGG
Organism: Drosophila cognata; assembly: GCA_035041535.1. Lineage (NCBI taxonomy): Eukaryota > Metazoa > Arthropoda > Insecta > Diptera > Drosophilidae > Drosophila > Drosophila cognata. The sequence continues at coordinate 1,039,323 of JAWNLC010000638.1, forward strand.
TACTCCTGGCGCTGCTGCCTCATAAGCAGAAAGGAGCGCACATATCTCTGCAGCAGACACATCTTCTCCACAGTCCGTCTGAAGATCTGTCGCTGGCATCGCGCTCTCAAAGTGGCTCGCCACTTGCGCTGCAAGATTATGGAACTGTTGCGCATGCGTTGATAGTTTTGCCGTTGGAGACGCATCTGCAGCAGGGCACGCCACCGGCGCTGAATGATAATTGCCGCCTGCCTCTGACGCAGATAAAGCTGCCGGGATGTTTTCATCCCGGCCAGCTTTATCTGCGTCAGAGGCAGGCGGCAATTATCATTCAGCGCCGGTGGCGTGCCCTGCTGCAGATGCGTCTCCAACGGCAAAACTATCAACGCATGCGCAACAGTTCCATAATCTTGCAGCGCAAGTGGCGAGCCACTTTGAGAGCGCGATGCCAGCGACAGATCTTCAGACGGACTGTGGAGAAGATGTGTCTGCTGCAGAGATATGTGCGCTCCTTTCTGCTTATGAGGCAGCAGCGCCAGGAGTACCAGCGCCAGCGACAGGCTGCCCTCATTCTCCAGAGTCGCTATCGTGCCCGCCAAACAATGCTCCAGGCAAGGGGACACTATCAGCGGCTGCAGTCGGTCACCACTTGGATGCAACGTAAATTTCGAGCTACACGCAGCATGCGCCAGGAGCGCAGCGAGTTTGTGCAACTGCGACGGATCACAATCCATTTGCAGCAAAAGTTTCGTGGTAAACGTTTGATGTTGCAGCAGCAGGAGCAGTTCCGGCTGCTCACGCGCTCCATTGTGGATTTCCAGTCGAGACTGCGTGGCTATTTGGCACGCAAGCGTTTCCAGGCTCTGATGACGCCCGAAATGATCGAGTATCTGCGTCAGAAGCGGGCGGCCAAAGTTATACAGCGCTACTGGCGTGGCTATCGCCTTCGTCGCCGGCAGCGGCATGCGGGTCTGATAGCCATACAGAAGCGTCTGTTGCAACTACGCCAGCAGGCAACAGCCATGAACTCGGTGCGCGCCAAGGTGCAAGCCTCTGTGCGTATTTTACGCGGCCGTTTTATTGCCTCGGATGCATTAACCGTACTCAATCAGCTGGGTAATTGAATTGAGCGCTAGCCAGCTATAATTAAAATATTTATATTCATATTTAATACAATTTGTTTTCAGATCGAATCTCTCGCATCGTGCCCCACATGCTTATGTGGTGCTCGGAGTTCATGTCCACATTCTGTTATGGCATCATGGCGCAGGCCATACGATCGGAGGTGGACAAACAGCTGATCGAGCGTTGCAGCCGTATTATTCTCAATTTGGCACGCTACAACAGCAGCACGGTAAACACTTTCCAGGAGGGCGGCCTCGTCACCATTGCCCAGATGCTGATGCGTTGGTGCGACAAGGACAGCGAAATATTCAACACGCTCTGCACGCTGATCTGGGTCTTTGCCCACTGCCCCAATAAGCGAAGGGTAAGTCATCGACTCTGATATCAGCTCTCCACCCATAACCAATATCTCGCCACAGATCATACACAACTTTATGACGGATACGGAGGCAATTTACATGGTGCGTGAAACGAAGAAACTGGTGGCCCGCAAGGAGAAGATGAAACAGAATGCACGCAAACCGCCGGCTTCGGTCGTTGGTCGCCACGGACAGCAGATGCCAAACTTTTCGGCGCGTGCGCTGCCCGGTCTGGAGCCGGACTTTGGCATCATCCGTAGCAGTCCCTATACATTTATATCATCGGTGTTTGCATTCGACACGATTCTCAGCAAACTTAATATTAATGTCTAAGTAGTTAAATCATCATACTCGAGTTGGACGGAGAGCTCAATCTAAATCTATAGTTGAATGTTATAAACGTTTTTAGTTTTTGATTGTTTTGTAAGCCTTTCATTTGTGAGTTTTTTAATATTTTGAAATAAAGAGAAACGATACGTTTTTATACACATGTATTTCCTTGGATTTGCAATAACTTTGCTGGCACGATTTTGCAGTGCCAAGTTAATAGATTTATTGAAACATATTCACAAAACAGTTACATATATTATTAAATTTAAATAATCACTTTGTTTAAACAATTAGATACATCGATTGAAGTGTGCCTTCTTCTGTATTGTACACATACATATACAGATATATATGTGTATATATAGTATATACCTGGTACTAATGTTTAGGGTATTCCCATTTCGGTTACAACGAATGATTCTCACTGCTGCATTTCTGCTCGATGTGGGCGACAGAGTGCACCAAGTACGTTTATATAAAGTTATATACATTGAATATAATAATGATATTGATATAATAATGCCCCATTAAAGTGTACATATATAATAGATTTATTAAAATTTGATTAGATCGAATATGTATGTACTATAATGGAATATATATGTATATACTCCTGTATTTCTATTAATATTTCAATTTCACACATTTTTTTTATTCATTTTTTTTTTGTCATTTCATCGTTGCTTTTATATAATATATATTTAAACTTAGAATTTTGCTGCAGTTTAAAGCCTCAGTTTAAAAACTAAAATTATAATTTAAATGTTGTATTTGTGTAGAAAGTTCTCAGTTTTAGATTAGTAAGTAACAACAATTTGATATAATGGTTAAAAGTTCGTTTTGCCCTCTCACAACTGGTACACGGCTGGAAGTGGAATCTATTTGTAGGAAATTTGTGCGTCCGTTTTACAGGTCGGTCTTAACGCCTACCCAGGCCAAAGTTAAACGGCTGTGGGCGTGTCGTTCGCTTGTTTTGTCGACCTGCCGGACCCCTGCCTGGGAAATGTGAAAAACAAGCAAAATCAAATTGATTGCAAATGCTTCTCTGTTGTCTGTTGTCACTCACCTGCAGCTGCAGCCAGATAACCCGGCGGCAGAACCCTATAATCAATCTCATTTTCCTGATCGTAATCATAGTCGCTGCGCTTGCCCAGGCCAAAGGAGTACGGACGCGAACGCTTGCCTAGCCCAAAGTTGTAAACCGGCAAACGCTTCATGCCAGCTCCCCCATTGGAGTACATATAGGCGCGTCGGCCCAGACCAAAGGCATAGCGCTCCATCCGCTTGTCGACGTCGCCTCCGTTGTCGGGCATATCTTCAGCGCCACTCAGCAGCAAGTCTCCGTCAGCGTCGCCATCGTTTGTGCCTTGGCTCCGCGAGTCCTGGCCTATGACAGGTGAGCAGCAGACGTACCCCAGGCAGCAGAGCGCCAGCAGCAGTAGTTGGGCATGCAGCATGGTATTCATGTCACGACCGAGAGTCTTCTGTCTTATCTGCAAGGTGAACAAATGGCGGCTCAAACATCAATTCATTCCACAATGTCTAACAACTTTGCCGCTGACAACTGCCGACCCATATTTAAATGTTTACAAATAAATTGTTTACGTACATATGTGGAAAAAAAAAAACAATTCCTGTTGTACGCTTCGAAACTTATTGACTGCGGTATACCCAAATTTACTTACATAGTGAAATAAGTGAAAATTCCCTAAATATTATAGAAAAGCTTATAAAGTTAGACAAGTATTATTTTACCAAAAATGTTTTATTTTAATTTAAATGTTACATTTTTTTAAAATCCTTTTTAATCTTCCGTTCTTTCAGAGATTGTTGTTGTATATAAATAATTAAAATCGAAAAAATTTAACCATCAATATATATTGAAATATATATTTACATAAATCACGAATACGT
>JAWNLC010000644.1:0-49943 GCA_035041535.1 Drosophila cognata
TAGAGTCGCGTCATGGCATCATTGGTATGTGACAATTGGCGAACCACCAGTTGACACAGCAGCAGCAACAGCAGTAGTAGTAGCAACAACAATTGAAGCTTCCGCAAAGATCGCCCTGCCATTTTTGGGACTGCAGCACATGCAAGCATTTGCCGCTCTTGCCCAATGACAGCAGTCGCATCACAACAGGCTACGGCATATCCCGTGCTACCCCGGTCTTCCACAGGTACATATGTATGTTTTTTTTTTTTTATCTGTTTGGAGTTTTTTGGGTTTCCCCAATCCTTGAAACGAATGGTGGACCATTTTACATTTTAATATGTCCTGGTATCTTATAATTTACATTATAAATTTCCATTAATTGTAGTTTTAATTATTTCTTTTTATAGTTTTACATTTTTTAAATATACGAAATGTGTATGGTCTACATTATGTATATATATATCCTATATTAAATATCAACCTTGCCATATCACAGCGAATTATTTCACACCGCGGGAGCTACGCAGTGGATCGCCAACGGAGCAACAGCAGCAGCAACACTACAACAATGACAATAAGCCATCCTGCAGCGACAACAATGCGGATACTAGCAATAATGTGTCGGAAATTGGGACCATATCCGATTAAAGGTTTTTTAAAAATCATTTCCCGTATGGGTACCCTCCTCTCTGATGACAATTAGTCTTATCAATATAAAATATGTATTTGTCTAAATGATACATTACCATTGTAGGATATACAGTACGAGTAACACAACAACCTTGAACGTGGTGAGGTCGAACTGGGCGAGGAAGAGGAGGAAATCGAAGACGAAAACGATGAGATCGACGACAAAGATGAGCTCATCGAGCAGGACTATCGCCAGCAGCAGCTGCTGTTGGAACAGCCACTATCATTGGAGCGTCTATGGCAATTACACTCAACCGTAGTGGGAACTCCAACAAATAGATAATAAATAATAAATAGCAAATAACAAATAATAAATAATTAATACGGATGGATCAAGCGCTGCGCACCTTCTTCTATATAGCAGACATCGGTGATCTGGTGGTGCTGATGGCGAGTCGTCGTTTCGTGCCCCAGGACATCTGTCATCATGTGTTTGAGAGCGATGTGGCTCTCTTTATAGCACAGTCAGGCCTTTCATGTGGCTTACATGGAATTCCTGACGGCCAATGGCATTGAGAATCATTGCTTTGTCAAGGAGATGGGCTACCAGGAGGCGCTCAACAGCCAAGCGATTTTCGGCGATAAGCTCAACATCATTGCCAAGGAGCTGCAAAAGGAGGTTGTTAGTGCAATTCTTGGCATTGTCATTGTCGAGAATGGCTTCAGTGCTACCAACAGTCGTCATTGTGAATCTAATGAGTTTTGGGGCAGCGACGCGTTGAAGTCGATCAGCTGATAGCTACACAGTAATAGTTGCACATTGCACTAAAAGTAATTTATAAACTTGCGAGATATATTTCTTAAAATTAGACACGCTTAAAAAGTATTTTAATCTTATGCCTTCTCAATGCATCTATTTTAGATCTGCAGTCTGTTCGGCAGCGGTGTAGCGGAGCGGGGCGAAGTTCGGGTCGGTCATCGCATCATTCAGATTAATAACCAGAGCGTGATGGCCGAGCCGCACGAGAAGTTCGCCAATTTACTGGCCACATCGGTGGGCGAGGTGAGCGTACACAGCTTCCAATTACTGATAAGAATCCAACATCTTATCGGCCCTTTTCTCTTTACAGGTACTCATGAAAGCGATGCTTACGTTAATGTTCCGCTTGTTAACTGGCCAGGAGAATCCCATTTATAATTATGCGACAGCTATCGAAATGCTGGATATATATGGAAACTGAGTACATATGTATATTTGTTCTAGTTAGTAGAATATAAAAACTGAAAATTGAGACGCTTCTATTTCAACAACCATCTTTGTCCAAACATTGTGCTACTACTTATTATACACGTTGATTGAATGAGAAAATGTAAAACCATAATATATATAGATAGATATACTACATATAACTATACCATTATTATAAAGCCCAGTATACAGTATACATATGTATTATGCATAAGCATGTTTACATACATAAAACACACACATATATACACACGTATGCTATATGTGCATTTTGCTGTGAAATTGTCGCTTAAAGAAAAAATAAATAAATAAAAGCTAGCTTTAGTAGCCCAAAGCACATCCAGCAATGGGTCTTGCACTAATTTTCGATCAGCACCAAAAGTCAAGCAAACACAAAAAAAAGTCACATTCAAAGCAAAAAACGCGTCAAGAAAATAATTTTAAAAAAACCAAATAACAAATGCAAACAAAAATAATTGTTTTTTTTTTCTTGGATATGTATGTGTATGCATAAAATTAATAGGCATATGAAACTATTTCTTAAATAAATAACACATAATTCTCATAAGTATGTACGTTGAGCGATGATGATTATTTGCCAAGGCAAATTAAAGAAAGAAAAAAACAATTTAATAAAACAACACAAAAGCCAAAACATCACGAACTTAAATATATATAATATATTTGTATATATAATATATACACAAAAGACTAAACAGAAAATGGAGCATAATAAACAAAGGAAAAAATATATGAGTTATTGAACTGTATTTTCATAATCTGATGCAGGTAGCTGAGAATATTTATTGAGAATTCAGAATTTAACCCGTCAATTGCGTACTCGAATGAGCATTTCTCTCTTACAAAGGAAATTACAACTCTGCAGCTGAATATTGCACATTATGTGTACGGGTGCCAGAAACCCAGTGGCATCATCGTTAACAGTTACTACCAACTGATGTTGTACGCTTGTGACTTATAATTCCCAAACGGTTTAAGCTCAGGTCGATTGACTTGCTAGGCCGCAGCTTTGAAGGGCAGTCATTTTTTTGAAAAATATTTTTTTGCATTTTTCTTTTTTTTTTAATATTTTTTGACTATTTTTTTACCATTTTTTTTTTACTATTTTTTTTACCATTTTTTTTTACTATTTTTTTTTTTTACTATTTTTTTTTTTTACTATTTTTTTTTTTTTACTATTTTTTTTTTTTTTAATATTTTTTTTTACTATTTATTGCAATTATTTTTGTTTTTTTTTTTTCTATGGTACCGAAGGTATCGTGGTATTGCACAAAACCAATACGTCTATGTCAAAACCATGCTGTCTATATAATCGCAACTATTTTCATGCCCGCGTCGGACAAAGTAAAAATTTGAGTTCTACGTTTACTAGGAGGCTATCAAATCGATAAAGCCATATATCTCGCTCAACTTTAAAGCGACAGTCACCAAATTTGGTTTGGTGGGTTGTTGGCGATGTCCCCAAAGATCGGGATATGCCTCGCTCACCTCCTCCACTATGGATCGGCCAGGGCATGAGCTCCTCCAAATGTAAGATCATCGGGTTCTCTTCGTCCGTCATGCTGAAGAAGTCTTATACGTTCCTCATCATCTTTTTGTATGAGTCAGTTCTAATCAAGACGCTCTTTTTTATCCCAAACTCTACACCGAGTGCATTTGTTTCATACATAAATTATCAAAACACAGTAATACACATGTCCGAAAGGTGTAGTAAATAATGAAAACACTGACAGGGTTTTCACTATTCTGTACATTTTCCATGAAATTTTAATGAGAAGTGATGTGGTATATAGAATACATTTATTTATTTATTTTTTTCAATTCCTTTGCATTTATTTTTAAATTATTGATAGTAACTAGTGCTCTATCATTTCGTTGCCTTATTATCTTTTGATCCAAGTAAGTGTCTGGAAATCTTGTTTTCCTCTCTCTTCCAATATGTATGTAGTTGGATTGGTATTTTGTATTTGACTGATTCTAAAAATCTCACTTGTTATGTGTCTCTTTTATTTTAATATAAGAAAACTTTCAGCTGTTGGTAAGTAAATTGGGAAAAGAAGACGAAGAAGAAATTCGTAAGATATTCATGATTAAAAAAAATAAATAAATGTGGGTGTGTGTGGTTGTGTGTATGTGTTTGTGTGTGTATCTGTACCTGTACGGAAAAGATGAAGAAAAAATAACATCGAGAAAATTTGTAATCTTTATATCTTTTTATTTATTTATAAAAAGGAAACTTAAAAATAAAATACAAATGAGTTTGATTATAAACAATGAATTTTTTTTCTTTTATTAATTTTTAAAGATTGTTTACAAAGGCAAAAAATTCTTCGCTGCTTTCAAATAAATCATCTGTAGTTAAAATTTTTTGAACATCCCATTCTCCGCACTCGTTTAGGTAATGAGTCTCTTCAATTAGAAACTCTAGAAGGGTGTCCTCCATCCTTTGACCCTCCTCACTAATATCGCTCTCCTTGATTCGCGCTATTTCCATTAGCTCAATCCATTGCGATGGACTAAGCTGTGTAAGTTTCAGGCTTGTTTGTGATGGATGTGGTGGTGGTGTTAGATGAAATCCCTCGCTATCTCCTCCAGTGTGGATTGGCCAGGGTATGAGCTCTCCCAAATGAAGGCTCATTGTATCCTCTTCGTCCATCATGTTGAAAACGTCTTGAGTGTTGCGAGTCATCTTTTTGTATGAGAGTTCAAATCAAGGCGCTCTTTTATATCCCAAACTCTACACCGTCTGCATTTATTTTTAATATTTATTAATAGTCCGTACGTTTACAGGTACATGTTTATAAAATTTCACTTATATTTATCCAAGAGTTCTGATCATTTGTGAACCCCAGCCATTTAACTAGTGCTCTTTCATTTCGTCGCCTTATTATCTTTTCAACCAAGTAAGTGTGTGGAAATCTTGTTTTCCTCAACTCTTCATATAAAATACATTAATGTCAATACCTATAAGTTTTAATTTGTGAAGAAGGAGACAATGGTTAACAGAATCAAAGGCCTTACTGAAGTCTGTATAAACGATATCAGTTTGCATTTTATTCTGAAATCCCTTGATCACAATGGAAGTAAATTCAAGAATGTTAGTGGTAGTAGACCTACATTTCATAAAACCATGCTGGAATGGTGAAATAATAGATCTACATAAGTGTTGCACTTGAGTCGTTAATATTTTCTCAAATACCTTAGGTATTTCGGACAATTTGGATATACCCCTATAGTTTTTTTATATCAGACTTTGGGCCATTTTTATGGAGACGAATAATAAAGGATTCCTTCCAAATAGCGGGAAAACAACAAGTTTCAACAAATAATAAAATAAAAATAATAATTTAAGTAAAGGTTTGGAAATAGACTCAGAACAGTACTTAAGTACACATCCCGGAACACCATCAGGACCAGGCGAATACCCAGGCTTGATTGTGTGTAGGCCGGCAAGAAGTGACTCTAAAGTGATCACAGGACCAAAAATGCAATTAGCTCTTTGAACAGGGTAAGGATATGGTACATTTGGTGGGAAGTTAGTAGAGGAATAGGTGGATTGAAAATACTCAGCAAACAGATTGGCTGCTTCCTGATCATCTTTTGCTTTCGTATCTTCATAGAAAACGAAGTTAGGTAACGAAGACGATTTGCGTTTCATATTCACAAAGTTATAGAACTGCTTAGGATCTTGTGCAAATTGCAGCCTACAACGAAGAAGGTAATTTTGATAACAACGAGAGTTATGATTAATAAAAGTTGCTTTAGCAACTAAATAGCGAGAGTAATCAAAAGGATTACTTGATCTCTTAAACTTCTTATAGTACCTTGACTTCGCATTTTTCAACCTATCTAATTCCCGCGAAAACCAGGGAGGCCTATTAGCTTTCCCAGGATTCGAACGGGGAACACAAGCATCCAAATGCGAGTCAATCGTAGAATAAAATATTGACACAGCATTATCCAGATTGGTGTAAGAGTAAAGTTCTGCCCAATCAGTGTCAAATAATAATTGGTTAAGTTTAATAAAATCTGCTTTACGGAAGCAACGATTCTTTCGTGTAGAATCCGATGCTACAAGAGGCACAAGAGTTGGCAGCTCTATAATCAAATGGAGCGAAGGATAATAAGGATCTTCAGGATTAACAAGTGGATCACAGCGAGAGATAATACTACAAGTAGGATCAGATGCAAAGATTAAGTCAAGTAAACAGTTTTTACAGTTTCGAATATGGTTAACTTGAGACAGTGACAACTCATGAAACCCATCAATAAATTCATTTGAACTAAGTGGCATCAATACATTTGGTGGAGCGGACCATATAATTTCTGGAAGATTAAAGTCACCGCATACAATCAAATAGTCTCTATCCGAAAGCATTGAGGAAATGTACTGGTTAGCGGATAGATGATTTAGATATATTGAAACATCTGATTGAGGTGGAATATATGAACAAGTGATAAACAATGAAAAAGTATTAAACTGAATTTTAATACTTACAAATTCAATGTGTAAAGCAAAAGGAGGTAAGAAATAATCTGATGCAAGATCAAAATCAACAGCAATCAGACAACCACCACCCAAGCGTGATACTCGATGACATCTGTATGAGGTGAATTTATTGGAAAATATGAATGATTTGAGATATCAGGTTTTAACCAAGTTTCGGTAAAAACTAATATATCAAATTCAAATGAAAAGACTGTCAACGTAAAGCTTAGAAAGTTTAGTATTAAGACCTCTAACATTCTGATATGCTAGAGAAAGGGAGGATTTTAGTTTTTTTGTGCTTCATTAGAAGACGAACCACCAGAAGGATTCTGAGGTAATGTAATAGGATGCCGAGTACGTTTTTTGTTTATATACTCCTTTATAAGTAAGCCTTTCGGCCAGAAATTAGCACAGCAAATTGTGCCAAATTCTTCAACCGAAACACTTATCTTAAGGAGGAAATTTCTCTTTCGTAATTAAATTTAACTTTTTCAATCGATATTCCCGTAGATGACACTTTACCGTGTATGTAGGCTTTAATGTCATCCAATGTCATCATCATCTCAGGGGCCAGACGCGAAATAAAAATTTGCTTTCTAGGTACAACCGCCTTAAGAGTCCTAGGAGCACTGCTAGAAAGAGGTGGCGGAATCGAAACGGGCACAGTGGCCTGTGACTCAATTGAGTCACCACTGTTGGTTGCAGGTGGTGCAGAAGAATTAAACTGCATCACCGCTATAACAACAACAATGCGAAGCGATCAAGCATGCAATGAGAGACTGAATCAAAAAACAAAAACAAAACACAAGCTGTTAACCGCGCTCACAATGTTTGCAAGAATAACAATTTTATGTTTTGTAGCTAAATTACTAACAGAACCGAAATGAACGAAGCAATCACATAAAAATTAAATAGAACCAAAGCACAGATACATATATTTTATTTTATTTTTAAACAAATTAAATGTGCGAGTTAAAACTTAATAACAATCTCAAACAGACACAGCACCGCAAAAACACAACCGATCACAGCAAAGGCTAAGACAATATAAAGACAAAAGACGGAAGCGAGGGTTATATCTTATACATATGTTTGCAGATAGATTGATCAATAAATTTGGTTCCGAATCAGGAACAATATTGGCAATATAATTAACAAAAATGCCGGTTGATCAGCGCAATTTTTCTCTGCAACTTGTCATGCAGTAGTGACATGCATCATCAGTTCAACTGGGGCATGCCAATATACAAACGGGTAAACAGTGTCTGTTCTGAGTTGATTACACAATTAAATCGATATGCAAACATCCGAAATTAGTTTTAGGCTTATAATAAAAAAACTATTAATAAAACTTAACACGAAAAAACTTATTGGTTCACTTCCCCAGTGTAATGCCGGGTTACTATACTAATGCCAAGAATTGTTATAATTTCTGTTGAATATGAAATGATCCTAAGCTATTTATATATGATTGATAATTGGTATAATTAAGTATTTCATCTTACTATAAGGGGGAAAAAAAACAAACAAAAATACAGAACGCGAACCTATTTGTTTGCTGAGCAGTGTGGCTGATATTTTACGAGCCCAGCGAATAATTGCTCAGGTTTGAAGAGAGACTTAAAACATTTTTTTTCTACTCACATTATACGGTGCTCTATTTTTAACGCTCCTCATAATAAAAGAGAGCAACATACGTACATCATCCCATGCTTCATGGTGTTGTTGTGTGTCGCTGTAATCATTAAAGAGAGCAATTATTCCTGACCACGGGCGAAAGCTCGTTCCTAGCATATACCATGCACTGCGACAAATCTTTGTGTGTTTTTAATTCCGCATGTACTTTTAAATAAAGATTACTTATTAGTATTAGGTATATAGTAGTTTACTACAATGCAATGAGCAAATACCATCATCAAAGTGGAGCGCCCATCTTCGATCAAATACGCATAAGATGCTAGTGTTTACACCTGTGAATACCCAGGTTAAAATGATTTCGAGTGGGTTTAAAAACCGGATTAGCACATTTTCTTATGAGAATAAGAATAAAAACATTGTGGAGCCAGAAGATTTTCTGAGTGAGGCGGCTCAAGAAATCCTCCCACTCATAAAGAATGTGCTAATTACGCACACCGCTTGTAAAATGAATTTAGAGCTCTTTGCAGAGTATATCAAATTCACTGATGATGAAATGCTGATGACAGTAAAATCACATCAGTCAAATATGTGTATCATTACAGCATCGAGTGATCTAGAAGAGATCATCAAAACTCATGCAGCATTAATTTGCGGAAAAATGGATGAATTCCAGGAGAAGGACAGCGGCTGGACAATGACTCAAATATTGAGGCTGGAGATAAATATTAATTGAAACACCGAAAGGGCTGAGTAATAAAAAAAAAGCAATTATAAATGTGAAAAATAATGACACATTTTGTTTTAATTGGGCATTAATCTCAGCCCTCAAAGCACCAATGAACAATCAACCAGCACGATGCTCGTCATATAAAGTTGATGCCATTGAGAGGTCATCAATAAAAATCGATGAAACACTCACGCTCAACTTTGCAAATATGACCTTTCCTCTACCTCTGGACCAAATAAGAATTTTTGAAGCTCAAAATCAAAACATTAGTATTAATGTTTTTGGTTTTGACGAGGAGACGGGCGCAGTCAACGGCCCATTACACGCGACAACGGTGGAAAAGGAAATCCACATTAGTTTGATGTTGCTGGAGGGTGAAGAGCGTGCACATTTTGTGTGGATTAAAAATTTGTCAAGGTAATATTTTTTAATAAATATTCTTTATTAAAAACAATATTTTTCATTAATGCTTATTTTTTGATTTTTTCCATTTACTTTTAGGCTGGTAAGAAGTCAAATTACATCACACAAGGGACACCTATATTTCTGCAAGACGTGTCTAAATTACTCTCACAACGAGAGGATGTATATTGAACATCGTCAGCAGTGTGGGAAGGTTGTAACACCGCTCCCATCGGAAGAAAAGGCAAGCCTTAGTTTTAAAAATTTTAATCGTAGTTTATTTAACTTACATTAGGCCCATAGTTATGACAGATGAAGTTTAATTTTAGAAACGCTCTCAATTGTCATATTTGTCAAAAGTCTTTAGGCAATGATCGCGTTAGAGATCATTGTCATTTAACCGGGTTGTTTAGGGGAGCAGCACATAATGTCTGCAACATAAATTTTCAAATTGCACCATTTGTCCCTGTATTTTTTCACAATTTTTCAAAATACGACTCCCACTTATTCGTTAGGGAATTAAATAAAGTCGAAGGTGACATTAAAGTACTTCCCCTTAATAAGGAGTTGTACATCTCACTTTCAAAATATATCCACCTTGCATCCCATGATAAAAACCGTGAGATTAGATTCTTAGACACATTCCGTTTCATGGCAACAAGTCTAGATGCACTAAGTAGCAATCAATAGTTTTGAGCTTTTACTTAGGAAGAGGGTCTTTCCCTATGAGTATATCAACTCAGAGAGCAGATTAAATGAGTCTGCTCTTCCCCCTAGAGATAAATTCTTTAATAGTTTAACAAATAAAGAATGCTCACTCGAAGATTACACTCATGCCCAAAGTGTTTGGTCAGTTTTCAACTGTGAAAGTCTCAAAGATTACATGGAGTTGTATCTTAAGACTGATGTTCTCCTACTTGCAGATGTTTTTCAAAATTATCGAGCTATTTGCTAGAAAATTGATTCATTAGATCCCGCCCATTATTACACAACACCTGGTCTTTCATGGGATGCAATGCTAAAGACTACAAAAATAGAACTAGAATTGCTTACAGATATTAATATGTATTGGTTTATCCAAATGGGCATTCGTGGTGGCTTAGTACAGTGCTGTAAGCGGTACTCAAAAGCAAACCATCTATATATGGAGAATTATGATAGCACTAAGCCGTCAGAATTTCTGATGTACTTAGATGCTAATAATTTATATGGTTGGGCTATGTCTCAAAATCTCCCATATTCTGGTTTTAGATGGATGAATGATGCTGAAATAAATACATTCGACATTTCATCTATCACTGAAAATTCAGAGTCTGGTTATTCCTAATGACTCGTGACCTGATAACTGATGAAATTAATTAATTAATTCCTTTAACTTGATTTCATGTTCTTTCATTCTGTTTAATTCCTTCTTTAAATTGTGGAGCTCTTCTGTATTGTTCGAAGGATGCCCTAAAGGATTCCAAACTACTTCTGGTACCTCTCTAAACATTCCTATAGATGGTGTTACAATTTCAAGTTGATTCTTTAAGTACATATCAAAATGTGCCACTAGAATCTTATCCTCAGTTCTAGCTGTGCAGCCTGCATTAACTGAAAGCACACCCTTTTCTGGTAGGTAATGCAATTGCACACAATTGGAAACAAAAGTGGGCGGATTACAACAATCGCAGATGTTGCAAGCCGATATTATTTATTGGCTGAAAAACATGGTTCAAAAAGTGATGCTCTTTGTAAATAAAAGTAAATTTGAAGTAATAACCGCATTGCTATCGTGATTCTGTTTATGGCTAACATATAATTAACACACAAATTCCTGCAGATCTGTGTGTAACGACCCATTCGAATATTCTGACCACGGATGAGAACAACTGCAGTCAACAGCAGCAGATCACTGAAAAGGCACAATGTCGTTCCCATTTAATGCTGGAGCCGCACACGCGCCGCTTGCTGGATGATGTGGCGCTCTATGGGGAGCACAAGCTGGACACCTGACTGTTGGTAGAGTCGCGTCATGGCATCATTGGTATGTGACAATTGGCGAACCACCAGTTGACACAGCAGCAGCAACAGCAGGAGTAGTAGCAACAACAGTTGAAGCTTCCGCAAAGATTGCCCTGCCGCCATTAGGACTGCATCACATGCAGCATTTGCCGCTCTTGCGCAATGGCAGCAGTCGCAACATAACAGACTACGGCTTATCCGGCCTTCCACAGGTACATATGTATGTTTTTTTTTATCTGTTTGGAGTTTTTTGGGTTTTCCTAATACTTGCAACGAATGGTGGACCATTTTACATTTTAATATGTCCTGGTATCTTATAATTTACATTATGCACTTCACAGCAAATTATTTCACACCGCGGGAGCTACGCAGTGGATCGCCAACGCAGCAACAGCAGCAGCAACACTACAACAATGACAATAAGCCATCCTGCAGTGACAGCAATGCGGATACTAGCAATAATGTGTCGGAAATTGGGACCATATCCGATTAAAGGTTTTTTAAAAATCATTTCCCGTGTGGGTACCCTCCTCTCTGATGACAATTAGTCTTATCAATATAAAATATGTATTTGTCTAAATGACCCATTACCATTACAGGATATACAGTACGAGTAACACAACATTGAACGTGGTGGGGTCGAACTGGGCGAGTAAGAGGAGGAAATCGAAGACGAAAACGATGAGATGGACGGCAAAGATGAGCTCATCGAGCAGGACTATCGCCAGCAGCAGCTGCTGTTGCAAGAGCCACTATTGCATTGGAGCATTGGAGCGTCTATGGCAATTACACTCAACCGTAGTGGGAAGTCCAACAAATAAATAATAAATAATAAATAATAAATAATAAATAGCAAATAACAAATAATAAATAATTAATACGGATGGATCAAGCGCTGCGTACCTTCTTCTATATAGCAGACATCGGTGATCTGGTGGTGCTGATGGCGAGTCGTCGTTTCGTGCACCAGGACATCAGTCATGTGTTTGAGAGCGATGTGGCTCTCTTTATAGCACAGTCAGGCCTTTCATGTGGCTTACATGGAATTCCTGAAGGCCAATGGCATTGAGAATCATTTTTTGTCAAGGAGATGGGTTACCAGGAAACAACTTGCCCTAAAATTCAGTTTTTCTGGTTCCAAAAGTAATTTATAAACTTGCGAGATATATTTCTTAAAATTAGACACGCTTAAAAAGTATTTTAATCTTATGCCTTCTCAATGCATATATTTTAGATCTGCAGTCTGTTCGGCAGCGGTGTAGCGGAGCGGGGCGAAGTTCGGGTCGGTCATCGCATCATTCAGATTAATAACCAGAGCGTGATGGCCGAGCCGCACGAGAAGTTCGCCAATTTACGGGCCACATCGGTGGGCGAGGTGAGCGTACACAGCTTCCAATTACTGATAAGAATCCAACATCTTATCGGCCCTTTTCTCTTTACAGGTACTCATGAAAGCGATGCTTACGTTAATGTTCCGCTTGTTAACTGGCCAGGAGAATCCCATTTATAATTATGCGACAGCTATCGAAATGCTGGATATATATGGAAACTGAGTACATATGAATTAAAACTGTTCCTTTCGAGTGCTTGTAATAATAACACAGAACAGTTTCCTTTGAGTGCTTTATTAGAACTGAATTATTCGATATTCTTTATTAAAAATGTAATATAGGTTTGCTGCGCTCTGCTGGTGTCTGGCGTTTGTAGTTGTGTCGCTGTGGCTGCTGTCGCTGTAAGGCTCCGTTATAATATGCCGACGCGGCATCTGCAATCCGTTAGGTCAGTTGTGATCCGACAGGGTACTTGCAGTCCGTTAGGGCATTCTGGCGCCTAAGCAGAAATATTCTTCAGTTGTGTCGCGCCATTTGCAGTCCGTTAGGGTATTCTGGCGCCTAGGCAGAAATATTCTTCAGTTGTGTCGCGCCATTTGCAGTCCGTTAGGGTATTCTGGCGCCTAAGCAGAAATATTCTTAACTCCTCCCCCTTTAAACGCGGACGTCCTCGGACGCGAAGAATCATGCTGCTGCTGTTTGATAGTGTGCGTATGGATCGTGCAGCGATTGTTGTTGTGGTGGTGTTGTTGTTGATGGTGTTGTTGTTGATGGGGGTGTGGTGGGTGTTGATATGGTTAGCGGTGGCAGAGTTTGTTGCTAGGGCACATAGTGTTGTTGTTGTCGCTGGTACTGTTGTTGTTGTTTTTGAGGACGCGTGTTATCGGTGCTTAGATCTATTAACCTAGTTTTTTAACAGATACTTTTTTCATTGTGCATTTCGCAATTTTCTTCAATACCAAAATTTTGAGTTTTACATTTGATTATATTTTTAAATTTTAGTTTATTTATTTGATTACTTTTTTTTGATGGGCACTAATAACAATTTTGTGCATATTTCTTTTTTTGCCATTTGTGGCGATTTTGATTTTAGCGAATTCTAATAATTCTTCAGGATTTATAAAAAAAATATATTATTTTCTAACAAGTTTGAAATTTTTTCTAATTCTATTTCTGAAAGAATTATTGAATTAATAGTATTTGTTTTTGCCCAGTGTATGGCATAGATGAGGTTATTTAATTCCTCTTTAAAAATTTGTATCTTAAATTTTAACATTGTGGCTATTTCATCTTGGCTATTTTTCTTATTACTAGTTTCTTTCAGTATTACATTTGTTCTTATGGTTAGTTCGTTTATTTTTTCGCTTAGAATTTTATTTATTACTAGCTGTCTATTGTTGTTCTCCACTTGCTCATCCGTTTTTGAAATTATTGTTTCATAATCATAATGGTCCGGCGAGCCGGCCAGCCATTTCCAAGCTGTGCCTAGAGTGCTAATTGCTCTGGCTTTTCTTTGGATTGGTTTTATTCTTTTTAAATCTGACTCTACTTTTGCGAGTTCGAACTCAAGCAAGGGAAACAGTGGGTTTGTAATATTGACCTCCTCTAATCTGTTCGATAAGTTACCGAACGCCATTTCGTATTCCTCAATGTTGAATACGTGGATTATTTTATAGGTGCCGTTTTCTATTGCGGCGATTCCTGTTTTAATCGGTATTATTTTTGAATGGGAGTAGTCCAGTATGGTCGCTAGACCAAAACATGTTGGTAGGAACAATCTGTAAAATTTTATGTTTTTAGATTATTTTTATGAATTATTCTGCCGCTTTGTGTTTTTATAGTGGAATTTCTATTTTCTTCTACAATTTCTTTTTTGTATCTTGGGGTTAGTTTTGATCCTAGTCTTTTGTCAATTTTGCAGTATACTATATCTCCTTTTCCGTATTGTTTTATTGTTTTCTTTTTGCTATTATGGTATTCTAGGTCATTGGCTTGTTTGTTTTTTACTTTATCTCTAACTTTTTTTCTATTTTCCTCTAGTTCTTGAGGCTCGTTGATGTTTCTAGTTCCAAAGAATATTTCTATTGGCTTTTCGTTCACTGTGGAATGTATGGATTGGTTATATAATTGAACAGATTTGAATATTAAATCTTCGAAGTTCGATATTTTCTCATCTATTTTAACGCATCTCATTATTTCAGTTAATGTTGAATGGAATCTTTCAACTTGTCCATTGCTGGTTGAGTTGTATGGCGGTGTCGTGTAGACTTTTGCTTTTAATTGGTCTTCCAATAAAAATTTGATGGATGCGGAGTTTAATGCTCTTTCGTTGTCCATAACAACTAGTTTCGGCATACCGAAAGCTATCATTATTTCATGTAATGGGTGTTTTATATCCTCAGCTGCTTTTGAATTTAGAATTTTTATTTGTGCGTATTTGGAAAATTTATCTACTGCAGTTAGAACAATGTTTCTCTCTGTAGTATATAGATCGATATGGATAATTTGGCCTGGATAGGATGGAATAGGGGTTGATTGTAATTCTGTTTTTTGTGGGTGCCTGTCGTACTTGCCTTCTTTGCAAGTCTCGCAAAGTTTTGTTATTTTTTCGATTTTTTTTGTTAAATTGGGGAAAAAGAAATTGTCAAGTATTTGTATTTTATTCTCTATTGCATTCCTATGAGCTCTGGTGTGTTCTTTTGTAATTATTTCTGTTTGCTCACTTTCGTTTGTAATATCTTTAACTTGTTTTTGGGTATATCTGGCTTTGTAATTCCCGAAATGGGAAGGGTAAATATTCTGAATTTTCGCCATAATATTTTCGGACGTGAATAGTCCATTTACAATTTTTGGATTTAATCGTTTTTTTAAAATGTCTATTAAGTCGTCTTCTGAGTACTGTGGTTTTTTCACTATGTGTCTGTGGTAAGTGGGAAAAGGTGATTTAAACTCATATGTTTCTTTTTCTGCTGTCAGCAGAAAAATTTGGTTTTTAAAAACGTTGATGGGGACTTCCATCACTGAAATTAGGTTGTGTGACGAACTGTCATCACTCTGTACTGTTGATGATGAGGTGTTATTTATTTCTATTTTGTGGGGATTTCGGGATAGAGCGTCTGCGACAACATTTGAAGTTCCTGGTTTGTATCTTAATTCGTGGTTATATTCTTCCACGTAGCTTTTCCATCTTTTGAGTTTTCCGTTATGATTTTTGCTGCTCAGAGCGAAAGTTAAAGGTTGATGGTCTGTAAAAATTATTACTTTTGAGGTACCGTAGAGGTACATGCGTAGGTTCTGGAGAGCCCAGACAATGGCTAACATTTCCTTTTCGTTAGTTGCGTAATTTTCTTCTGTTTTTGAAAGTGTACGTGATATGAAAGTAATGGGTCTGCCCTCTTGCTCGAGAACTGCTCCGATGGCGAAATTTGATGCATCGGTTGTTAAATGAAATTCTTTTTCGAAATTGGGGTAGGCTAGTACCACATCGTTTGAGCTGAGCGTGTTCTTGATTTTATGGAATGCTTTAATTGCATTATTGTCGAGTGTCACTTCGACTTTATGGGAGAGATTCTTTGAGAGTCTTCCATTTTCTCCTCTTAAAAGAGTTGTGAGAGGTTTTGCCAGTTTAGCGTAATCTCGAATGAATCTTCTGTAGTAGCTTGACAAACCCAAGAAAGAACGTAAGTCTTTGAGGCTTTTGGGTGTTGGAAAGTTTTTTATCGCTTTCACTTTTTCGTCATTGGTTTTGATACCATCTGCTGAAATGGTGAAACCTAAGAAATCGACTTTTCTCTTAAAGAACTCGCATTTGTCGATTTGAATTTTCATATTCGCTTTATCTAGAGTCGTGAAGACCATATTTAGATGTTTAGCGTGTTCGTCTTCCGATTTGCTGAAGACGATGATATCATCGATATAAACGTAGCATATTTTCCCGACATGATCCCTTAGGATGTCGTCTAATGCTCGTTGAAATATTGACGGTGAATTCTTTAGACCAAACGGAAGTCTGGTGAATTCGTACTTCCCGCCATTAACTGCGAATGCAGTTTTTTCTATGTCTTTTTCCATGAGTGGAATTTGGTGGAATCCGCTCTTGAGATCTAGTACGGAAAAATATTTATTCTCGCCCAATTGTGCGATGATTTCTCCAATCTCGGGGATCGGGTATCGATCCGAAATTGTTACAGAATTAAGTTTCCTATAGTCGATGACTATTCTAAACTTCTTTTCGCCTGATGCGTCGCTCTTTTTTGGTACTACCCACACTGGGGCGTTGTATGGTGACCGTGAAGGTCTTATTATACCGTCTTTCAGTAACTGATCAATCTGTTTTTCGACTTCTCCTCTTAGAGAAGTAGGGTATTGATAATGTTTACTGTAAACGGGGGAATCTGACGTTGTTCTTATTTCTCCTACCACTCTAGTCGTGTATGTTAGTTTCTCGTCAGGTTCTGCGAACAAAGTTGAATGAGTCTTCATAACAATATCTATGAAACCCTTCTGTTTGTCCGTCAGATGCTCTGATCGTATCTTAATATTATTTACTGCTTGTGTTTCTAATTGTCTTATTCTAATTTTATAATTCCCATCAATGGTTAGAGTATTATTTTTTACGTCAATAACAGCGTTCAGCTGTTTCAAGGTATCATTGCCTAGGATACCGTGGAATGTTTTTAATGTTGGGAGCAAGAAAAACTTGATTGGCCTATTTTTTTGGCCGAATAGACTAAGGAATGTGTGGTGGGTTATTTCGGTTTGTCCACCGACAGAAGTTGCGTTAAATATATTTTTATTCGTTTTCGGGCTCGTAACCAAATTAGGTTGAATGTAATTTTGGTTCGAGCCTGTGTCAATTAAGAAATTAAGTGAAATGCCGTTCCTCGTTATGCATTGAAAATAGGGCAACGAGGAACCATTTAGTCTAAAAAATGAATATCCGAAGCGTCGACCATTGTAGGTTGGTATTCGTAACCAACTTCGCCTTCTCCCATGTCCGGTAAATCGTAAGCTTTTTGCAAGCCAGCAGCTTTGTAATAAGCTTGTTCTTCATAGCACGGTCCGTGGGGATTTGTTTGCTCAAATCGATCTTCGGGTGTTCCAGTTGCGATGTGAAATTGTCTTTGGATCTTCGGTGGCTGTCCGCCATATGCGCTGAGTGGATGTTTGCCCGCATAGTTGTTTGGGCGTGGTTTATTCATATAGTTCACATTTCTACTTCTGATGGAGGGATCTATCTCCATCGGTACTGGTCTTGGTTCAGGTTTCGGGGCGAATGGGCGCGGAGGCGCTTGATAAGTCTGTTTAGGACTGAAGAATTGTTGCGGCAATGTGTATTGCTGCGTTTGAGGGAACTGTCTATGACTTGTCATTTGATGAGTCATATTTGGTCGAGGGGTGTGGTAGAGTTTAGGCTCGAAATTTCGCCAGTGTCCGAAATTGTTAGCTTGTGACGGTTTACCTAGCTGTCGTCCTGGGAAGTAGTTTCTAGGTGGTAAAGGTGGAATTTGTTGTTTTGTTCTGGGGATAAATGCATTTCTGTGGTCTTGGTTTTCTACCAAGTTGCACAGGTGTAATGCATGGCTGAGATCTCTTGGCTCTTTGATTGCTAAGAGTCTCGGTAAGTCTCCATTTAGGCCTCTTACGAAAATATCCAGGGCTTTGCCTCGATAATTATTCGTTAGAGCTCTGACTACCTCGGGGTGCGTCTTCTTGCACACCTATTTGGTTGAGAATCAGAGATAGTTGGTGATATACCATTTGGTAGAACTCTTGAACGGACAGACGTCCTTGAGTTAGGGAGAACATTTGATATTCGAGAGTTTTTAAGTCTCTCCTATCAGCGTAATGTTCGGTGAGGCACTTGGAAATTGCCTTCCAATTCATGGGTGTGTTGTAGGATTCAAGCACTGCATCTGCTTCTCCTATTATCTTATTTCTAATTGCCAATGTTGTTAGATAGTATTTATGAGTTTCTTCTTGGCCACTATAAGTTGCCATTATTCTATCTACGTTTTTCTTCCACGAGCCGAATGCCGTTCGGTCTCCTGAAAATTCCCTGATTAGTCGAGTTATCTCCGGAATTTTTTCCGATTCCTCTCCTGATGGACGAGTGAAAGGGATGTCAAATAGAGGGTCATTGCCTTCGTTACCTATTGCCTGACGTATTATTTCGCCTCCTTGAAGCGTTTCTTTTATCAACGATACTATCGTTTCTTTAAGGGATGGGCTTGTGCTTCTTTGATCGTTTCTTTGTGAGCTAGTGCTAGCTGCTCCTAGCCTCATGTTGGCTAGGGAATCGGACAAGTCGGAACCTTGCATTTTTAAATTCGGACCACTTTATATTTTAAATTTGACCGCGTTTCAATACGGGGAAGCAATGTGGGGAAATATTTTATATAATATTGGAAGATCGTTATGAATCTTCTCTTTTTAGTTATTAAGTGTTTTTATATCTTGTTTTCAGTATGTTGCTTATATTCTAATTTATTTGTTTTTTTTTTATTTTAGGAATTCTTTTTTTCCAAATTTTCTTCTTATACTTAAATTTATTCCTTTTATTTTGGAAATTATTTGTTTTTGATGTTAAATCTTTGTTTTGTTTTAATTTTTTTAAAAAAATTTTTTTCGCAAACTTTTTTTTTTATTTTTGGAAAAATTTTTTTCTTATTTTCTATGCTTACAGTATAATTAACATGCCGGCGAATCTCCCGCGACGATCCTTTAGAATTTATCCTTTTTATCCCACGACGATGTCGAGTCGGAGTGGGTGACTCGGGTTCCTCCAGATACGTTTTTATTTCGCGGTACCCTGCGGACGGACACTACAGGGTTGTCGACGGTATTTTTTTGGACACCGGTTCACAGTCTTGCACTTTTTTAGTTCGAGTCTGCGGCTACTTGAGGCGCTTTTGACTTTGAACGTGGCACAAGTTTTTTTATTTTAGTTCGTGTCTGCGGCTACTTGAGTCGCTTTTGACTTTGAACGTTGCACAGTTTTTGGTTTTAGTTCGTGTCTGCGGCTACTTGAGGCGCTTTTGACTTTGAACGTTGCACTATAACTGGCCTATTTGGCTTTCTTCGCGAGATGTTCGTATATTATTGCTACTGTAGAGCGTTTTTAACGAGGCGTGTGTTTGTTTTTTTCGTACACTTTTTATAACTCGCGATTTTGCCTGTCTGCGAACCGGTCCCTGCTCGGGCGCCAATTAAACTGTTCCTTTGGAGTGCTTGTAAAAAAACACAGAACAGTTTCCTTTGAGTGCTTTATTAGAACTGAATTATTCGATATTCTTTATTAAAAATGTAACATAGGTTTGCTGCGCTCTGCTGGTGTCTGGCGTTTGTAGTTGTGTCGCTGTGGCTGCTGTCGCTGTAAGGCTCCGTTATAATATGCCGACGCGGCATCTGCAATCCGTTAGGTCAGTTGTGATCCGACAGGGTACTTGCAGTCCGTTAGGGCATTCTGGCGCCTAAGCAGAAATATTCTTCAGTTGTGTCGCGCCATTTGCAGTCCGTTAGGGTATTCTGGCGCCTAGGCAGAAATATTCTTCAGTTGTGTCGCGCCATTTGCAGTCCGTTAGGGTATTCTGGCGCCTAAGCAGAAATATTCTTAACTTATGTATATTTGTTCTAGTTAGTAGAATATAAAAACTGAAAATTGAGACGCTTCTATTTCAACAACCATCTTTGTCCAAACATTGTGCTACTACTTATTATACACGTTGATTGAATGAGAAAATGTAAAACCATAATATATATAGATAGATATACTACATATAACTATACCATTATTATAAAGCCCAGTATACAGTATACATATGTATTATGCATAAGCATGTTTACATACATAAAACACACACATATATACACACGTATGCTATATGTGCATTTTGCTGTGAAATTGTCGCTTAAAGAAAAAATAAATAAATAAAAGCTAGCTTTAGTAGCCCAAAGCACATCCAGCAATGGGTCTTGCACTAATTTTCGATCAGCACCAAAAGTCAAGCAAACACAAAAAAAAGTCACATTCAAAGCAAAAAACGCGTCAAGAAAATAATTAAAAAAAAAAAAACAAATAACAAATGCAAGCAAAAATAATTGTTTTTTTTTTTGGATATGTATGTGTATGCATAAAATTAATAGGCATATGAAACTATTTCTTAAATAAATAACACATAATTCTCATAAGTATGTACGTTGAGCGATGATGATTATTTGCCAAGGCAAATTAAAGAAAGAAAAAAACAATTTAATAAAACAACACAAAAGCCAAAACATCACGAACTTAAATATATATAATATATTTGTATATATAATATATACACAAAAGACTAAACAGAAAATGGAGCATAATAAACAAAGGAAAAAATATATGAGTTATTGAACTGTATTTTCATAATCTGATGCAGGTAGCTGAGAATATTTATTGAGAATTCAGAATTTAACCCGTCAATTGCGTACTCGAATGAGCATTTCTCTCTTACAAAGGAAATTACAACTCTGCAGCTGAATATTGCACATTATGTGTACGGGTGCCAGAAACCCAGTGGCATCATCCTTAACAGTTACTACCAACTGATGTTGTACGCTTGTGACTTATAATTCCCAAACGGTTTAAGCTCAGGTCGATTGACTTGCTAGGCCGCAGCTTTGAAGGGCAGTCATTTCTTTTAAAAATATTTTTTTGCATTTTTCTTTTTTTTTTACTATTTTTTGACTATTTTTTTGACTATTATTTTACTATTGCTATTATTTTTGTTTTTTTTTTATTCATGGTACCGAAGGTATCGTGGTATTGCACAAAACCAATATGTGCAATGCTCGCCATGCTGACTGTATAATCGCAACTATTTTGTTGCCCGCGTCGGACAAAGTAAAAATTTTAGTTCTGCGTTTACTAGGAGGCTATGAAATCGATAACATCTATCATTGCAAATCGATAAAGCCAGATATCTCGCACAACTTTAAAGCGACAGTCACCAAATTTCGATAAACGATAAAAGCTGATATGTTCCGCAATTTAAGAGCCACAGCTAGCAAACTTGAAAAATATATTTATTTGGGATTCAGCTCAGCGTGTTAATAATCCGTTCACACAAAATTTGGAAAATAAGCAAGTCTTTTCAATTTTTTTTTCATAATCCTTACATATCAATAGTCTTTTTAAAGACTTATTTCCTTATAATTAATATTATTATATTTTGCTCCTTTATATTGTAAACGTTTTTGTTCGCTTTAGGTTAGCCGGGCTAAACTCAGCCGAGCTGTAGGTCCGTGCAACAAATTTATATTTGATTGCGATGCGATAATTAATAACACGTTAATTTTATATACAGTGTCTCACAGCTTAAAGAAAGCAGTGTCAAAGAAAAAAAGTAATTGCCTGCCTATTTTTAGGGTTAATTTTATTTGGACCAGTCTAAATAAAGGAATATATTTTGCGTATACAAACTTAAATAAGGATGTTAATACTTAGTATGATATCCTTTAGCCTTAACAACTTCCCTTAACCTATTATTCATGGATGATACCAGCTTCCTGGTAGCTTCTGGGCTGATTCTGCTCCACTCATCCCGCAGAGCATTTTTGAGGTTCTCTTTGCTGGATATGCTGTGTTTCCGGATGTTATTTTCCAGCAGAGCACACACATTCTCAATAACATTTAAATCTGGAGACTGGGCAGGTGGAATTATCACGTGGGGGCAGTTCCCGATGAGCCAGGACTGTACTATTTTGGCCTTATGCTTGGGATCGTTGTCCTGGTAGAACCGGAAAGTACATTAGATTCCTAACTTCTCGGCACTTTGGAGTAAGTTTTCCTTTAGTATATTGAGGTACATATTCTTGTCCATAGTTTTCTCAATGAACACCAAATTCCCGACGCAGGCTGCCGAGATACATGCCCATACCATGACACTTCCTCCGCCGTGTTGCCTTTAAGTGTTTGGGATTCAGCTAAGTATTGGACTATCGCCACACATAATTCCGTACAACATAATTTTTCCTTTATATTAATAACTTAAAATTATAATATTAAGATTTGAATGGGATTACATAATGAAATGTAATATGAATGTCATAAAATATTTCTATTCCCAAAAGCCTTTTGGGATATTAAACTGGGGATCAGCTAACTTTAATTTTTCAACAGAATCTCTGTAAGAATTGACTCTTTAATGTCAATTCTTATGGGTATGCTGAAATATGTTTTGGTATGCTACCGGTTCATGTACCAGTAGCAAGGAGTCGCCGCAATCAGTATTTGGCACAAATTGGGCTGAATGAAGTGAATACGTAACAAGTACCGATTGGGGTGACTGCAGAAGCATCAAAAACTACTCTTAGTTTTGTTGTAGAGCTGTCGGGCTTGACTACACAATGATGTATGAAATAGCGTGCCTTTGCTACTTCCTTTGTATGCATTTCTTTCATATTACCCAGGGCTTCATGAACTGATTATAGGTGGCCTTATTCACAGAATGTTTTGCAGAAAATGTGTTGCGAGCTGATTCGTAAGGTCAAACTCTTGAGTCGCTAACAATGCATACTTAGTTTCTACAGACAACGCAGGAGACCATTTATAATCAATGCAAGGGTTGTTTTGTTACAATTAATCTATTTTTACTTATCATGTACTCAAGTGGGCGCAGCTGCCGCTTGAGCTCTTGGTAAACCTTTACATATTTTTATCTTTACTTAAACTAGTGTTCATTCTTGAACGTGTATTACATATACCAGTGTTATTTTTTGAACATTCTGCCAGACAAACTGGATGGCTTGTAATTTTCTTCTTACAGTGATTTTTCTTATCGTAAATATTATTATAATTATAGCTAAAATTATTCTTATTCCTTTAACTTGATTTCATGCTCCTTCATTTTGTTCTATTCCTTCTTTAAATTGTTGAGCTCTTCTGTGTGGTTCGTAGGATGCCCTAATGGATTCCAAGCTCCTTCTGGTATTCTTCTCTTTCAATCTCCAGGATTCCCTCTAGAGGACATATTTTGTGAATTGGTTTTGTAATGGAACCTTCCATTTATATCTCTGTTTCCATTTATATCTCTGTTGCAGCGTATATAAATACTTTTCTTTCCATTTTTGCCAGAAATCTCTCTTCATTTTTTGAATTAATTTCCATCTATCAAGATTTCCAATCTTCTCTTCTGCTATGGCTTTCACTGCTCCTAATGTTGGTCTTCCAATTAAGAAATGGCCTGGAGTCAATACTTCGTGGTCATATATATATCGTCATGTATATAGCGGTCTTGAATTCAACACTGCCTCTATTTGACGTAATAATGTCGACATTTCTTCGAATGTCAATTGAGAGTATCCAATTACCCGTTTCAAATGGTATTTTACTGATTTTACCCCAGCCTCCCAAATACCTCCGAAGTGAGGTCCTGCCGGGGAATAAAATGCCACTCAATATTCTCTGTTTCCAATATCGGAATAATTTGCATATTTTCGCTTATCGCGTTTCTGAATTCTTCTTTTAATTTCCTAGAAGCACCCACAAAGTTGGTGCCATTGTCTGAATATATATTTGAACATTTTCCTCTCCTTGCTAAGAATCGTCTAAATGCAGCTAGAAATGCATCTGACGTTAAATCACTAACAACTTCTAAGTGAATCGCTTTTGTAGCCATGCAAATAAATACTGCTATGTACCCTTTGTATGCCTTCTGACCTCGGTTCTTGGAGCATTTTATATAATAAGGGCCTGCATATAGTCTATACCTGTATTCAAAAATGGATATGCCATAGTAACCCTGTATTTTGGAAGATTTCCCATTATTTGTTCGGCATTATTTTGCCGATACCTTGCACAGGTTACACATTCTCTTAAATATTTTTTTAAACAATTTCTTAACCCAAATATCCAGAATTTCCTCTGTATATAATTTCTCATTAAATTGAGTCCCCCATGCAAGGTTTCTTTGTGTGCCTTTTTTATTATAAGATAAGATAAATGACTTTTATCTAAAATAATTGGATGTTTCACGTCAAATGTTGCACTGGCATTTTGTAATCTACCACCTACTCGAAGCACTCCATCTGAATCTAAGAAAGGATGTAAGCCCAATATTTTACTTTTCGTTTCAATTTGTTTTTTGTATGTCAAATATTTTAGTTCAGTTTTAAACTGGCTAGCTTGTTGTATACGTATTATATTTATATTTGCTTTCCTAAGTTCCTTTACCGTTAGTTATGAGGGATATGATTTTTTGTTAATTTTAATATCGATAAACCTCAGTATATAAGTTACTATTCTTTCTAGCTTTTGTATGCATGAATATTTTTCTAATAGTGCAAGTATCCGGCTATTTTCTGAATTAGCCATTCTTATATGTAAGCTTATTTGCTTGTCGTATATTTTTCCTTTGGGCCATGCTTCTTCATTTTCAGCTAACCATTTTAGCCCTCTCCACCAATTCTCATAACTTTTTAATTTACTAGCACAAATTCCTCTAGATGCTATATCTGCTGGATTATCTTCGGATCGTACATAATTCCATTCTGTATGTGACAGTTTTCGTTCTCATAAATTTATCTTTGCTAATTCCACTTTTAAACCAAGCTAGAGTTATTGTGGAATCACTCCACGCATAAGTTTCCGATATCCCTTCCAAAGTCTCTTTAATTTTTTGTAGCAATTTTGCAAGAAGATGGGCTGCGCATAATTCTAACTTCGGAATTGTTTTTCTATTTTTCTTGGGGTTTACCTTGCTTTTGCTGGCTATTATGACAACGGAATTCCCTACTTTCGCATATACCACTGCTGCGAATGCCTTATCTGATGCATCAGGAAAGCCATGAAATTGCATTAATACATTTATCTTAGTTTTTATCCATCTTGGAATTCTAATTTTTTCTAGTAACCTTAATTGGTTTTTGTATGTTGTCCATTCATTTACGTCGTCATCCGATAATTCCTGATCCCAACTTTGTTCAGTTATCCAAAGCCTTTGCATTAACATCTTCCTTACAATTGTCACTGGTGATAGCCATTCTTACGGGTCATAAATTCTAGCTAATGTAGATAGTATTTGCCTTTTGTTTACTTTCGTGTTATTCCTACAATTTTCTTTGAATTTAAACTCATCTTTGAGCGGTTTCCATTGCAATCCTAGCGTTTTTACAGCCTCGTTTTCTTCGATACTTAGTATTTTATTTTCTCCAGTATTTTCTACAATGTCTATTATTTCATACCTGCATTTCCCAGCTCAGTTAACACTAGCTTAACTTGATTTTTAGTCTCTTCCATAGTGTCGGCTCCTGTCATTAGGTCGTCCATATAAAAGTCATTTTTAATTGTTTCTTTGAATGTTTTGTTCCTGCAGTTATTTGCAATATCTAATAACACTCTTGTTCCTAAATATGGAGCTGATGTCGTGCCACAGGTAACAGTCGTTAATTTGTAATTTTTTATTTGTTTAGTTGGCGAATCTCTCCACAGTTTGTGTAGATAAGTTTGATCTTTTTCATCAACGTTAATCTGCCTATACATTTTCTCAATATCGGCAGATACTACAAATTCCCATTTCCGCCATTTTATTATATCAAATATGTTCTTCTGAACTCTCGGACCAACCCACATGACATCATTTAAACTTTTATTGTTTGATGATTTTGCGGAAGCCTCGAAAACCACCCGAACTTTTGTTGTCAAGCTTGATTCTCTTATTACTGCTTGATGGGGTAAAAAATATTCTCCTTCTTCGCTAGATTCAACCATATGTCCCAAATATATATATTCGTTCATGAATTTTATATATTCCTGTTTTAGTTTGTTGTAGCTTCCTAACTTTTTTTCCAAGTTGGCAAAACGTGCCATTGTTTGGCTTTTTGAATTACCTAACAATTTATTATCTTTAAATGGAATAGTGACTATGTATTTCCCATCTTGATCTTTTTTTGTTGTTCGGATAAAATTTTGTTCACATATTTCTTTCTCAATGTCTTCTAATTCATCCTCTTCCAACTGCCAAAATCGTTTTAAATCAATGTTGCGAATGGCTGTTGCGACGACTGATTTATTACTTTCGTACCTCAACCAGATACTATCCAACCAAATTCAGTATTTTGACCTAGCAGTCCACCCCTTTTTACTATTCCTTTTTTAAGAATATAAGTATATAAATCTGCATCAATAATAACATCTATACGGCCTGATATATTAAACTTGGGGTCTGCTAAAGTAAAGCTATTCCAATCTTTGCGATTAATATTGAGCGATTTAACTGGTAGGGCCCTCATTAATCTAGGCTATACAATTGCCTCAATTTTATAGGGTTTTTTATCTAAATTTTATAGTTTTTATGCCCAATTTAAACTATATTTAGATGTACTGCTCTCTGAACCTACCCCACTAATTTCAGTGATCTTTTTTATTCTAGGTAGCGTTAGAATTTGGAGTGCCTCTTCAGAAATGATCGTGCTTTGCCACTATCAACCAGTGCTCTACATTTTTCATAACCTCCATTTGATGACTTTACTTCTATTATTGCTGTAGCTAATAGTGCTCTTTCTTTAGTAACACATGAGTCCTTTCACTATTTATATGAAGCATTGTGTTATGCTTTCAATTGCATAAAGCACAAATATCTTCGCTATTGCATCGGTTGTTTATCGTATGTTTTAAGCATCTTATGCAAATGTGTTCCTTTTTAACTTTTCCGAGTCTATTTGCCGAAGTCATATTTTTAAACCTAAATCAATTAAATATATTGTGTTCCGTTCCCTTGCAAATCGAACAATATTCAATTAAATTGTTAATAGGTTTTTTAATTGTTGTTCTTGTAACTTCTTGTACAGAACTTAATGAGCTGAGTCTCTAATCTAAGACGTCGCTTAATTGTTGAATATCTTTTGTCTTCTTGACATGATTTTCAAAATAGAATTTAAGAGATAGACTAATGTCTTCTCTTTTATGAATTATTTCAGAGAATAATTCTGAAAATATGTCCCCTTCTTCTGCAATCGAGTTATTGTCAACATGGCTTGATCAAAATGCTTCGCATTGAAGTAATCATGGTCGATTACTCCCATTTTGACCAAGTCCCCATTATTTGACATTAACTTTGATTTTATCTTTTCTACCTCCTCTGGGTTGAACTGACTAAACTCCTGCTCTATAGTTTTAAGCCTATTAATTAGAGTTGCCTGCTTCTTCAACGCGTCTACTTTTTTGTCCGAGAACATTTTTGTCATCTTATATGTATATTTTCAACTTAATTTATATATAAAAATTTAGATTAAATGTTGACTTATCCTGTTCTCCCGCGATGAATTTTGTCCAGGGACGAAATTTTTCCCGCGACGATTTAATGTTCCGCGATGACTTAATGTTCCGCGATAACATTCCTCCCGCGAAGATTTTGCACGAAGACTATTTTCTCCCGCGACGACTATTGTCCAGTGACTGTAACACGTCTATTGATTTCCAGTGGGCAAACTCGGCTAGCTCAGATTTCTCAGGGTGGGGTAACTCCAACCCTGCCCATAGACGGTACAGATTTCAAAACAAACTCGACGTTCACAACGCTATATATCAATCTACATGCACACACAAAAAAAAACGAAACAGGCCTGATGTATATGGCCACGACGTACCCGCCCTTCCTGCAATGTACCTATGGGGTTTTGTAGGTTCATCGCCCTTACATTGGAATTGGCGGTTAATCTAATCCATGCTCACGGCGATTCTCCCCTCCAAACGAATCTACTCACACTTCATATTCAATTTCTATAGTTTATTCACATTCATTATTAATTTAATATCTATTATATAGCTCTTAAAAAAAAACATCGCATATATATATATTCCTTTATGGCAATTCAATTTCTGAGTTGAATTCGGAGTCTTGCCAAACACAAAAAAGCTTACAAAAAAAAAATAATCCTCAATCCCTATCCTACCCTATTAGAGCTCTAATATAAGTATTCGCATGGGGGGTTTATAATGACAGATTTTCCTAATCGCTTGGCAAAAATCCGTATGCCGGACTTTACTTGGCTATTAATATTAGGATGCTTTAGAACTTATTTAATTAAATATAATAGTGTGTATATATATATGCTATTGTCTTATTAGCAGTTTCGCAATATGGGCACATTTACGCATTTCGTTTAAGAGCGTGACAAATATATATATATATATATATGCTCAGGCGTTTTACTTATATACATTTCACTTAAATATCTTTTTCTTGCAATTTTAACAAAACTGCGATTCTCTACGGAGATCGATATTTAATCGCGGATGGCTCTTGTTATGGTGTGTGAGACGACACCTGTTCCTTATAGGAACGCACTCACCGCGGGAAACAACAAAAGATGATGGACCGTGTCGCTTCACATGAGTTTTTTTTTATCGGCGAATATCAAGCGATTTGCTGGGTGGCTGCTACGGTGACGCAGACGCAGTCGTTGTACTCCCGGCAGTGCCGTGGTTGATCCAACTGCAATGCGCAGTTTTGTGACCACAGCACAAAGAAATATAGTGCGAGGTTTTGTCGCTTATTTAATCCTTTATATCCTCGCCGTCACCCAGTGAATTGCCAGTCCGCGACCTGCCACAATTTTTCAGTTTTCCCGTGTTATGCGAAAATTCTATCTCTCCACACCAAAGACAGCCGTGTATATGGATGGATATGGATGGAAGATTGAACAGAACTTTGAGTTGACTGTTAACGATTCTATTCTCGAATCTTTCAGTCAGGTTTTGCCACGCTGACTGAAAGCCATCGTTGGTAAGTGGGGATTTGGCAACTATATTGTTCGCCTCACCTCAGCTTTTCCACCGGAGATAGACTTGGATTGTCTATATAGACGACTGTGAAAAGGTCTGGGAACGTAGGCCACCGGAGGTAGTCTCCACTAAAAACTTCATTGTCGACGGGCGGAAGTCTGCAGCCTCTCATTATCGGAGGTGCAAGCGGAACTGGCTGCGGTCTACTTGCAGCCGCAGCTTGAGCGATTTGCTCACTGAGTTGAGCTGCACAGCGTTCGTAGACAGAATAGCAATGGAAATATTTATTCTGCCTGATCGCACTATCGTCACTGATTTCCCCTTGGATTGCAGTTTTGGAGCACAGCTCATATTCCCTTTCGAACTTTTCCCATAGGGATCGTATTTGGTCTCGGCGGATTTCGAGTGTGTAACCTTTGGCAGGAGTTATTGTTTGACATGCTGATCATAGCCTCATATTGTCTAAATCGATTGGAGATTTCAATAAAGTCGTTTCTGCTCGAGCTAATGATACTTCTGATTTGTGAGCGAGTGCCTGTCGGACTCCTTGGAATAAGCTGTTTTGGTTTAACAGGCCTTTTATTCTCAGTAGGAGCTGGTTCACTTTTGACCTTGCTAAGGAACGGATAACTGCTTCTTATTGTTTGAATTATTCTCTGAGTTCATATATATGGCGGTGGGTCACTGTTTCGCCAACCATCGCTGATATATTGGATTGAGTTGAGCGGAACGTTGGAAATGAAACAGTCCAATATGATTTTTCGGACACTCAGAGAATAAATTGAAGAAGGAGAAGTTTTCACATTGATTTTTATTATTTTTATTTTTTGTAATCGGAACGTGTGGAATTGGAACACTCGGACGGGAAACTTTATTGTATAAGTAAATATTTACTTAAGCGATAATGATCGTGACTGTGAAGAGCGGAATGATGATCTCGCTGACTCAGCTGACTATGTAATTGATGCGGAGTGACAAATTTATGAATTTACTTAAAGACGGCGGAAAATTAGTTTCGGAACATAAATAATATGGTGGACAAACGCGTATAAATAAATCACTAATTTAATAATATATTAAAATGTGAATGAATAAAATATTTATCGTGTGTTAAATGTGTTTGTCTTTTGTCGTCACAGAAATGCCGGTGGATGTGTACATACATACATATGTTTTTCAATTAAAGTAATTACAATTAGTTGTTGAGTTATGCCGTCTGTTATCTTTATTGATCTCTTTATGTGTGTGTGCGGCCAATCTTTATTGTTTTATTTCGTTGTTGTATGTTTATATGTTTATGTATGCATGTATTGATGTGCAGTGTACGGCAAAGACTTGTATATTACATACGTATTTATGGTTGTATACAGTTGTATTAATAACATGCAAGAATTCTTTTTAATATTTTCATTTAAATTGTAGAATTTGCAACAGGCAAAATTATGCGGAGTCTTTACCCATCATTTTCAAGGTACATGCTATAAACATAGTGCATACATACATACATGTATACATACATGCATACATGCATGCATACATACATGCATACATACATACATGTATACATACATACATGCATACATACATACATACATATAAACATATGTTTAGCTATATAAATATACATACATTTATATATATATATAACTTAATATTCCTTATTGTGTAACACAAAATTAAAAACAAAATTCAAAATCAATATATTCGCATATTTTGTATTATTAAATTGTTGTTAAATGGGATTTTAGATATTGCAATGAGACTCCAGCTTTGGTATATATAACGACGCATTTGTGTTGCCTACTTCAGGGCATTTGCATTGACGTAAATTTATCTTACGATTCTCAATCGGTTTAAGCACAAATCTATTGACTTGCTAGGCCGCAGCTTTGCAGGGCATCGATTTTTTTGAAATATTTTTTTTTGTCTTTCTTTTTGTCTTTTTTTTGTCTTTTTTTTTGTCTTTTTTTTTGTCTTTTTTTTGGTCTTTTTTTTGGTCTTTTTTTTGGTCTTTTTTTTGGTCTTTTTTTTGGTCTTTTTTTTGGTCTTTTTTTTTGTCTTTTTTTTTGTCTTTTTTTTGTCTTTTTTTTTTTCTTACTATTTTTTTTGCCTTTTTTTTTCTTACTATTTTTTTTGCCTTTTTTTTTCTTACTATTTTTTTTGCCCTTTTTTTTTCTTACTATTTTTTTTTGCCTTTTTTTTTCTTACTATTTTTCTACTATTTGTTTTTAATATGTTTTTTTTATTCTTTTCATTGCTATTATTTTTGTTTTTTATTTCTGGTACCGAAGGTATAGTGGTATTGCACAAAACCAATACGTGCAATGCTCGCCATGCTGTCTGTATAATCGCAACTATTTTCGTGCCCGCGACGGACAAAGCAAAAATTTGAGTTCTACGATTACTAGGAGGCTATGAAATCGACAACATCTATCATTGCAAATCGATCAATTTATTTGAATATTTTTTTTAAACTTTTTTCTGACTGAATGTGTTGTTACATTATTTACTGAACCAACTGTCTGGTGGTCTACTGCTTTCATCCATGCTTCACGTAGCTGACCAGCAGCATGTTGCACAGCTGCTCTTCTATATCCAAGCATATATGTCGTGTATCCCAATCTCTCACAGTGAACCTATTTTCTAAAAGTACGCTATGCTAGCCACCCAACTGATTCTCAGACCAAGCCCCGATTCATAATTCACAAATTTGGCGGCTGGCGGTGGAATCTGTTTGGGCGTAGGAGTCCATTGAGTTTCACTGGACACTGTAACGGACCTTTTTGCTCTGCCGGGCTAAACTCAGTCGAGCTGTGGGTCCGTGCAACAAATTTATAATTTGGTTGCGTTTGCGTAAATTGATAACACGTACTTTGTATATTTTCTTGCACAATGGTTGACTTTATTTAATTTTTATTATTTGCTCGTACAGATTGCTGTTTGTACCGCGGGGAACGACAGTCCACTGAAGCCCTTGGTCAGTGTTGAGACGCGCACCTGTTCGCCAGAGTTTCGCTTCAGATATTTCACGCACAGCTAGGTAAATTGTTGGCACGCCTGCCCGACAGCGATATCGTACGGCACTCTGGTTATTCACCAAAATTCGCTCGTACCCACACTGTCTAATCACAGGCTCGCACACTTAATTTTGCCTAGGCGCGGATTGGCCTGTCGCTACGCTCAAGCGTGGCAAGGATTGCACCTCTGACCTGATTTCAGGACCCCAATGTCCTGTGTGTCCTTCGGTGGGTTGTTGATCCTTGGCGCGGTGCTGGTCCTTCGATGTGCGGGGATCCTTCGAAGCGGTGTGTGTGTGTCGTCTCGTTGGACACACGTTTGCCTTGTGTCGCGCTTGTTATTACACTTTTGTTTTCTTGTTGGGCAGCGTTTCTGCTTATGTTTCTGATTTTCTACTGAACGTTTTAGTTTTAGTTTCGGCAGCGATTTAATTGATTTTTAATTTAGGACTGAGAGTTTTCTGCTCAGTTTAATTTCGGCAGCGATTTAACTTTCGGACTGAGAGACTGCTGTGTGCTGCGACGCCCTTTTTATAGGCCTGCGTCGCAGCCTTTTGTCGCGACTGTACCAAAGATCACGTGCTCTTCTCGGTGGCGTGATCTTTGGTAATTTTCCACTACCTTTTCGCTGGCGCCAGCCCATGTCTGCCGTTAGTGCGAGTATGGATGGCGATATTGCACTCGCCAAACTCCTCACACTATAACGGCACATGTCCTAACGGACATGTGTGTCAGACACGCTTATATGGCTGACAACCTGCGCAGGAAAGAGAGAGGGCGAAAGAGAGCGAATTCGCCGCAACTGCACTCAGGGTCGGAATTCGATCTGATGTGCAGTTACTGTGAGGGGCGCATATAGCATAAATGTATATTTACATACATTTAATTGCCAACGCTATATGGCTCCTCACACTCCCCCCTTTCTTCGGTAGTGGGAAGACTTCCACCTTCCAGCCGCGACTGTTCTGCTGGATACCGCCATCCCCGTTGTGCCCTTCCTCGTCGATTTAAGTCGTCGTAGGGCGCGTAGGGACCGTCTCCATCGTCGTTCGGCGCTACTCCCGCGTCGTCTCCCTCGTCGTCCACTTCTGCTCCCGCGTCGTTTGCGTCGATTGAGTCCGCACGCGGTCGCGGCCCCGCGAATCGTGCGGCGGACTCGTCCAGCTCGGGGACGATGGCAGCTCGGGGAAATGTTCCCGGATCCCCTCTGGGTTGATCCCCTCGAGGTCGCTCGGGTAGCGGCTTCGTGGCGGCTTAGCCACCGCGATCGGAGGTTTTGAGGGCCCCAGTGCCTCTCTGTCGCCCTCGACGTCCATTTCCTTGTCCTGTTGACCCGGAGTCGGCAATCGTATGGGCACGCGGACTACACGCACCAACCGTCTCACGCGCATCACGCGTGATCGCCGTCCAGTGGCCCTTCGCACGGTCATTCCGGCTCCGCCTCGGTGCAAAGCTCCAGCGTCGCTGGGTTGCATCCAGGGGTTTGAGCCTGACCGGCAGTGACCACTGGAGGCCGCTTAGCCGCCGTGAGGTGTTGGATTTTGTGCGTCCATTCTGGTCACCCTCGATTGCCGACTGTCGAGTTGTGCATATCTGCGGCGCATTATATACCCTTTTGTGTGGGTGTATGCGCTCGCGTCCCTTATACCTTGGGTTGGCGTTCTATTGGCCGATGCACGTCTCGACACTAGTGTGCGTGACTAACCAACGGTATCCTCTGCAGTTGTTGCTGGATTTTCTCTGTGCACGCCTCTACACTAGTGTCATAAAACGATCTTGCTCAACGCCGAGCAAAACGTTTTTGGCAGTCGTTGCACTTGTGCTCTCCATAGTGCAGAATTGTTGTTGCATATTTCCGCCATAGCGGTGAGCGAAACGTTTTCGGTGTGTGCTGTGTTTGTTCTCTCAACATTGCGAGCGAAACGTTTTCGGTGGTCTTTGCGCACTTGCGCTCTTTATAGTGCACGCCTTGTTGTTGCATATTTCCGCCAAAGCGGCGAGCGAAACGTTTTCGGCGTGTGCTGCGCTTGCTCTCCCAATTAGTGTGAGCAGAACGTTTTAGGCGGTCGGTGCACTTTTGTTCTCCTCTTAGTGCAAGCGTTTTGTTGTCGCGTTTTGTAACAGCGGCGAGCTAACTGTCTTTAGCAGCTGCTGCGCTTACGCTCTTGATAGTGCGAGCGTTATTATTTTGGATTGTTACTTTCTGTAACCGCGGCGAGCTAGCTGTTCTATTGTCAGCGGTAAGCGTAACGCTTTCGGCGGTCACTGCCCTTACTTCCCTAAGTGAACTCTGGAGTAGGTCATGGCCATCCTCTCTCTCAGCATCAGCTGTTGTTCACTTTTACCGCAATCGGCGCAATGTGTTCTCTGCACATTCGCTGCGTTCAGGGTTTTTGATGATTTAATATTTATTTTTTTTTTGTGTTATTCTTATTACGGTATGGTGTAATTTTGTTTTAGTTATGTTATATATGTATATAAATATATATATATTTATTTAGTGTTATCTCTTCGCTGCGTTCAGGGCTTTTTGGCGATTTAATATTTATATAATTTTTTTGTTATTCTTATTACGGTATGGTGTAATTTTTGTTTTAGTTATGTTATATATATATAAATATATATATATTTATTTAGTGTTATATTTTCGGTGTATAAGTGTGGGTCCAATTTTAGTTTTTGGAGTCGCACTTATCTTCCCCCCCTTTTTAATTTTGGGGATCTGGGAACTCACCCGTCGCCTTGCTGTGTGGCTTCAAGTCGCTCACGTGTGCCGTTCGTATCCGCTTGTCCGCCGAGCTCCTCAGTTTGCAGATCACCGGAGATTTGAAGTCTATTATTTGATATGGGCCGCCGTATCTCGGTGCAAGCTTGGCTGCGAATCCCTCCGCCGCATTCGATAGATGGTGTAATTTCACCCACACTCTATCTCCAATTTTGGGGCTCCATTGCCTGCGACGAAGGTTGTAGTGCCTTGCCTGATCTTGAGATGCCTTTTCTAAGCTTCGCCGAACAATTTCGAAAATGTCTTTCAGCTTATTTTCATTTTCGTTCGGCGTTTGGCTTACTTGGCCCGTACCTATTGTCACTTCGTCAACCAAAGTTTTCGGCAGTCTCGGCTCCCGGCCTTGTGTGATGAAGGCCGCGCTGTATCCTGTCGTGTTTGAGACGCTCGTGTTGACTGCCAGTGTCAGCTCCGGTAGCGCCTCATCCCAGCGTCGTTGGTTGTTCCTTGCGAACTGGGCGATCATTGTTTTCACCGTCCGGTTAGCTCGCTCCGTTGGATTCTCCTGTGGCGTGTACGGTGCAGTAAACTGGTGTTTAACTCCCATCTCCTCGAGGAAATTTTTAAACGCCCTGCTGGTAAATTGTGTGCCGTTGTCCGTTATTAAAACCTTTGGCACTCCAAACCGTGCCAGAATCCTCTCCCGGAAGGCCTTTTGCAGCGATGCCGTTGTAGCGCTTCTAAGTGGCACCATCTCGGTCCACTTCGAGAAGCGGTCTACAAATACCAGCAGCATCGTGTTTCCATGGCTGGACCTCGGCAATGGTCCCACGAAGTCCGCACATACCGTGCTCCACGGCTCTTCGGGAATTTGGGTGAGCATGTGTCCGGCCGCGGCCAATTGACTTGGCTTATATTGTTGGCATGTTTCGCATTTTTGAACGTATGCTCTAACATCTCTATATAAGCCAGGCCAATAGTAGCGCGCTGCTACTCGGGCTATTGTTTTCCTACTCCCCGTGTGTCCTGCGGCGGCGGTGTTGTGGTTCTCCTTAGAACCTGTGTACGCTTGCCCGTTGGCACACACAATTTCCAGGAAGCTACATCCTCCGTTCCAGCTCGATGAGGGATGTGCCTGTATAAGTTTCCAGATTCCTCCCTATAATCTGGAAACTTTCTGGGATTTTTGTCTATGGTGGCTCGCATCTTTTGGATCCAGAGGCAGTCTTTGTTTGCTTGGTCCATCGCGTTTTCCACCGTTGAGATTCGGCGGCATGTCTCTATCCTGCCTGGGGGGCTTTCGATGGCGTTGAGACACTTCCTGTTCGGGTCCCGCTCGCCCCTCGGTGGCGGACGCCGGTGTCCGTTTCTTGACGGACAACATACTGGCGTACGAACTCCAATACGTCCACACCTCCAACAATAATCCAGCATGGGGTTTATGCAA
The DNA here is from genome assembly GCA_035041535.1 of Drosophila cognata. Taxonomy (NCBI): domain Eukaryota; kingdom Metazoa; phylum Arthropoda; class Insecta; order Diptera; family Drosophilidae; genus Drosophila; species Drosophila cognata. The sequence goes on from JAWNLC010000644.1 coordinate 36,419, forward strand.
TCTACTGCTATGTGGTCATCTTGGCCGCAAAATCTGCAGGCCATATCTGGGTTGTTAATGTGTGTTTGTGTGTTGTCGCGTCTTGCCCTCGGGGCTGGTCTCGGTCTCGTCCTCGGGGCTGGTCTCGGTCTCGAGTCTGCTTCAGCCCTCTCGTTGTGTACTTGGCTGTACGTTCCCTCACTGTCTGCCATGGCCATGAATCTTGGCCTGTTTTGCCTTGGTGCTGGCTCTGTGTGATAGTGACGCATCTGCGCTGGTTCCATCCATCTCTGTTGAGGCTCTGCTGGCCTGCTCTGTGGAGTGTTATACCTCGGCTGTGCCATGCGGCTCTGTTGGGGTTCCATTTGTCTCCGCTGTGGAGGTTCGTATCTCGGCTGCTCCAAGCGGTTCTGTTGCGGCTCTCGGTGCATTCGTTGTGGAGGGCTGTACTCCGTATGCTCCACGCGTCTATGCTGAGGCTCTCTGTGTATTCGCTGTGGAGTGCTGTACTCCATATGCTCCACGCGTCTATGCTGAGGCTCTCTGTGCATTTGCTGTGAAGAGTTGTAACTGAGCTCCTCTATGCGGCTTTGCTGTCGCAACTTCTCCCTGTCGACCTCGAGTTCCTCGAATTCGGCTGCCAAGTGCATTAATTCCGTCAAGTTCTGGAATTGGCCTGGCCTTGCGTATGCTCGCAGGTCTGGGAGGCTGTTGTTGTATACTTTGTGGAGTTGTTTTGCCGCCGTATACTGCAGTGGCCGCATTAACGTTTGCATTTCCACCATGTAGTGTTTGAATGGCTCGTTTATAGCCTGACGTCTGTGGGTAACTTCGTCCCTCAAGTTCTCGAAGTAATCCCTCTTCAAGAAATATTCTTGAAAGCTCTGGACGAATGTTACCCATGTCGTCCAGTGTTGGTTGTTGGCTACAATACCATTTTAGAGCCATTCCCTGCAATAGTTCCGGCATGGCTCTGGGAACCAGATTCAAGTTGAGTCCATATGTGTCCGCAGACCACTCGACTTGCTCCAAGAATTCTAACGGCTCCGTGGTGCCGTCGAAGCGAAAGTTCCACTCCCGAACTTGTTTCGCTACCCTCGGGTAATCTTGAGACATAGTCGTCGCCGTGTGGTCGCTTATGGACACTCTCCTTGATGGCTGTGGTGCGGGTGTTCCCCATACTGTGTGGCTGGTGTCTCGCGCGCGCGCTGCTGCGCTGATTGCTGGGACGCTTAGCTGTGTGAAGTCAATGTTCGGTGCTGGAACTTGACCGATTTCTTTGGCCGGTGAATATTTGCCATGAATCGCTGCCAATTCCGCAATCCGCGTGCTGTATGGATGTCTGGATTCGTGAGTGTCTACCCACTCTCCGAATTGTCGACGCATAGCGTCCAGTGTGCCGCTCAGCTCCACTTGGAATTCGTCTCCATATGTCCGCACTTCATCCTTTTTCAGGTTATAAACCCATGCGCGAACCATTTTATGTCAATATATATATACTGTGTTAATCAATTTCGCAACCACCAAAGTTGGGCGCCAGTTGTAACGGACCTTTTTGCTCTGCCGGGCTAAACTCAGTCGAGCTGTGGGTCCGTGCAACAAATTTATAATTTGGTTGCGTTTGCGTAAATTGATAACACGTACTTTGTATATTTTCTTGCACAATGGTTGACTTTATTTAATTTTTATTATTTGCTCGTACAGATTGCTGTTTGTACCGCGGGAAACGACAGTCCACTGAAGCCCTTGGTCAGTGTTGAGACGCGCACCTGTTCGCCAGAGTTTCGCTTCAGATATTTCACGCACAGCTAGGTAAATTGTTGGCACGCCTGCCCGACAGCGATATCGTACGGCACTCTGGTTATTCACCAAAATTCGCTCGTACCCACACTGTCTAATCACAGGCTCGCACACTTAATTTTGCCTAGGCGCGGATTGGCCTGTCGCTACGCTCAAGCGTGGCAAGGATTGCACCTCTGACCTGATTTCAGGACCCCAATGTCCTGTGTGTCCTTCGGTGGGTTGTTGATCCTTGGCGCGGTGCTGGTCCTTCGACGTGCGGGGATCCTTCGAAGCGGTGTGTGTGTGTCGTCTCGTTGGACACACGTTTGCCTTGTGTCGCGCTTGTTATTACACTTTTGTTTTCTTGTTGGGCAGCGTTTCTGCTTATGTTTCTGATTTTCTACTGAACGTTTTAGTTTTAGTTTCGGCAGCGATTTAATTGATTTTTAATTTAGGACTGAGCGTTTTCTGCTCAGTTTAATTTCGGCAGCGATTTAACTTTCGGACTGAGAGACTGCTGTGTGCTGCGACGCCCTTTTTATAGGCCTGCGTCGCAGCCTTTTGTCGCGACTGTACCAAAGATCACGTGCTCTTCTCGGTGGCGTGATCTTTGGTAATTTTCCACTACCTTTTCGCTGGCGCCAGCCCATGTCTGCCGTTAGTGCGAGTATGGATGGCGATATTGCACTCGCCAAACTCCTCACACTATAACGGCACATGTCCTAACGGACATGTGTGTCAGACACGCTTATATGGCTGACAACCTGCGCAGGAAAGAGAGAGGGCGAAAGAGAGCGAATTCGCCGCAACTGCACTCAGGGTCGGAATTCGATCTGATGTGCAGTTACTGTGAGGGGCGCATATAGCATAAATGTATATTTACATACATTTAATTGCCAACGCTATATGGCTCCTCACAACACTGTCTCGTTGCCTTGTCGCTCCAGAGCGACAGATTGGCCAGGCGTCGAGTTCGCTTGCCTTCGAGAATATTACTCGTAGAGATTCTGACAAAAATTTGGAAAATCAATTAAATTAAAAATACAATTAAATTTTGATCACATATTTCTGAAAACTATCAATGCTAACACAATTTCGTTGCAGTATTATTAAAATGCTTCATTCTGTATCGATGTTCAGCTGCTTGGATGTATCGCGTCTGGTCGCGATATGGTTGCTTCTTATCGGCGCTCAAGGAACACCATTTTTTTGAAGCCAACCTGGACATCTGTACCACATTGTAGTCGCAATGTTCTCGTCGCACTTGTCGAAAATAGTTTAGGTAGGGATTATTTGTTAACGGTCCTGGATTGTGCGCATATTTTAATTTGTCACCATCAAGCCTTTTATTTCTGCGCTCCGAGACACAACTGGACATCTTCCAGTTCCTCGCTGGAGTCGTTCGGAGCCACTGCAGCGTGGCTATCCACGTTCCACTCCAGAGACGGGCGCTTTGCAGTCGGCAACTTTTGTTGTTGCTGCAGCACCAACTTTTTGACTGGACTGCGGCGCTTGCGGTTCTTGACCAATATGGGCTCTGTGCCACCGAGTTGTTCCTCGTTGAGCGACAGATTGGCCAGGCGTCGAGTTCGCTTGCCTTCGAGAATATTACTCGTAGAGATTCTGGCACCATCTTTGTTATCAGTTGACACAATCTTGAGCGGTTTTCGCACTTGCCGATCCTTTTTCTCAGCTGCTTTTTTAGACTTTTGCTAGGCAGACAACTTCTACAACTGCTCCGCATGCCCCTCATCTTCGTCTTTTCTGTTCATCTCATCTATTGGTTTCTTTTTCTGAGTTGGTGGCTGATTCTCCACATTAACCATTTTTTTGGCTTGCTTCTTTTTTTCGACTGCAATGTTTTTTTAAAGCCAGCTATCTCACACAACTTTAAAGCGACAGTCACCAAATATCGGCGCTCAAGGCACACCACTTTTTTGAAGCCAACCTGGACATCTGTACCACATTGTAGCCGCAATGTTCTCGTCGCACTTGTCGAAAATAGTTTAGGTAGGGATTATTTGTTAACCGGTCCTGGATTGTGCGCATATTTTAATTTGTCACCATCAAGCCTTTTATTTCTGCGCTTCGAGACACAACTGGACATCTTCTTCCTCATCTTCAAGCACGGTAAATATAATCGAAAATGTTAAACGAAACAATACAAATTTGTAGACGAAACTTCGCATGAAATCGAAAAATATACTGAGAGATCTTTGGGTTCCCCATATACAATGTGTTTTGTAACACGTCTATTGTTTTGCAGTGGGCAACCTCGGCTAGCTCAGATTTCTCAGGGTGGGGTAACTCCAACCCTGCCTATAGACGGTACAGATTCCAAAACAAACTCGACCTTCACAACACTATACATCAATCTACATGCACACACAAAATAAACGAAACAGGCCTGATGTAACTGCACTCAGGGTCGGAATTCGATCTGATGTGCAGTTACTGTGAGGGGCGCATATAGCATAAATGTATATTTACATACATTTAATTGCCAACGCTATATGGCTCCTCACACTCCCCCCTTTCTTCGGTAGTGGAAGACTTCCACCCAGCCGCGACAATTCCAAGATATATTTATATTATTTGTGGTTTATTCATTTACTATTTGTTGGAACACCCTGATCCCGCGGTTCCGGGACTCCCTTACGCGGTATCGGCGTCCATGGATCCAGACTATCCTTGACGTGCGGCGACTGCTCCCCGGCTGGTTGTCCGCGGCCGCCTCGATTCCCACCGGCCATGCCGTCGGGGCCAGCTCCCTCCAGCCGGTCTCCGCCTCCGGAGCCGACCGTTGCCGCAGTAAGCGGGGGTCGCGTTTGTCGGGACGTCGCTCCGGGGTATGGGACCTGGCGTGGCGCACCCGGCTGGCCATGGTGGTGTCGCCATGTGCCTCATCCCCGGCCTTGGCACCGGTTGTCTCGTGGGCATGTAGGTGGGCGGCTCCTCCTCCGTCAGTTGCCACGAGGGTGGGAGGTCGGCCTCCTGCTGCCAGCTGTACGTCAGTGTATGCGTCCATCTCCCGGCTTCATACGTCTTCTTATACGCCCGGGTCACCGTCGGGGCCTCTGGCCGCGGGCGTGGCTGCGGCTCGGGGGTGTGTGGGTTTTCCTCCTCCTCGTCCGATGAGATGACGATCGGTTCGCTGCCCCGCTCCTGGGCCACGAAGGGCATGGTGTCGGCGTCCGTCGTGGCTCGTCGGGTCGGCTTCATCGTCTTCTGTTTCGGTGTCGACTACTCGGGGACTGTCATACTGTTCGAGGTCCGAGTCGCCGACTTCGGGGCCATTGTCCCCCTCCTCGCCGTCCGTCGTGGCGCCCTCCTCGATGTCCGAGAGTGGGTTGTAGGGGCCGTTGCCCTCATCGCCGAAGGTCGGCGGCAGCTCGGCGAACCGCTCAGTTTCACTGGGGGAGCGGCGCCGCACCGGCCTGACCACTGCGACTGCCCGTTTCGGGGGCCCCTGCACCTGTTGATTGTCTTCGCTGCCTCTTCTGGGTTGGCCGGTTGTTCCTGCAACCAGCAATCGTTTCGGCACGTGGACTACCCGCACCAACCGCCTCACTCGCAGCACGCGCACTACGCGAACCACGCAACCGCGTGGTCGCTGTGAACGCCGTCCAACGGCCCTTCGCACGGCCATTCCGGCTCCGCCTCGGTGCAAAGCTCCAGCGTCGCTGGGTTGCAGCCGGGGGTTTGAGCCTGACCGGGCCGGCACGCTGGAGGCCGCTTTGCCGCCGTGAGGTGCTGGATATCGTCTTGCCCATAGTTGATCGGATTGCTAGTTGTGAAATTATGCGTAACCGCGGCGCATTATATACCCTTTTGTGTGGGTGTGTGCGCTTATTTCCCACTCTCTTGGGTTGGCATTCTAACTGTGGTCGCACTTCCTCACAGTAGTGTGTGTGGCTAACCAACGGTATCCTTGTGTACGTACACCTGCACTAGGGTTGGTGACCAACCAACGGTGCATGGTTTTGTTGGTCACACACCCGCACCAGTGCAGATGCTATCGGATTTTTTCTTCCTCGCCACTAGTGTGATACACTGTTGTTGGTGGTCGTTGCGTTTGCGCTCTTCATAGTGCAAACATTGTTGTTGCAGAATTCCGCCACAGCGGTGAGCGAGACGTTTTTCGGCTGTTGCTGCGTTTGCGCTCTTCATAGTGCAAACATTGTTGTTGCATATTTCCGCCAAAGCGGTGAGCGAAACGTTTTCGGCTGTTGCTGCGTTTGGCGCTCTCCATAGTGCAAGCATTGTTGTTGCATATTTCCGCCAAAGTGGTGAACGAAACGTTTTCGGCTGTGGCTGCGTTTGGCGCTCTTCATAGTGCGGTCGTTGCACTTTTGTTCTATTGCGCGCGTTTTTGTTGTCGCTTTCTGTACAAGCGGCGAGCTAACTGTCTTGAGCAGCTGCTGCGCTTACGCTCTTGATAGTGCGAGCAAAGCGTCTTTTCTTTTTTTTTGTCACCTTCTGTAACCGCGGCGAGCTAGCTGTTCTTTTGTCAGCGGTAAGCATAACGCTTTCGGCGGTCACTGCCCTTGATTCTCTTAGTGAACTCTGGAGTGGGTCATGGCCATCCTCTCTCTCAGCATCAGCTGTTGTTCACTTGTACCGCAATTTGCGTGTGCTCTCTGCACATTCGCTGCGTTCAGGGCTTTTGGTTGTTTAATGTTTATGTATTTTTTTTCGGTTATTCTTATTATTGCATGGTGCAATGTTGTTTTAGTTATGTTTATATATATGTATAATATATATATATTTATTTATTGTTATGTTTTTGTTTTGTTTATGTGTATATATATATAAATATATATATATATATTTATTTATTGTTATGTTTTAGGTGAATAAGTGTGAGTCCAATTTTAGTTTTTGGAGTCACACTTATCTTCCCCCCCTTTTTAATTTTGGGGATCTGGGAACTCACCCGTCGCTTTGCTGTGTGGCTTCAAGTCGCTCACGTGTGCCGTCCGTATCCGCTTGTCTGCCGCGCTCCTCAGCTTGGCTGCGAATCCCTCCGCCGCATTCGATAGATGGTGTAATTTCACCCACACTCTATCTCCAATTTTGGGGCTCCATTGCCTGCGACGAAGGTTGTAGTGCCTCGCCTGATCTTGAGAGGCTTTTTCTAAGCTTCGCCGAACAATTTCGAAAATGTCTTTTAGCTTATTTTCATTTTCGTTCGGCGTTTGGCTTACTTGGCCTGTACCGATGGCCACTTCAACACTCGAACAAAGCTTTCGGCAGCCTTGGCTCCCGGCCTTGTGTGATGAAGGCAGCGCTGTATCCAGTCGTGCTCGAGACGCTCGTGTTGACTGCCAGTGTCAGCTCCGGTAACGCCTCATCCCAGCGTCGTTGGTTGTTCTTTGCGAACTGGGCGATCATTGTTTTCACCGTCCGGTTAGCTCGCTCCGTTGGGTTCTCCTGTGGCGTGTACGGCGCAGTGAACTGATGCTTAATTCCCATCTCCTCGAGGAAATTTTTAAACGCCCTGCTGGTAAATTGTGTGCCGTTGTCCGTTATTACAACCTTTGGCACTCCGAATCGTGCCAGAATCCTCTCCCTGAAAGCCTTTTGCAGCGATGCCGTTGTAGCGCTTCTAAGTGGCACCATTTCGGTCCACTTCGAGAAGCGGTCTACAAATACCAGCAGCATCGTGTTTCCATGGCTGGACCTCGGCAATGGTCCCACGAAGTCCGCACATACCGTGCTCCACGGCTCTTCAGGAATTTGGGTGAGCATGTGTCCGGCCGCGGCCAATTGACTTGGCTTATATTGTTGGCATGTTTCGCATTTTTGAACGTATGCTCTAACATCCCTATATAAGCCAGGCCAATAGTAGCGCGCTGCTACTCGGGATATCGTCTTCCTGCTCCCCGTATGGCCTGCGGTAGCGGTGTTGTGATTTTCGTTCAGCACCTGTGTCCGCTTTCCGGTTGGCACGCACAGTTTCCAGCTTATTACATCCTCCGTTCCAGCCCTGTGGGGGATGTGTCTGTATAAGTTTCCAGATTCCTCCATATAATCTGGAAACTTTCTGGGATTCTTGTCGATGGTGGCTCGCATCTTTTGGATCCAGGGGCAGTCTTTATTTGCTTGGTCCATCGCGTTTTCCACCGTTGAGATTCGGCGGCATGTATCCTTCAGGGGCTGTCGAGATAGGGCATCTGCAACAATATTCAGGTTTCCCTTCCTGTATTTGATGTCGAAATCAAATTGTTGCAGCTCCAGTGCCCATCTCGCAATCCTGCCTGAGGGGCTTTCGATGGAGTTGAGCCACTTTAGCGCCATATGATCCGTGATGACGGTGAAGTGGTATCCTTCCAAGTAAGGTCGCAGCTTCCTTATGCCCCAGATTATTGCAAGGCACTCCTTTTCGGTCGCAGAGTAATTGCGCTCCGCACCATTTAAGGATCTGCTTGCATACGATATGATCCGTTCACCCTCCTCTGAGTTTTGGGTCAGTATCGCCCCCAAGCCATAATTGCTAGCATCTGTTTGCAAGCAAAATGGCCTGGAGAAATCTGGGCATGCCAACACCGGTGATTGTGTCAGCTTTGCCTTTACCTTTTCGAAAGCTTCCTGCCGCTCTCTGGTCCATTCCCACTTGGTTCCCTTCTTGAGCAGCGCGTTTAGTGGGTGTACCGTTGTGGCGAAATCTGGTACGAACCGCCTATACCATGATGCCACTCCCAAATATTGTCGCAGTTCCTTGACATTTCCCGGTGGCTTTAGCTCGGCGATGGCAGCTACTTTCTCGGGGTCAGTGCGGATTCCATCTTCCGTGACGTGGTGGCCGAGGTACTTCAACTCTTGTTTGAAGAAGTCGCACTTCTCCACGTTGATCCTCAGATTTGCCGCCCTCAGTCGTCGGAATACTTCTCTCAGATTGTCCATATGCTCCTCGCGTGATTTCCCGATTACAATGATGTCGTCCAAGAATGCGAATGCATGTGGCATCATCTCGGGTCCAATCACGCGGTCGAGGGCTCTCTGAAACGTAGCCGGTGCTGAGTGGAGTCCGAATGGCATCACTTTCCATTAGAACAGTCCTTTCCCTGGGACCGTGAATGCCGTCTTCGCTCGACTTTCCTTCTCCATCGGGATCTGCCAGTAGCCATCCTTTAGGTCCAGGCTCGTGATGAATCGCGCCTCTCTTAGCTGGTCCAGGATGTGGTGTACTCTTGGCAGCGGGTATGCGTCTTTTACGGACTTGGCGTTCAATTGCCTGAAGTCCACGCAGAGGCGCCATTTCCCTGTTTTTTTCCTAACCATCACTATGGGAGCACTGTGCGGGCTTTTCGATGGCTCGATGCATCCCTTGGACAGTAGTTCATCAACTTGTTTGTTGATCTCGGCCTGCATTTTCGGATTTTTAGGGAAGTAGCGCTGCTTTATGGGCCGATCGTCGCTCATAACGATACGATGCTCCGTTATAGGCGATGTTCCCTTTATGCCATCAAAAGCGGCTATTTCCTGTCGCAAAAATGCGACAGCCTTTTGTCGCGACTGTACCAAAGATCACGTGCTCTTCTCGGTGGCGTGATCTTTGGTAATTTTCCACTACCTTTTCGCTGGCGCCAGCCCATGCCTGCCGTTAGTGCGAGTATGGATGGCGATATTGCACTCGCCAAACTCCTCACACTATAACGGCACATGTCCTAACGGACATGTGTGTCAGACACGCTTATATGGCTGACAACCTGCGCAGGAAAGAGAGAGGGCGAAAGAGAGCGAATTCGCCGCAACTGCACTCAGGGTCGGCATTCGATCTGATGTGCAGTTACTGTGAGGGGCGCATATAGCATAAATGTATATTTACATACATTTAATTGCCAACGCTATATGGCTCCTCACACTACTTTATTTCTTTCGTTCAAATATTGTACGTATGCAAAGTAAGAAAAAAAAGAAAGAAAAACTCGAACCAATAAAAAAATGTATTATACTTTTAGGTGCCAACAATTTCTTTTTTTCTTTTAGTTCAAAAACAATTATTATTTTTATTTTTCTTTTTTTTTTTGTTTCTTTTTTTTATATTAGTAACTATGTTTATTTGTTTCAAAAATAAAATTTTACTTTACTTTGTCACTTTTAGGGGGGGTTGGCTTAATATGTTTTTTCTTTTTTTTTTTGTACTTAAACTTAACCAATAAAAATAATAAAGAAAATCAGACCACTTAAAAAAATATTATAGGTTATGGTTGCTGCACTGCACGTTTTTTGTTTTTTTTTCTTTTTGATAAGGGGGTGGGGAGATGAAGGTGCTCCAATGGACACGTGTGGCCTTTGATGACGGATGATGGGTGAATTTTAAAAAATTGTAGGTTATGGCAGCACTGCCATGATTTTTTTGCGACGAGAAGAGGGGGATGAAGGTGCTCCAATTAACATGTGTCGCCTCCAGGCGATGTTGATGAATGAGGTTATATCGGGGATTTGACCGGCGATCCGCAACGGCGCTCGAGAGTCTTTATTTATGTTCTTTTATTTTCCACGAAACAAAGCGGGTGTTCATTTGCATTAATAAGTTTCTTTTTTTCTTTCACGGTGTGGGCACGAGCGGTGTACAGTCTCGGCTGACTTCCAAAAAATAACAAGCGGCGGTGTGCAGTATCGCGATCGACTGGTGAAAAACTAAGATAGCTTTCCCAGCGTGCAGCTCGGCTTAAATAGGGTAGAAGAGCAAAAGCTCTGGTATTCAGCACTTTTCAGCTGCTATCCGCAGCACTGCGCTTTTATCCTGAACTGCGCTTTTGAGAGCTTCCGTAAAGTATGCAATGGTTAGTTACTTGCCAAAAAAACAAAAAAAACATCATTGCCTACTTTTAAAACCGACTACGCTATCTACCACGGCATTTGAATAGTCGTTTATATCGCCCCGATAGCCTGCGGTATAAACTATACCCAATCTTTCAGGCACCGACCGTTACATAACCTATCAAAGTTTCGACAGCAAAGTTACGTACATAGTTAGTAGGTACATGCTATAAACATAGTGCATACATACATACATGTATACATACATGCATACATACATACATACATATAAACATATGTTTAGCTATATACATATACATTTATATAAGCATACATGTCACATAAAAATCAACTTAATATTGCTTATTGTGTAACACAAAATTAAAAACAAAATTCAAAAACAATATATTCGCATATTTTGTATTGTTAAATTGTTGTTGAATGGGATTTTAGATATTGCAATGGGACTCCAACTCTGGTATATTTGTGTTGCCTACTTCAGGGAATTTGCTTTGATGTAAATTTATCTTACGATTCTCAATCGGTTTAAGCACAAATCTATTGACATGCCAGATGCAGCGCACGAGGTTTTTATTTTTGTTTAGTGAGAGCAACTGGCGGTGGTAAACAATCGCCAGCTACCCATATTTTATTTGATTACTTTATAATGTAATGGACCGTTTTGCTTCTGCCGGGCTAAAACTCAGTCGTGCAACAAATTTATATTTGGTTGCGTTTGCGATAATTTATAACACGTGGTTTTATTTATATATTGAACAACGGTTTCTTTATTATGTGTCTTTGCTTGCACAGATTTATTTATGCACTGTGGGGTAACGGCGGTCCAATGAAGCCCTTGGTCAGCTTCGAAGAGTGCACCTGTTCGCAAGAGTTTTGCTCCAGGCGCCTCGCGCACCAGCTAGATAAATTCGTGGTTCTGCCTGCCCGACAGCGACACCGTACGGCACTCTGGTTATCCACCAGGATTCACTCGCACACGCGCTGTCTAAACACAGGTTTTTCACTCACTTCTTTTCATCTAGTTGGCACGGATTTGCCTGTCACTACGCTCAAGCGTGGCAAGGATTCCACCTCTCACCCGATTTCAGGACTCCAATGTCCTGCGTTGTCCTTCGGCGTGGTGTTGATCCTTCGGCGTGGTGCTGGTCCTTCGGCGCTCCTTGCTTGTGTGTCGTCCTGTTTGACACACGTTGTTCTTGCGTTTGCACTGTTGGTTTCACACTTCTGTATTTGTTTTGGGCAGAGTTTCCGCTTATTATCACTTTTAATTCTGACTGACTCGACTTTTAACTTCTGACTTTTAATTTCTGATTGACTTCCTGTTGTGTGCTGCGACGCCCTTTTTATAGGCCTGCGTCGCAGCCTTTTGTCGCGACTGTACCAAAGATCACCTGATCGCCTTGGTGGCGTCATCTTTGGTAATTTTTCACTACCCTTTTGCTGGCGCCAGCCCATGTCTGCCGTTAGTGCGAGTATGGATGGCGATATTGCACTCGCCAAACTCCTCACACTATAACGGCACATGTCCTAACGGACATGTGTGACAGACACGCTTATATGGCTGACAACCTGCGCATGAAAGAGAGAGGGCGAAAGAGAGTGAATTCGCCGCAACTGCACTCAGGGTCGGAATTCGATCTGATGTGCAGTTACTGTGAGGGGCGCATATAGCATAAATGTATATTTACGTACATTTAATTGCCAACGGTATAGTAACCTTTGAAATATTTTGTTTACATGTCACTGACAAAAAATGGGGAAGGCAATTCTGAACGAACTGTGTTCAGTGTTGTGCTGTTGGGGGTAAGTGTTTTGGCATTTATGCACGTATCAGACTGTATGGACTTCTTGAACTTCTTTGTTTGTACGGACTTCTTGGACTTCTTTGTTTGTACGGACTTCTTGGACTTCGTGGACTGTGGACAGACTTCTTGGACTACATGGACTTATATTGGCGAAACTTATAATAAGTTATATGTACCTGCTATTATGTATACTATCTCCAAAACAATATGTTATAACCTTTCAATAGGTTGATCAATATTAAATTAAATTGCTACATTAAAAAAAAAAAAGGATTCTTAGTTAGACTGGACTGCGGCGCTTGCGGTTCTTGACCAATATGGGCTCTGTGCCACCGAGTTGTTCCTCGTTGAGCGACAGATTGGCCAGGCGTCGAGTTCGCTTGCCTTCGAGAATATTACTCGTAGAGTTTCTGGCACCATCTTTTTCTCTTCATTGCTATTATTTTTTTTTTTTTATTTGTGGTACCGAAGGTATCGTGGTATTGCACAAAACCAATATGTGCAATGCTCGCCATGCTGTCTGTTAAATTAAACTGTTCCTTTAGAGTTTTTGAAAAAAAAACACAGAACTGTTTCGTTTGAGTGCTTTATTAGGACTAACTTATTCAATATTCTTTATTAAAAATGTAACATCGGTTTGCTGCGCTCTGCTGGTGTCTTGGCGTTTGTAGTTGTGTCGCTGTGGCTGCTGTCGCTGTAAGGCTCCGTTATAATATGCCGACGCGGCATCTGCAATCCGTTAGGTCAGTTGTGATCCGACAGGGTATTTCCAGTCCGTTAGGGCATTCTGGCACCTAGGAAGTAAATTGCAGTCCGTTAAGGTATTTGGGTGATTAGGTAGAAATATTCTTAACTCCTCCCCCTTTAAACGCGGACGTCCTCGGACGCGAAGAATCTTGTTCAATGGTATGCTGTTGCTGATGCTGCTGTTGTTGCTGCTGCTGCTGTTGTTGCTGCCTGTGATTATTGCTATGTTGCTGTGGTTGTTGTTGTTGCAATTGCTGGTGCTGCTGCAGTTGTGGTTGTTGTTGGTGGTGTTGTTGTTGATGGTGTATTTCGGAGTTAGTTTTGAACCTAGTCTTTTATCAATTTTGCAGTAAACTATATCTCCTTTCTCAAGCAGGCGTGCTTTTCAAATCTAAACGGCAGCGGCTTGCGATCGCATCTTG